>VZRN01001083.1:338501-424033 GCA_013397935.1 Dasyornis broadbenti | reverse complement strand
AAAAAAAAAAAAAGCATACGTAGGGAAGGCTGTGAAGTGTTTCATTGTACCTTTTTGGGTTATTTTAACATTATTTGGCAGTAGTGTGTGCTGTAGTAATAATTACAGAGTAGAAACCAGTGGAGCAAAACCTCATCTGTTTTACATGATTATGCTTTAGTTTGAATCCTGCTACAGCAGCTTTATTCGAGGCTCTCTGACAGCCCAAGACTGCAGCAGTTTTTCATCCTTTTCCACACATATTCCCTTTTTTCCCTGACATGAAACATTTCAAACAGACAGCGAGAGGTCCTGGTGGAAGGGCAGCGGGAATGGCTGAGCGGGGGAGACCCAATCTGAATTTTTAATTGGGCTTTGAGTTGTTTCTTCAAAGGCTCGGGCCATCCTTAGTGATGTGGCATCAGCACAGGCTGACACTGCACTTCAAACACCGGGAATGCAGCTGGCCCGGGCAGATAAAAGTTGGGAGCGCGGAGCAGCAAGGTGGGCTGGCAGATAATGAGCTGTGCCCAAGGAGTCCGGCCTGGGCCACGGCGTTGGGCCAGCAGGAATTCAAATATCCTGGGAAGGGATTGGGAATCTCAGCTGTGGCAGGGCTGATAACACAAGGAAGGCACGCAAGGAAATGCAGCTGTGGTAGCCCAGTTTTTTTAGGGTGGTTGGTGCCTGAGCTGAGCACGGCACAGAAGCTGGGGAGAAAAACCCTAATTTTTGTTGTCAAATAACACAGATAAACTCCCTTCTTTCAGAGAGGCAAGTTTGAGAGTGAAAAAAAAAATTGTGTGTTTGTTTCCAGTTATTCTTTTATATCTGTATATTAAAAGGGAGAATTAAGTATAAACAGATTTTTTTGTTGTTTACAGTTGTTGATTTTGTTTGTCTGTACTGGGGAGAAATTGGCTGAGAAATGCTTGGAGTCTTGTCAGTTCCACCCTCCTGTGTGGAAGTGCCCAGCTCAAAGGAAGTACCCCAGATTTTGGTATTTCCAGTGTCAGGGCACTCCCAAGATGGAACTGGGATTCAGGGCTACCTGAGCCTGGAAGTGGCAACGCTTCATGAATCAGGGAACCTCACTAAGGGTTGGATAATGGCCCAGGAATGATTGCTTTTTATGCAGTTGAGTAGGAAAGTACTTTTTTTTTTTTCCTACATGAATAATTTAACTTAATCATTGAATTTTTGGTAACTTATGTATCAGCCTTCGTTTTATATGTCAGAACTTTTGCTGAGGTTTTGACTGATCGCTCTTGTACTGTGGGTTTAATGCAGAATACAGTGTAAAAATACAGAGAGCCTGCATTCCTCAATCACTATTTTCCTGTGGCTTACTGTTGTTCTATAACACGCAGGGTTAATGAAATCTGAAAGGATATCCTTGTGTTCTCTTTTCCATGGAAAACAGAGTATAAAAACATTCGTGCTTATGCAACGTCTGTTGTGGAGACTTTCTGATATCCAATACAAGCCAAGTCATTGCTTGAATCTTGTGCTCTGTGTGTTCTTCTCTGTGCAGAAATCTGGATGAAATTACGTGTCTGATTTAGCAGTGAAAATCTGAGCTGACTTTTGAAATAATCCTGGTGCCACAAATCAGCACCGCTCATTTCCAATCCCAGGAAAAGTGTTAATGGAGCCACTTTATCAACTGCCTCGAAGGACTCTGGAGAGTCTCCCAAGTGATTTTGCAAAAGTATACTTGCACAATTACAATAATTAGCAAAAGCAAACTGTTACATCTCCCTTCAGCAGCTTCCCAGCCAGGAGCAGCTGATAAAAGCGGCTTTTTGTGGTGCTGTTGCCCCTTGAGCTCACAGAATTGCACAACTTGGGCTGTGTGATTTGAACCCCCTTCCACCTTTTGGATAAAAAACTGTAATTTTCCTTTTCAGCATGTCTGCAGAACTGTCTAGCCAGTGCTCCCTGTCCAGTTTTGACCTTCTTTTCCACATATTCCTGCGATGCTGTAGGAATTTCTGGCTATACTTAGGATTGTCACAGGTGGGAATGGGGCCAGGGGGAAAAAAAAAAAAAGCTTTAAAATAGACACATCTGGAAGTTGCCATAAAAGTTTCTAGGAGCTGGAACTCCTTAAGCAGAATTTCTTGTGTGTTCGCCCTGGTGGAGTTATTTTTGTGCTGGATTTTTGTGGATTTCACACCAAATTGCAAATCAGCTTGGCAGAGATGATGTGACGGTGCCACACCAAAGGGCTGAGGTGCTCCCATGACCTCCCTGTACCTGGCTCAGTCCGTGCTTTTCTCCCTTTCAGCTGAGGAAGAATTAGAAACATTTCCTTTTGGGCTGTACTTTCACCTCAGCACTTCTATCAAACCAAACCTGGGGAAGTGTTTGAGGCGGTGGGCTGGAGGGAGAGGGGACAGACTCCCAAAAATAGTTTGGAGCAGGAGCTGGCTCTGAGCCAAGGTTGGAAAGGGCTTCCAGGAGAGCCCTTTGCCTTTTATTTCTTGGAAAATAAAGGAACCCCAAACTGAGTGGAGCAGGAGTGTCAGAGCAGCATCTGACACTGACATGGATGGTGAGTTAGCAAGAGGTCTGGGATTCATCCAAGTCAGAGACTCTTCCCCAGTTCTTTCCCGGAAGTTGTGTGAGCACACGGATCAGCTGGGATCCCCCCTGCCAGTGGTTATTCCTTGTTCTTCCCTCTCCATGTGACACGGACGAGAAAAGTGGGAATTGGTCAAGCAGAGGGGTGGGGTGACAGCAGAGCTGTTCCTGGCCGGTTCCACGACCATTCCTGGTGCTGTGCTCCAGCCTGGGATGGCTCAGCTCCTGGTGCTTCCCAAATCCCTCGGAACAGGCAGGATCCCCAGTCCTCAACAGACTGGTCATGTTGGACTTGTACTGGGAAGAGAAAAACGAATGGTGTGGTGCTTATGGGGCCGAAGGAGCTGCTGTTGCATCTGGAAGCAGCGGGCAAGAAGAGCTTTTTGGGAATACTCTACAATGGACTCCTCGGTGTGGCCATGGAATTGTGCATTTTGTGGGAGCACAAGTAAGTTTTCCCAAAACGTTTGCTTTCAGTGGTAGCCTGTCCATTGCAAACCAGCCCAGGGGCAGATGCTCATGGAAAATTGGTACAGAAGAAGGTCACATCCAGGATATTTGTATTGCCTTGTCCATGGTCAGGGAATTAGCACATTGGTTTTCCTCTTCTTTCCCAATATTGAAATCATATGGGATTTCTGCCTTTTGCTGCACACTGTTGGGAGGATAAGAAAGAAGCAGGATTTTCATCCTTGCAAGGAGGTGAAGTGAGGAGGAAGAGCCACTGGCACTCCGCGGATCCTAAACTGCAGCTCCTGCTTTGTTAGAGGAGGCTGAAGCTGGTGCGTGATGGATCTGCAGATTCATCTCACTGGATGGAAACACTCCAGTGAAACCTTCATGGATGGGTGTATTCCAGAGAGGCCAAACCAACATTTTGGAGACAGGATTTTTGCATTGTGCACAAGGCATTGAAGGATAAAAATAGAAGGGTTTTTAATTTGAGAATAATACATTTAACAGTTTCAACAATGAAAGGATATTTCATTTAAATAAGCTCCAGCTGCAGTGTAGGTGGTTCAACTTCCTGAAGCACATTGTTTGCCCAAGGAATTGTCTATAATATGAATTTCACAGTTGTCTTTCATTCCTTTTGCCAGTGGCTCTCCAGGACTGCCAGGTGTGGTGTGGGATTTATTCCCCTGCTCTGGCTTAGTGGAGTTCAGCTGCACACAGCAGTTTCCAGGGAAAACTGCACTTTCTGGTGCAGGCAGGAATAAGCACTGAGGATGCTTGTTTGGCACGTGATGCAGCTGTGGTCAGGCAGCTGGTTTTAAACTTTAAATTTCAGCCTTTGATCTGTTTGATTAAAATTAGAAAATGTTATTCCTGGGTACACAGCCTCTTGTGTCTTCCTTGAAGGAGGCTATGATTGAAGAAATGGAAAAAAGTTAATATTCACGTACTTTGCAGGAGGAGGAAGACTGCAAACTTCTCCGAGTTTTTTAGCTTTAGGTGAGCTTCACCAAGGAGGAGGTTGCAAATACAAACCTAGGGGCACTCAGTAGCCAACCTTCTCTTGTAGTTACTGCTCAGTAGTGCAGTTAGAGAAAACATGGAGTCTTCTCATTTTTTATTTTTGACTGAAATGAAACAATAATTTAAAACTATATTTTAGCTCTTCCATTTGAATTCTGCTGCTATTTTACAATCGCTGGATCATTTCAGCAGCTGCTCTGATGGTCTTGAAGCTGTTAAATTCAGTTCACTGATGATCCTGCTGTTCTTGGCGGAGGAACCTCTGCTGTGCTGAGCTCACCACTGGGAACACAGGATTTTATTCCGAAAGTTATGTTTGGTTTCTAAAATTGTAAATACTGACATACTGGTGATGCTGTATTTCCATTAAAACTACTGCAGGCAAAGCCAAAATTAAAATAAGCCCAACATAGCCATGATAGGAGATAAACACCTGGTCATTTCTATTTCTATTAAACAAGTTATTTCTGTTTGGTAAGAAATTCAATCTCATGAATTTTAAAATATTGATTCACTGTGATGTCACATAAATAGAATTTTGCCTCCCCCTTCATGCTTATGTATTTATTCAGCAAGTGGTTGGCTGAAAGTCTAGAAATACGTTTAAAAAAAAATATATGTTCTGGTAATTGCAACCTCAGACTTTGAAACGCTGCTTTTTCCTACATTTCCAAGAATAGAAACTCAGCCTCCAAAAATAAATGAGACCCAACATCCATCCCCATGGTTTTCAGTGCTTGGAATGGTGGATTTCTCTTTGAGGAGCAAAGGTGCAGCAGCTATTTTGGGAAGGGAAGATGTGGAGTTGGGATGAAATGAATGCAGAGCCGCTCTGGGAAGGCCCATTTGAAACGTCAGAGCTGCTGAGTGCGTTCTCTGCTTTGTGTGTGTTGTCTGGAGGGCTGAAAAGTCATGATAAGGGAGAGGAAAAATAAGCAGATCAAAAGGGATAATAATCATTAAAATATTTAGGGCAGGAATGCGTTAATTTGGGATTTTTGGAGTTGTAAAGAAAGCTGCTGTTCTCCATGTGCCTGTAGTGCAGGTGCAGGTGTAGGTCAGGCTCATTCCAGACTCTTCCCTGTTTTTTATTAATCCACATCTTCCTGCAACTTTGCTGCAGAAATGTCACTGCTTGATCGAGGCCTTTGATCCCAAACCGTGGCTCCTCGGGAAGCACGGGGGGTTCCCCTGGAGTTGTACATCAAACTCCTGTGCAGGGGGAGGAGCAGCAGGGCTGGGTTCCTGCTGCCTTCCCATGCCACTCCACCATTTCCTGGCCTCTCCTTTGCTTGTTTGGTGTGGTTTTTGCCCATCCCTGTTTGCCATTCCCGGTCTCCCTGTTCCCCAGTGCCACTGGAATGCTGGAGGTCATTCCCTGCCTGTGGCACCAGGGGAGCGCAGCAGGGCTGAGGTGGCCTGGTGGCAGCTCTGCTGTGCCAGGGACCTCTCCAGCAGTGCAGGGAATAACGGGATCGCAACAGATCCCCCGGAATTTTGGGCTTGATGGAAGATATCCTTGAAGGGTGTGGAGCGATAGGACAAGGGGCCATGGCTTGAGGCTGAAGGAGAGCAGGGTTAGATGGGATATTGGGGAGGAACTGTTCCCTGGGAGGGAGCGCAGGGTGCCCAGGGCAGCTGTGGCTGCCCCTGGATCCCTGGCAGTGTCCAAGGCCAGGCTGGACAGGGCTTGGAGCAGCCTGGGATAGTGGAAGGTGTCCCTGCCATGGGATGGGCTTTAAAGTCCTTCCAGACCAAACAAGTCTGGGATTCTCTGTTCCTGGCAGGAATGTGGACGGATGAACGTGCAGCCCTGCCCATGGTCTGCAGAGCAAACCCCAGCAGTTCTGCACCCATCTGCTCTTCTTCCCTGTCCATGAGGAGCTGGACTGGAGTTTTGCTGCTGCTGCTGGGAGAGGATGTTTCACTTTAGTCCTGAAAATAGAGTCACAGCCTCTTTGGGATGGATCCTTTTTGGGATCCTTGCTCATAAACTAAGTTAGAGCCAGTGTCAGCATCGGGCCCTAAGTCTAAAAATACATTTAAAATAAGGAAACTTTGCTATAGCAAGGCTGTGGTTTGCACAGGCCGGAATGCAAAGCTGGCCCACAGCCATACCCACACTGGGGAAGATTCTCAACTTCTGGCCTTGCTTTGATGATGCAGAAAGGAAAAAAAAGCAGATTTTTTTGTTAATTCTTTAATTTTCTTCTTTCCTTTTGGTGGACAGAAGGTAACTCGCTTTCTCCCAGGGCTGGCAGGAGTCTATACCTGCCTTAGTTATTCCAAATCTCAGGAAATGCTGAGGCCCTGTGGGCAAAGGAAAGGGAGGGAAAAGATGGAGAAAGAGGATAAAGTGACTGCTGGCTGCCTTGGTGCTGATATGAGCAGGAGTGGCAGCTCAGCAGTTCATCCTGGTCATGGCACAAGAGCAGGATCTGATCTATTATTTGTATTATTTATTAACTTCCCATTTCCAGCCTGTCAGAGCAGCGATTCCAGTGTCCTCTGAGCATCATGTCTGGTGTCAGGGCTTGAATCCTCCTTTCCATGCTTTCCTGAACAGTGTGAGGAGCCTGAGTGTCACCAAATAGAGACATGAAAGCATTAAAACATGGAAAATCCGCGTGCAGCTGTCTTAGTGGGTACCAAACCTGAGCGTCACTCTGAGGAGTTCGCAGCATTCCCAGTTCCTCGTTTCAAATCCCAGTTTTCCAGAGATAGACTTAAAAATCTTATTGCGTAGCTGAGTTAGTGAGTGAGCCTTCACTTTATAATCACTTTATAAACCGTGTGCACATTACCAGGCCGTGTTTCATGGACACACGGCCCAGATGAAAGGGCTCTTTGTGGCAGGAGCCTTTTGTGCCTTCCTGGATCTCTCAGCAATTCCTGCAGAGCTTCCCAAGTCGAGGAAAAGCCCTTGTGGCTTTCAGCTTGAGTGGAGAATAATGGGGAGCAGGATGGGAGTGGGGGAGGGCTCTCCCATTCCTCCTACCCCAGCTGGGGCTTTGCATTCCCAATGAGCTCGGCCTTCCCGGGAAGCACGGCCGGGATTGTGGCAGCAACAGTGGCTTCCACACCTGGGCACACTGGGACAACTTCCCTCAGGTTTGTCTGCAACGGCCATTTACCACAACAGCATCAGATTTGTTTATTCTCTTTTAAATTGAGATCTGGTGTTGTCTTTCGTCTTCTGTTTAATCGCTCAGCTACATTTTGTTTCCTGTCTGTGGTTCTTAAAAAACCTTTTTCTAACCTTGCCTTTCTTCCTGAAAAAAATAAGGCTTCAAGGTCATGGATATGTTCAGTTTGACCTGGCAATAATCTTCACGAGAACAAGAATTTAGTGGACATATATTCAACTTTCCATTAGCAAAAAGAGCAAAACTTCAGCAAAAAAAATTCCTGGAGTTGTCTGATAAAGACATCTCCTTTTCCTTGTTGCTAATTCATGTGGAGCAGAGAGAGCTTCAGCTCCTGCAAAAACCTCGGGAAATCTATTCCCGTTTGGAAATTGCTGAGTGAAGCTGAAGTAAGAGAAGACTATTAACACAAAAAAAAAAGGTGAGGGAACTTACACAAGAGAAGCCACATGTTTAATTAGATTATAGATTGGATAGATGTGATTGGGGGCCTTTGGAGTGGGGTTTCTACTTTGGTCAGATCCCAGAATAATTAAGGTTGGAAAAGCCCTCCAGGATCACCAAATCCAAGCTCTGCCCAATCCCCACCCTGTCCCCAGCCCAGAGCACTGAGTTGCACATCCAGGCCTTCCCTGGACACCTGCAGGGATGGGGACTCCAAACCTCCCTGGGCAGCCCTTGCAATCCTGACCACCCTTTCCATGGAGCAATCCCGGTGAGGAAGATCCAGGGGCTGCTGGTGCTTGGGTCGCTGCAGCCAGATGTGTGTGGATGCCAGCAATGCCTGTGGTGAGCCTCACCTTGCTCCTTGCCTGGGGCATCCGTCCCCATCTGATTCCAGATGTTTGCCCGTAGTTTTCCAGCTGTGGCCACTCCATGAGGTCAAGAGAGAGCCCGAGCTGGTCCATGTCTGGCTTGAGTTGAGCGTCTGCAGCTTCTCCAAGGGCAGAGCTGGCTGTGTGGTGGCTGAGGGTGAAAGCTGAAGGCTGGGCTACACCCAGGAACCTTCAAAGGGATGGGAAGGGAATTCAGTCGGAAAATGCTGCCAGAGGAACGCCATGGCCAAGGGGAGCGGGAATCGGGGGAGAGGCCCCTGTTACCGCCCACTTAACTCCATGCTTAAAAGAATCCCTGATCTGGGAATGTATGCAAATGGATGATACTTTTTTTCTCTCCCTCTTTTTTTCATCAAAACAGAAGAAAATCTGGCAAAGCACTAAGGTATTCTTAAGTGATTTTTATTTGTTTTCAATTACCTCTATTTATGACTTAAGTATAAAAGCTCCCTACTTCGTGAACTTTAGCTTTTTTTTTTTTTTTTTAATTTTGGATACTGTCCTTAGTTCATTAGCCAGAATCTCCTCTATAATTATCTGTACTTTTCTATCCCACTTGCTCAGTGAAATACTTGGAGAAACACACACTCTATGGAATTTTAATTTTAATTTTAAATTCTTCATTCATTTCACTGCATAATCGCTGCAAGTTTTGTCTTCTGCACTTGTAATCATCAGATTTTTAGGAGAGACCTGAACATTGAAATCACTTTCTACTTTGTCAGGTGAAGATTTCTCATGAAAAATAGTACAATTTTCGTTTCCACTGCTTTGCACGCTTGGATAACAAATATTAATTTTTATTTTAATCAGAAAAAAAAAAAAATCCGTCTATTATTGTTATTGCTGTTTTATTTCTGGTGACTGAAAAACTGCAACAGGAAATGACCCCAGCCACAGTTTCCATGACACCCTCTCACTTGAATCCAGTTTTCAAGCAGATGAAAGGCCCAAGCAGCCTTTTGATAGTGAGCAGCTAATTGGGTGCCTGATAGAGGCAGGTTTTTCTCTGGGAATAAAATAAAGGAGCAAAGGAGTGGAACAGCTGTGTTTTGGTACATATGTATAATCCCAGATAAAACTCTCCAAGGACAAGGAAATACAGTAATACCTCACTGAAAGGAAAATTAGGAATCTTTGAAAGCCTAAATGTGGCTTTTTTTTTTTTTGGGGGGGAGGGGGGGAGTTCATATTTAAAATAAAAATCTGCTGGAATGAACGTGTTAATAAATAATGGAGTTGTAAAATCTGAGCAGAACCTCTCATTGTGTGAGATGTGGTGCTGGGTTTTGTTTCTGTCCAGGCAAGAAAATGGCAATTTGGGGGTTTTTTTGTGTGTGTTTGCTTTGCTCAGTAAGTTCCCACCTGTAAAAATGAGAGGCTGGAGGCTGTTTTCAGCTCTTCTGCTCTCAGGTGAGCTGCGGCCCATGGACTCCTCACATCCGACCATGGCCGTGACTCCTCCTCTACCAGGGTGTGTTAAAAACGCCGCTGTGGAGAAGGAGAGGTAGAAATTGATCTTTTTGATGGATAAATTGAAATCTGAGCAGCCTCTTCTGGTGGGGTGTGAACCTGCACGTGACCTCTGTGGTGAACAGCAATCTTCCAAGGCAAGGCAAAGGGGAGAAATGTTTCAAATAAAGGGAAATACATGAGGACTTTTTTTTTTTTAATAAAGGCTTTGAATCTCAGTCTGGCTTTGATTTAAAGGATAAATGCTGAAGGAATCCTCTGCAGGTGAGTTGTAGAGTGAGCTGGGACTCTCTGAGTCGAGTGTTTGCTGCTGCTGCAGCACCTGGGGTGTCACAGGCCTTTGTCTGATGTGTTTCTTGTCACTTTGTGCGGATTCCCTTGGTTTTCCTGGGACGTTTTGCATCCCTGGAGGGGAAAGTTGTAGGAACAGTGTGAGATGGGGACCCTGGGTGCTCTCCATGAGCGTTTCCAGCTCCAGTGCTATTTGCATGCGTTGTTTTCTCCTCCTGATGTTTCCATGCAGAATATTTCACCTTTCACTTCGAACTAAATGAAATCGTCTGGGGTTTCTCTCCTGAACAGGGGCTTGGAGCAACCTGCTCTGGTGGAAGATGTGCCTGCCTGTGGCAGGGGGTGGGACTGGTTGAGCCTCAAGGTCTGTTCCACCCCAAACCAGTTCGGAATTTCATGAATATCAAAGCAAGGGGTTTTTTTATTGAATGCAGGGGTGTAAAATGAACTTAAAATGAATCTTCAGAGCAGGTGGAACAATAACTGCTTCATGGGGGGGTTGTGTTCCATGCAGCTTTGGGGGTTTTTTTAAACCAGGATCTGTGTTTTCATTAGGGCTTTGTCAGCAGGTGAATCTGGATTTTGTTGTTTTGTCTAGGCTTGGTTTGGTTTAGTCTTTGAGTGCTCGAACAGGACATGTCAGACTTTTGAAGTAAAAGTAATTTTGCACCTTGTAAGCTTAAAACCTCATTGACATTGCAGAAACCACTCGTCACATTTTGTGGGTATCAGCAATTGATTGAAGTTAAAATTTCTTCATTAATTTGTGAAGATAAATTACCGCTATCAGCGTAATGAAAATTTTTCAGCCCATTAAGTCTTTTTTTTTTCCCCTCCCTCCACTGCCTGACAGTCAAATCCTGATACCAGTGTAGGAGTAACTTGTGAGACAACAGGAATATTCATTCCCTCAGTAGCATTAATCTACTTCCGTTCTCCATTCAAAGTAGTGTTAATGCCTTTAGTTCTCCTTGGAGCCTGAACTCGCTAATCCCGATCCCAAAGTGGATTATGGTGTCGTTGCTGCGTGTTCAGACGGACGTACAACTCTCAGATAATTGCACAGAAAGGCAAAAGAAAGGGAATTTATTTAGTTGCTGAGCTGGAGGTGGTCTCTATCCAGCCTTAAATCCTTAATTCAATTTCAGGTTTGCCACTCAGCCCCGTCGGCCTCATGCTCTGAATGATTTGGAATTGGAAAACTGCTTGGACTGATCCATATTTTGTGTGCATCCTCAAGAGTTAAATATGAATGGATGTACAGAAATGTTGAAATGTTATGGAATATCTTAATTTCAAGTGCAAATATCTGCCTAGGGATTCTTGAGTATTTTTAATGAAGATGACACCACCCCTGATCAGCACGAGTGGTTCTCAAATAGGAGAGTTCAGAGAAGTGGCATCACTGAAGGAAATCACAGCAGAGGTTTGTTTGGAGTAAACGCGCAGCCTTTTCTCCAGAGATTCCAAAATATTTTATTTAGACAAAGTGAAACATGAGACGAAAAAAGAGGTCAAATAATTCTCCCCTGTTTTGAGAGAGAAATTGATTTAATTGTGTTCGTTTAGCAGAGTAAATTCTGAAGAGCTTGCTTCATAGTTTGGAAATGTTTTGTGAAAAAGCTGCTTGTAATAATGTTTAGAGAGGGAGTGAAAAATAATTGCCTCTGTCACTGCTTGAACTTCAACAGTGTGTGTGCACATGAGGCCTTTTTGATCTTTTTAATAGGTACAACCCTACTGGCAATGACATCACATCAGGAAAGGAATTAATGCTACCACTGTCAACTTCCTGGATTGGGTTGGTTTTTTTTTCCGGAAAGCTGATTCTCTCCAATTTAAATTCCTTTTTTACAGTGGAAATCTGCTGCCGCATTTTGCTGTCTGCCCCGTCCTTGTGGTGCTGTGCTCTGTTGGCCAGAAAGTACGAGATTGTGGTGGATGGGCAGGGTCCCAGGACTGTGCTCGTAGGTTTGCAGCAAGATCTGGTGTGATTTAGGTTGCAAAACATCGATCTGATCTCAATTTGAGAGATTAATTCCGTCCTCCACAGCTGGGATTGCGCAGTTCGCAGTCCGGTCTGTTCCCGGGCTTGGGAGGTTGCACTGGGGAGGTAAAAACAACTCAGAATAGAGGAAAAAACAGTCTTCCAAAAGAGCCCAGGCAGTTTCTAAACATCCTGAAAGCTGTTTTGTTTTTCCTCTTTTCTCTTTGCATTGTGATTTTTCTCCCATGGTCTCCTGGATCTTTGATTAACAACACTGACCTTATAAAAAGCCCCACATGGGCAGTTTTTCCAAGCAGAGCTGGAGCTGCAGGTAATGAATGCATTTCTCCCTTGAAAACTTGAGGATAACCAGTGGGAAATCTGGGATAACCCAGCAGAACTCTCCTCCTGCAGTGACTCCAAGGACGCGCGGCTTGAATTCCTGGGAATCTGGAGCCAAGAGCCTCCCTGGCACTGGAAAAGCTGCAAAAAGCTGCTCCCCTGGCTAAGGAGGGAGATGCCTGAGTGGAAACTGAAAAAATCCTGCTTTGTAACCTGAGGGGTTGTGTTTGCACAGGTGAAATGCCCTTGGGGAGATTTTTTGGGGGGGCAGTTCTTCCAAATTTCAGCTGCTGACTTGAGGCATGGATGTTCAGGCACACAAATCGTTCTGGATTGCTCATCACAGCTCCTCAGAAGAGCACGCACTTGGATTTTTAAATCAGAGTTGAGTGTAACTTCTTGCCACTTAGTGCTTGTAAGGTAAATGTATTTATAATCATTTCAGGTAATTTTTAGAGGGCTGGGATCACGATCTTTATTTAGGATAAAGCATATTTCAGCAAACCCTCTCCATCCCAGCAGCTGCTGTGGTGGGACCCTGGAGCTCCCACCTTTGGCTTGTTTGGGAAACAATGAAGGGGCAGGAATAAAGGGCCCTGCTTTGCACAACATCTGATCATTTCTTGCTCCCAGGGGCTGGATGTAGAAATTCCTGTGGGATGGCTTGGCAGGAGTGCTGCAGAATGCACTGAGGCGAATTCTGCTGCTCTCCAGTGCCTTCCCTCATTAAATCCGGAGCTTTCTCTCCCTTTTCTGGGTTGGAATCCACTCTGTGCTTGATTAACACTGGAGGTTTTGTTTGAGTTTTGGTTGTTGGTTGTTTTTGGGGTTTTTTTTACTCCCCCCTCTTTCATGTAAATGATGTCTTGCTATTTTGCTTGCTTTTTCCCTTTTTTAATTAGAAGAATAAATGCTTGCATTCATGCACAAATTGCTTTGAAGTGCTGTAAGAATTCAATTCATGAGCTTCCTCCAGTCTCAATCTTTAATTTTTTTTTTTTGCCAACTGATAACATCTAATGGCTGTGCTCTTTCCAGAAGATTACATTTGTTTTCTGCGGGCTGCTCTGCCTCCTCCCGTGTCCCGAGATAACGAGTTCAACACGAGGGAGAAGTTAATCAGCTCCCAGTGAGCATTCCCAAGGTTTTGTGACTCGTGCTCCCTGAAAAAATGAGGGGAAAACAGTCCTAGGGACGAAGTGGGGAAGTCTGAATGCCATGGGACAGCTCGGCTCCCTGGAAAAGTGGCTGAGATTTCCTTCCAGGGATTACCTTCTTTGCTTTACTGGCCCAGGAGTTATTTGCTGCTTATTTTTTGCACCTGTCTTATTTTTGGGGCTGCAGGACAGAATTTCCTGGTGCTGTTGGTGTATTCAGCGGTGTTGGTGGTTCCAGGAGGAATTCTGGCTCATGGAATACCCAGCTGTCAGATCCATCACTGTGCTCACTCTCTGAGTTCGTTCCAGCCCTGTTTTGGGAGCAGAAGGAAAATATCCATTTCCAGTGCTGCTGGATGAGTAATTCCCTTTTCACTAGCACTGAAGTGTGGCAAAATGGTGCTTCCTGAGGCCCACAGAGACTCCCAGGGGATTTCAAATCCCAAGGTCAGATGAGCGCAGCTTAAATGGACTTTTCTCAGCTTCTGTGTGGGTTTGGTGAGTGACTCCCCCCCTTTGAAATGTGGGGTCACAGCCCTGGGCTGGCCTTGTGTCCCCAGGGAGCTGCAGAGGAGCTGAGGTGGGACAGCACCTCCTGAGCTCATCGGGCCCTGCTGGCCGGGGCGCCTCTCCTGTTGTGGCTGCAGTCAGTTTGAAATGGAGCAGGTGTTTGAAAATAACTACATCCAGGTTGGAGGCAGTAATTAACATAATTAATGCAAACTGTTGATCTTCTGGAGTTATCTTTTCGAAGTTCTTTTAAAATTCAAGTGAGAAATGAAGAATTTAAAATGGCACAGATTAGCTCCCACTCCTTTCTGCATGAAAAAGGAAGGGTGGTGATTATATCAAATCTAAATAACATACAGATCATCATCTAAAAAGATGACCTTAAAACTTCTGTACTATTAATTAATACAATTAATACTATAAATGAGAGCACTTGTCATTTTTATTACAGACACTGACTCAGAGGAAGGTAATTACAGACAGTTTTTCAGGTTACTACTCATCCATTATTTATCTCTTGACAAAAGTGGAGGTGTTTTGGTGTTTGGGTGCACACGGAGTGCAGTCTGTGTTAGATCTTTAAACTTGGGTGTCTCTCTGAGTGCAGGCGCTGGGAGACAGCTCCTGCTCCAGAGAGGTTGTAGGGAAGGCTTTGGGGATATTTATCCTGTGTACGCTGATGGGTCCTGCTGAGAGATCCTGAAAAATGAGACTCTTGGACATTTAAAGCAAACAGTTCTGTAATTAGGTTGCCATCAGCCCATTCATTTCGTGCACAGAAGTTCAGTGCCGTGATTTATGATCTTTAAATCCCTGGATTTAAGATCGTCCTCTTGGGTATTGTTTTTTTTTCTGATTCAAGTGAAGTTCCTGTGCTGCAGCATTTCTCCAAGAAAAACCCTTAATTCTGCCTTAATGCTGTTCAACTGCTCAGGAAACAATCTCATCTCTTGGTGCGTGTGTTTCCCTTCGTGCTTTGGGGTTTTTTCCTGACTTTCCTGTAAAATTACCCAGTCCAGGCTGGAATGTCACACCAATTGATCCATGCTTTTTCTGCGTCTTTGCTGTACATTGAATTCATGACCAAATTGGACAAGCACAGTGATTACACTGAAGTGCTATCAAGCCCCTCTGCCTCTAGGATTGCACCTATTTACAAATCTTGGGCTGCTGCTTGAATTTTTCCCAATTTTTAATCATTTTGACATGATCTTGAAGGCAAATAGAAAAAAGTAACCCAGAGTTCTTCCAATAGAATGAAGGCTCAGGTCGGTTTTGCTCCTGGTATAGTCTCAATTTTAGGTTCTCTTAACGGGAAAAGGACCAACGAAATGCAGCAAGGTGAAAACAGTTCACTGATCAACAAGTTCTCAACCTCAAAAAACCATAGAAATGTTTTAAATTTTACATCCTAGAGGCTAGGATGAGGAATAAGTGTAGGGAGCAAAAATCCAATGCCATTGGGAAGCCCATCTGCTTTGTGTTTTAGGCTTGGGTAGCATGACTTTCTTTTTTTCTGCCATATCCATTGTCAGGAGAATAACCTTGGTCAAGTTACACTGGCTAAATGAATAATCTCTTTAACATGTGGAACTCATTTTCTTGGGGTATTTTCCCCTCTCACTCTTTCCCCTTCCTCTTCTCTGGTCCCTTGGAAAAGAAGACAAAGAAACCTGCTGGTTCCTGATTGCATTTTTGGCAGTTGCTCAGTTTTCCATAGTTTTCTCTCTTTGCAAGCGCCTGGAGTTTTCCAAGGAAACAAATATATAAGAACTGTGCTCTACTTCGCTCCTTTTCAGTGTTGTGCCTACTCAGCACCTCCCCTCTGAGGCCTGGAACGATCCCATGGGCTTTGACCTCCCACGGTTGATCCATAAACGTTAACTGAGATGGTTTTTGCCATCGAAATGACAATGAAACTCGAATCCCAGTCCTCCCCTGCTGCCCAAAACGTGTCCCAGTGCTGCAGAGAGGTGATGGCGCCTGGTGGAAGGCAGTGGGAGCTTGAGTCTTAAATAGGGAGTTGGTGAGGAATCTTCATTAAGGGAAAAATGGGCAAGAGGTGATGTTTTCCCGATTCAAACCTTAAATATTGGGGAATTTGTGCACCCATGGAGGTGTGTTATGAGCATGTGGAGATTCTGCAATGTTTATTGGTTCTAACTTCTGTAATTATCTCAATTAATATTCTATCCTCTAGTAGTTACTGATTTCTCAACTCTCATTCTAATTAGTCCTCATTTTTTAGTCTTCTAATATCTTTTTCCCAGGCAGGGAGTTTCCAGCATGTGCTGATTGTTTGTTAGGCTCTTCCTCACCTTCTGCTTTCCGCAACATTTCCTTGGAGCGCCGTAAATTCTGCATCCCGGGGATCCAGCCTTATCTCCCCCAGGCCTTGTTAACTGAAGTTTATCAGGGTTAGTTCAGCAAAACTTGAAATTGCCGTGATTTTCCAATCAAACTCCAATAATGCCAGTCTGAGAAGAAAGGTAGCTACGTGCTGGCTAAAGTGGAAATCACGCTGGTTAAGATTAATGCAGTGCTTATGACGAATTAAAACAATTGATTAGAAAAGTGAATTATGAAAGTTCATTTGAAAGTTCAGTTTCATTCTGACTGACCTGAGCTTAGCATCACTTTTCTCTCTGATTCAGGTCTCTGTTGCTGCTCCACAAATAAAGGAATTTGAGAAAGAGCATTAATTAATTAAATCCTTTCTGAAAACGTGATTTTTTCCTCAAACCCACAGGAAGAGAAAGGCATTTGCAGGGTGGTGTTGGGATATTCCTTTCAGACCTGTAGCTGCAGCCATCAGTGCTCCCAAAAAGGGATTTATTTGCCTTTCCCTGGGTTTTCCTCCAATTTACTTCAGCTTCTTCCATGTCTTTATTGTAAATTCTTGGAGGCAAACACGGAGCATGTCCCTGCTCTCCTGGGAAGCCACTATTTAATGTTCCTTGGTTGTAGAAAATGGTAGCAAAACAGAACCTGATACGGCTTCAGACGCTGCAAAAATAAACTCCAGGCAGAAGCCCCAGGTTTCCCTGAAAACAACCTCACTCGGTGAGTTCCACCAGAGAAAGGATTTGTTGGATACTTGTTTGCTCACCACTTTTTAAAGCATTAACCTTTCGAGTAGGAACCAGGCCCTGCTTGGTGGCTGCTTGAAGTTTGGGAAGTGTCACAGCCCTGCTGAGCTCTGCCTGTGTTTTACACATTTATGTTTTGTTATTCTGTGTAACTTTTTAAATATTATTGATTTTTATCATCAAGTCCATACCCAGATATGACAGGTAACAGCAGCCCATGCCCTAAACCTGCTGAAAGCTGTTTTTTTTTTTTTTTTCGTTTTTGAACGGCCTGTAGTATAGATGGTAGAGCACCTTCAATATATTTGCAGCTCAGTGGCTGTTTCACTGATCCTGTGTTTGTTTTCCCTCATTCTCTTTGTCTCCAAAAATGTTATTTTTGTTGTCAGGGAGATGGATTTGTGTCTTGTCTGGCAAATAAAGTGATGTGCAAATGGTTGAGTGCTCTGCAGAGCAGTTGCTGCTTGTGTTTGCCTGGGGACTTGGGAGATTTGGGGGTGGTGGCTTTTTCTGTTTGTTTTGATGCTGTGCTGACAGTCAGGCTGGGGCTTCTGGAAGTGTTTTTCTCACTGCAGTGCATTTTAATCTCAAGGAACTGAGGGAATGAGCCAGTTAATATTTTACTTTTTATGCTGTCCTTGGTTTAGAGTCTTCTCCCAGATTTCAAACTGAGTTGCCTTCAGTTGCAGATGAATAAAAGTCTCTCAAGCCTTGTTTTGGGACATCACAAAGTTAAACTCAAGCTTTTCTCTGGCTTGGTGGGAAACCTGACTCCATCCTACCCCGAGATGTGGTTTGGGTGCTGGGCCCATCCGTCACTGTCAGAGCCCACCTGGGCCAGGCATGAGGCACCGGTGGCCCAAATCTTCCCTGTCCCAGCCCCTGCCCCTGGATCCTCTCATTGCTTCCCGGTTTTTCTCGCTATCAGATATTTGTGCTGTTGTCCAAAGCTAAAAGCCAGGCAGTTCCAGTCATTAAAGGATATGTGGAGGCACCTTGGAAGAATCTTCCCTAGGAATTTGCAGTTGTTTTGACTCAGCCAGGAAATTCAAGAGCTTGGGAAAGCGAGAGGCTGGTGCTTTGGAAGTGTGTGTTTGGAAAACAAGCGCAGCTTTCTCGGGCCTCCATCCAGGGCATCCCCTGCAGGCTCACGGGACACAGCTCCCGGCTTTCCTGAGGAGCTGTCACGGATCACCGGGAACCCTGCGGTGCTCCCTGCAGATGCCACGATTTTCTCTGTCCAGGCTTATGTCTGTGTAGCTGGACAGGAGGATTAGGAGCAGGAATGATGTGCCCAGGATTTGGGTGCTGCTGGAGGCCCTGGGGATGGTTCAGGGCCTTGTGCTCAGCCTGAGCAGAGCTGCAGGTTCAGCCAGGCAATACTGTTCCTCTCCAGTGCTTGAATAATTCCAAAGGAACCTTTATAAAGATTAGAATAAGCTTTGAAATGGTGGAATTAGAGAATTGTCAAGGTTGGAAAAGACTTTTAACATCATCAAGGCCAACTGTCAACCCACCACCACTGAAACCACTAAACCTCATATCCCAGCTCCAGATCCAGAACACTTCCAGGGATGGGGACTCCACCACCTCCCTGAACAACCTATTCCAGTGCTTGACCACCCAAAAACAGGGAGACGTTTTTTATAGTATCTAATCTGAATTTCCCATCTCAGCTTAAGGCCATTTCCACTTGTCCTCTCGCTGCTGTGGAAAGTGTCAGGATAAATCAAACTCTCCAACACGGCTTTTGTAGTATTGGAAAGTGGGCATTGCTTCAGTCTCAGCGCTGGGATGGCTCCAGTGGGATGTAAAAATAGAGGGGTTTTTCCCAGTTGGTTACTGCATACAAAGGCAAATGGAGGAAAATAAAACAAGATGGTTTTTGAGGGCTTGAGGTGGTGTGGGATGAGATGTTGGGAGTGATGGTGGGGATGGAGATGCTGGGTGGGGAAAGGCTGGATGCTGAGCTGGGAAACGGCTGGATGCTGATCCAGAGGAAAGGTTGGATGCTGAGCTAGGAAAGGGCTGGATGCTGATCCAGAGGAAGGGCTGGATGCTGAGCTGTGGCAAGGCTGGATGCTGATCCAGAGGAAGGGCTGGATGCTGAGCTGTGGCAAGGCTGGATGCTGATCCAGAGGAAGGGCTGGATGCTGAGCTGTGGCAAGGCTGGATGCTGATCCAGAGGAAGGGCTGGATGCTGATCCAGCACAGCATTCCCGCGCTGGCACAGCGAGTGGGGATGGGTTATGGCAAATGACGGCGGGCAGGCATCTCATTAAAGACGTGTGGGATTGCTGTGTGCAGGAGCTGAGCCTGCTGCCATCTGCTCCGCAGATCCAATTAAACCAGAGGGGTGGGAAGAATCAAGTGCAGATGCTAATGGGCTGTGTAAGCTGCAGGGCAAGTTCTCCTCAAGATTTAGACTGTTTTTCTGAGGTTGTGTGTGGAGCTTTCTCTCTGCTCCGTGAAGTTCCCTCGACTTCATTTGAGGTTGCCACTTAGCTCTGATTTTCTGCCTAAAGTTAGGTCCCTTTGGAAGTTAGTGAAATTAGCTTCAAGATGTGTTTGCCCTGGGGTGGAATTCTGCCGGGAATTCTTGAGTAGGGAGCAGATATCCCGAGAAGGGACTGGACCCAGGCAGGGGCTGAGCAGTTCATGTGCAGCCTCGAGGCTGGATTCTCAATCCTTACCCCATTTTCACTCATTTTACTCATTATCTGTGCTTAGTTTGACTTAAGAAATTCCTGCTTTCCCCCTCTGCCATGCACAGTGCTTTTAATTAAAACAATAGAATATACCAGAGCATTCAAAAAACCCCAGTTAATCCAAAACCAAGCAAAAATAGGTTGAAAACCAAGCCAAATACCTGCTGGCCCTGTGACTCTTACATAACCATGGATGATGTTCTCTGGCATTATTGTGAAGTTCATAAACAGGCTACGTGTGAAAGGGGTGCCAGAAAGGTCAGCTTTGTGCTCAGGACAGAAAGCTCCATTCTCCGGAGCTGACAGTCTATTTCCTCCTCGTTCCTTTTGATGTCTGCAGACTAAATGCTGCGTGGACAGAAAAATTCAATTCATTTAAAACATTTTGCATCAAAAAGACATGCTTTAATGTATTTTCTTCTGATGTTTAAATTATCTTTTCATCTCACAAGGGAGGAAAAAAAGCAACACCAACATGTTTGTAGTTAAAGTACCCGAGCAGAACTTTAAACAAAGGTCTGGATGAAGAGGAAGTCTCAATGTACTTTTAAGAGTAGATGCCTTTTTTTTTTTCTCCCTCCCCTGCCCCCTCTTCTTGGCTCTCTGAGCCTTGTAAACCGAAGAGATTTATTGCTGCCGTTCCAAATGCTTCTTCAGAATGAAGAGTTCACATTTTTGAAATTCCTCGGGTCCTCAGGAGGGAGAGGGATAAGGGAAAGCGATGATGGCAAGTGGAGCAGAGCACACCGAAGGATTTTCCAGGCTGGTTTTGTCACTCATAGCTGCCTGTGGCTTTGCTAGGAGGAAATCAGCTGAACCTGCACCAAAAAACTCTTGGAGCTGTGGACTGCAGTGGGTTTGGATGGAATTTAGACTTCTTTAGTAATTGTAATTGCTAGTAATACAGCACAGTGTGTTTAGGAATCCCTGTCCTTTGCCAGATGCAGTGTCATGTGTGTGACAGCACTGAGAGATGTGGAATCCATTCCCTCAGTGAAATCCCAGCTCCCCTGGAGAAATGGCTTGACAGCCTAAATAACCTCCATTTATTACTATTACAGTTACTGATAGCCACCTACTGCTATTGAGAGAGCAAAGGAATGTTTTAGGGATATTGCACATTTTCCTGGGGGGATATTGTACATTTTCCCACTGTCTCCAAGGGGAAAGCTGCCCTTAGAAATGAGAAATCTTGGAGGAGAAACTCAGGTGATCAGGCAAACTTCTTAGGAGTGCTGTTGGTGTAACCCCAGATCCTTCCAATCTTATTTTTCAGTCTGCAGTAGAATATTAACCCGGTGTTGAGTGGTTTTTGCTCTGTGGATGGAAACAGAGATGGCGATGTGCTGTCCCCTGGGAACTGGTGGGAAGCTTTCCCAGGGAAGGACACAGCTCTCATTTCTATCTTCTGATAAATCTCCTTTTTTTGCCATTAATGAGGTTGATCTGGTTATGTTCAAACTTGGGTCTCACTTGTCTCTTTTCCAGATACTAAATTTGTCTCGATTTGGCTCACAGCCTCTCCTGTTTTAGTTGGAAACAAGAACTTTTAGAAGCAGTTGTGTTGGGTTAAATGTTTAGCAAGAGAAGGGTGGTGGTTTGCATGTGGAGCTGGTTTTAGCACCTTATGTCAGCCTGGTAAATAAACAGATGTTTTGGAAAAAAACCCTGTTCTGTCTTTGCCTTCCGCAGTCAGCCTCTCCATGGAGACATGGTTCCTCTTGGGAAGCCTGGCACTGGGAGACTCCCCAGGTCCTTTGCTGACCCCATTTCCTCACCCATTCTCCTTTTGGAGCTGCTTTCATGAGACATTTAGGACAAAAAAGCCTCTCACACGTTCTTTCTGGTTTTTCTTGCAGAGGATATTCAACTCCTTTGTGTACACGGAGAAAATATCAAATGGAGAAAGTGAAGTTCAACAGGTGAGTCCTGATGATGCTTTTGAGAGTTTTGCATTGCCTTGAAAAGCTTTTCCATCTGCTTGGTGTGGGGCTGTCCCTTGGAAACAAAAGGGCCCTCATGGAGTAGCTCCTATTAATTGACAGGCTTTCATGCTGGAAGTGTCTCTTTTAAAATTTAAAATTCAAAGCAAACCCATTAATATTATTATGATGTGGAAATGGTGTTTTGTGGAAATATGGAAGAGCTCCAGCCTGGTGCATCACAGGTGTGGCTGAGGGGTGCTTGCAATTTTTTGGGGTGTTCGTAGGAACATTTCAACATTTAACTCTTCAATTTAACATTGCAAACTGCCCATGCATCATCTCATTTAATACATGTGTATGTTTTTAAATTAATTTTGGATCCCTTTCCAAACAGATAAATGGGTCACGTTTTATTCTTCCAGAAATCAAGGTCCCAATTATGTCTGTGGTAAAGGCAGTGGGTTTTGGTTGAAGAAATGGAACAAAGAACCAGCTTTTCTCCCAGTCTAAGCATGGACTTGCACAACCTTCAGCGAGTAACCTGACCTTCCTAGACCCCTATCAAACCAGTTTTAATGTTCAGGAAAAACAAAAGCTCCTCAGAGTGGAGCTTTCCCTGGGGAGAAGGGAATTACTATTCAGCCCTGCAGGTACCCCCATGGTGCTGTTTCCCAGAGCAGGTCAGTGCATGGCATCTTCATGTGCATTAAATCTGGTCATGTAATATAGAAAAAAATTAACATTCCAAGTTGTGCTTCCTGGAAATGGTGACATTGCCAGTCTTTTAAAATTTTTTTACTGAGGAAGAAAATCAAGCAGAGCTGGTTCAAATGGGATTGGGAGGAACGTTTAGGTTGGAAAAGACTTTTTAACAACATCGAGTCCAACCATGCCCAGCACTGCCAAGGCCACCCCTGCCCCATGGCCCCAGGTGCCACAGCCACAGGGCTTTGAAATCCCTGCAGGGATGGGGACTCAGCACTGCCCTGGGCAGCTGTGCCGGGGCTGGACAGCCCTTTCTGGGAAGAAATCTTTCCAATATCCAGTATCTCGTGGCCCAGCCTGAGGCCGTTCCCTCTCCTCCTGTCCCTGTTCCCTGGGATAAGATCCCAAATTCCCCCCCGGCTGCCCCCTCCTGTCAGGAGCTGTGCAGAGCCACAAGGTTCCCCCTGAGCCTCCTCTGCTCCAGCCTGAGCCCTTTCTCAGCTCCCTCAGCCGCTCCTGGGGCTCCAGCCCCTTCCCAGCTCCATTTCCTTTCGGAGGCTTTGGCTTCCCTGTAAGCATTTACAGGTGGCTGCTCACAGGCAAAGGGACCATGAGAGTGCAATTGTCACCTGACTTTAACAATCAAAATCCCAAAGCATCCTTTACATCGTGTAGGGCAGCGTTTTCTGGAGTGCTCCTGGGTGGTCTGTGCACCACAGAAGGGCCATGTGGGCTGGATGAGATGGATCAGATGGCTTTTGAAAGGCAAAAGTGTTTTTGGGAAAGCAAGAAACCGGATTAAAACATTCAGTGCTTTGAAGCCCTGACTATGGATTCTCCACCGAGGAAAGGACACTCCTCGTTCCCCAGAGCAGATGTCTGTGTTCATCCCAAGTGGATTTAAAGAGCTGTCCAAACACTGGAGGTGGGGTGATGGATTGGGAGCTGTCAGGGAAGAAAACAGGGCCCTGCTGAAGTGTAATTCCTGTGCTTAAAAGCTCCACAGTGGATACAAGAATAATGGAGCACTTCTGTTTCATTAATAACCGGATCTTTAAGCCCTAATGAATCCCCAGCAATAGAACCTGAATTTTATAAGTGTAGGACATTCAATGGGATCATCTTGAGCGAAGGCAAACAAATGAAGGCAAATGAAATCCCCTGCCTCTCATTCCTGCTTTGGTCATTCATTAACATTTTCGTAGCAACTGATATCCACAGGCAATTAATGATGGGTTTATGTCAGCTGGGATTTTTGTTCTGGCAGAGCACTGAATTGTTGTGGGGGTGGTGGGTTTTTTATACCAAACCATGTAAATAATGACTTTCAGTTTATTGAAAAAGTGAAAAATCCCAGCTGTTGGCCTTCAGGCCTAACTGTTCAATACCTTTGGCTTTCTTTGTGCCACACAAGGAGCAGTTTTACCTCTCAGCATTGAGCTGGTTACACTTTTAATGTGTGCAGTTATAGAATTACTGTTGTACCTGACAGATAAAACCCTTTTTGCTTTGAATAGGTTATTAAAAATTGGATGGCAATGGCCAAAAATAACTTGGATTCCTTCCCTGTGAGTTATTTCAATATCAGAGAACTCTCGTAGGATATGAGAACGCACTAGTGTGAGTTAGGGATGTAAATAAAGTGGGAGAGGAGGAGTTTTATGAGGGGAGAATCTGCATGAGCTGATTTCAAGGAAGTCAGTGTGTGTTCAGTGTCCTGCCAGACATCTGCGTTCTGTGATGTGCAGATCAGGGATCTGGGCTCCACGGAGGACAGAGGGTGAAATGCTCTCAAGCAGGGGTAGATTTACCAGCTTTGAGGAGAAAAGCCTTGAAAAGCTCAGTCCATGCTGCTGCTGTTGGGTTGGATTCCTTGTTTGGTTGGTTTTGGACTGGGCAGAGAGGTTTTGGAGAGGAAATCTGTCTGAAATATGCTGAAAAAATTGTGTTTGGCTGTGGAGCACAACCTCTTCCCTGGCTGTGAAAAGCGGTGTGTTCACACCCATTGATGAATTGTGAGCCTCACAATAAAAGGCAATTACAGTGTGTTTAATGTACTTCCAGAATGATTCAGGACCTGTGGCCCTTTCTCTAGGCTTTGTGTTTAATATCTTGCTTGGAATAAGGCTTGGGAAGCTTTGCCAAAGGTACTGGCCAGTAGAAACCCTCAAATGAGTGCTGGTTTCCTTGACGAAATGCACATTGGAGAGTGGTTTCCTGCATCCTGGTTGAAATCATAGAATATAATTTTCAGTGTCATCCAGAGAAGGAGGAATGGGGAGTTCCCACAAGGGGGAGCGGACTGAAGTTGAAAGAGGGGAGGTTTAGGTTCAATGTTGGGAAGGAATTGTTCCTTGTGAGGGTGGGGAGGCCCTGGAATGGATTTCCCAGAGCAGCTGTGGCTGCCCCTGGATCCCTGGCAGTGCCCAAGGCCAGGCTGGACAGGGCTTGGAGCAGCCTGGGATGGTGGGAGGTGTCCCTGCCATGGCAGGGGTGGGATGGGATCATCTTTATGATCCCTTTGAACCCAAACCATTCCAGAAGTCTATGAATGGTTTGAATCTGTTAAATCAGAGATGTGGGAAGAAGCTGGAGGTGGTTCTGTGATCCTTCCTTGAGCCACGTCCCTGCTGACCTCTGGCTCTTCAGGGCTGGTCCAGAACCAGTGGTTTCTTCAAGAGCCACGTAGATGAAAAATAAATTCATTAAAAATTTCCTAGAATAGGAATCTGAGGGTGCAACCGGTTGTAATATAGCAGGAGTGGTGCCTGGTGGCTGTTGGAGAGAGGTGCTTTTTTTCCAGATTTTTCTGGTTAACAGAGAATATTTAAACCTCAAAATTATAACTCATCTCTTCCATGTGTAAGCAATCCTTTCCAAGGAGCCTGACAGTGTTAAATCCCTGCCTGTGAGTCCGTTCTGGCACCCCTGCCTGTCAGCCCCACTGATGCATATTTTATATACAGGCTTGAAAACATGAAAAATACCTTGGCTTTCAAGCTGCAGCCAGAAATAAAACCTAACCTTGGAGCTCTGCTTTCCCTCAGAGCTCCCTGCAAAGAGAAGACTTCAGAGCCGTGCAGCTTTGAGGGGGAAGAAGCTTTAAAAAAAAGCTCGAGGGAACGATGCAAATGAGGCAAATGTCTCTGGGAAAATTAGAGGAGCTCAGTGATGTTGTGATGAAAGGTTGTCAGTGGAGATGGTGACAATTGAAGTGCATTACCCAGGGGTGCTGCAGTAATAGAAACAGGTGTTACAGTCCAACCTGTCTGCAGACCCAAGGGCTTTGGCTGCGTGTCAGCTGCCAGAGGAAATCCAGGGAAAACAGGGCTAATGGCTGCATTGTTCCCAGAGAGCACTCCCTGCTTGGTGTTTTGTTTATTAAAATTAAGGGGAAGACACAGAAAGATGAAAAATGCCAAAGGAGGCTTCCCCCCTGCTGTTGTGTTTAGGATGAGGTGAAGAGCACTTTGTGTATCAGCCCAGGGATAATAACATTTTATGTCAATCTCAAGGTATCCGGATTTATTTCAGTCTCCATTAAAAGGAAATGTCTGTCCCACTTGGTGCCCACCCAAGTGTGGGACACCCAGGTCCCTTTTGTGTGCCTGACTGGGGGCATAATTCTCCATTTTGCCTTCAAAATGCTTTAACAATTCTGTAAGGATGGTTTAATAATTCAGTGTTCTGTCCTTCCATTATTTGTTATCTCTCTTTCTGTACTCTGGAGGTTTTGTAACCCGTGTGGATCTGGCATCCATCAGTATCCAGCAGCTCCAGGCAGGTTAAAAAAAGCAGAGTATGCGTTGGATAAAAACCTCAGGCTTTTATTTAGAAAGGGGAGAAGGTGATTTAATCCTGCAGCTTTGACTGTGACAGGCTCCAGCAGCTGAGTGCATCACCCTGCAAAGGGAATAAGGTTTGGGAGGGAATGATGGGTGCGTGCACGGGGCACGGGCACTCCAGGCACTGCTGGGGAGCTGGGAAGGAGGCATTATTCCTTGCTCTTGGTCATGGATTTGTGTGCTCCAGTGAAGCTCGACTATGGAAGAAAAATGAAGTTTTGTTGGGGTTCGTGTGGATGGTACTTCTCAATGTGATGAATTAGAACCATTTGTTTCTAGGACTTGATTGGTGTGTTACCCTCAGTTTCTTAACATAGTTTATTCATTTGAAGAAATTTTCAATGGAAAATTATTTTTGGATCATCTTGCTATTGGTGACTTTATTGAATTCCCTGGTTTTGAAGTGGTTTGGATTGTTGGGAGCGTTGTCTTGCTGTCAGAGGGCTTTTTTTTTAGAGTTCTTTAGATTGGACAAAGTCATTTCTTCCAGCCGTGGGCAGGGAATGGTGTCTGGAGCTCTGGGAGGCTTCAGTTCCCTCATTGCTGACATGGACTTGACTCCTTGCCCCGGATCCCATTTCATAAAAATAACGGAATGACTTTGAGCCATTCCGAGGTTTTTCCATGGGAGATGCAGTTTGGGAACAAAGCATTTGCTTTTTGTCAGCTTCTGAAGTACAGGATCTTCTGAAAAACAGGTTTGTCAGATCTTTAGACTCGGCACAGCAGGGTGAAATTCAAAGGCTGTGGAGTGCTTTTATCGTTCAACCTAGAAGGTGAAACCTCATCAACACTGAACCCTCAGCTTGTACAGCATTCGTTTATCAGAGAGCAGCCCTGATTCCGAACCAGGGGCCTTTTGTTCTGGGGCCCTCTGATGGTTCTATTACTGCTAATGATGCTCAGCAAACGTCAGCTCGCTCCCCTCTTCCTGACCAAGAGAGAAATCTCAGACTCAAATACCTGGTTTACCCTGGGCATTTCATTTGCCCACACTGAGAGGGGAACTTTGTACCCCCCAAACTGGAGTGCTCTGATGTAGGAAATTTGGTTTGTGTTTGTTTGAGACCCTCCGGAAGAATCCACTTCTGAAGAACCCATTTGAGGGGTACAGCCAGACAAAGAGAGATTTTACTGGAAAACAGAAAAGGATCTCCCCAACTGCTTATTACCTTAACAACTGGGAGCAATTTCTTAGTGCTGGGTGTGTAACATGGAGGAGCCCATTAGCAGGGCTCTGGTGCCTTGGCAATAAATCATTCCACAGAACTAATTAGGGATAATTCTGCAAGTCATTTGAGCGAGGTCCTGGTAGAACCTGTGCTCCTTGGAGACCTTGGAGCCGCAGCATTCCCTGGGAGCAATGGAGGCAGTGCTGTTATCAGTGAGGCCTCCTTGCTCACATAACGGAGGGAATCGTGACAAAATGGCCTGTTGGGAAGAGTTGGGAAAGACATTTGTTAGTCCTGGGAATCTGGAAAATCCAGTGGTGTTTCCCAGCACACAAAAGCAGCAGCAGCAGCGTTAAATCATCCCTGTAGAGCTTGGGGTGTGCAGGGGACAGGAGAGAGGAGTGCTGTGGGTGAAGGAGCTGATTTAGCCCTGGAGAAGTTTGCAGAAATGGAAAACAAAGTATTTCTGATGATCCAACACCTCAGCCCAGTGCTTGGGGATTATTCATTCATTTGAGATGTGTGTGGCTGATGGGTTAACGTAATGGATGTGTTGGTGTGAAACAGATGCAGAAAATGCACAGCAAAAAAAAAAAGCCAGATCCATTTCTTTAATTCCTCCCTTTGATGAAAGACCGGGGTGAAAGTCTCAGTAAACGTTCCTTGTAAAACCTGATGCCTCCTGGTAGCTGCGTTTGCTGCCACGTTTGCTCCAAGAGCAGCCACAGCTTTTTCCCTTCCCGTTTTCCAGGCAGAGCCATGAGTCAGGCTCGCTGTGAAGAGCCTGGTGAAGACGACACAAACGAGCTCTGGTGTGCCAGCACAGTCGCTTCAGCAGCCCAGGATGTGCCCAGCAGGCTCAGCCCTGGATAACACCGGGAGCCTTCCCAGCGCCTGGAATCTGCCTGGCACGGAGAGAGCAGAGGGCTCTGCCTGTGGAAAGCACAGGCACCAGCAGCCCTCAAATCACACCAGCTCGGAGGGACTTGCTGGCAGAAATTAGACTTCATTATTTTTACTTTTATTTCAATTTTTTAAAGAAACGTTTAAAAGGAAGGGCTGAAGTTGTCAATGTGCTGTTTCTAAAGTGAGGCACTCTAATTTTTTTTAATGGTCTGAGAATTGTTGGGGAGGGGCCACAAAGTGTTTGTTTTCATTTTCTGAAAGGAGAGAAACTGGCTCTTGCAAATCATAGTGTAACCTCTAAACCTTGTCCTGATTTATAGGGACTGCCTTCCGTAGAGGGACCTCTGACGACAAAAGGCTTCAGGAGGAGTTTCACCGGTGTGAGACTTTTGTCGTGATTTTCTTCCTGTTGTATTCTAACATCAATTAGAGGTTTTTCAGTTTGTAGTTGGAGCTGTTGCAGGCTGTGAGTAGGCACAGCGAGCTTTAGATCGATAAGGAAAATCACTCAGGCAATGCTCAGCCTCCCAGGAAAGCAGCAGGGAATACAGTGGAAAAACCAACTCGGGGATGGCTTATTTTGCCCAAATCTACATGAAAGAAGTGCAGATCCACCTGAAGAGGAGGCTGCTGAGGAACAGAGATTATTCAGTTTGGGGTTATTTGGGGTTCCTTGGATCTTGAGGCTGCTCCCATCAGTGGGAGATTTACTCTTGGCTCTTTACTCCTGGAGCAGTGGGAGAGTTCTGTGGGGGTGAAGGCAGCTCTAAACCATTATTTGGCTTTCCTGAAGTGTCCATGTGCAGAATTCCACGAAATGGGCTCGTGGTGTGGTTTATTCTCCATCACATCCTTGTCAGGCCTGGGAGCACCCAGTGCTCCAGGCACAGGCAGAGTCGCATCCAGCTGTCAGTTCTTCATGAAAGGGAGGTTGGATCTGATGGAAATCATGCTTTCCATACATGCAAAACCCTGTTGAAGCACCCATTGCTAGATGGGAAATGTATTTTATCCTCCTGTACAGCCTCCTTGCTGCAGCCAGTATTAATTACTTGACTTTCTGCTTAAGCCACAAAAATAAAAGTAATCAGCAAATCAGAAAACAATGATCTCTAACACAGCTTTTACCTGCTTATTAAGGAATGGGGTAACACAGAGAAATTGTCTGATTTTTTTTTTCAGCTGGCAAAAAAAATCCGCGAGAAATTCAACCGTTACTTGGACGTTGTGAATCGGAACAAGCAGGTAGTGGAAGCATCGTACACTGCTCACCTCACCTCGCCCCTGACTGCCATCCAGGACTGCTGCACCATCCCACCATCCATGATGGAGTGAGTATCACTTTCTGGAATTCCTCATGCTGGCATTTCACCTGCGAAGAAAATGAGGAGTTCTTTGTGTTTTCTGCTACTTCGGATGAAAACGGAGAAGGCAGAACCCCAAAGGTGCCTCTTGTCTTGTCCTCGTGTTCTTTTACGTTTCTCCCACATCAGTGTTTAATGCTGGGCTTTAAACAAGAGCTGGGAATCAGCTGGAGGCAATAAAAGGAAAAAGGTTTGTTCATGGTGTTCTATACGAAAAGAGTCTGTCCAGCTCCAAGACACTGTTTTTGCACTGAGACGCTGCTCACCCTCAATAACTCTCCTCAGGCTGGTCATGGGACCTTTTTCTCTGCTTTGAAGTAACCAGAATCACGGGTTGGTCAGTCCATCACATGCTAAAGCACTGTGCTCCAGTTTAATCAGGTTGGCATGCTGCTGTCTGATACCAGAGGTTTGATGGAATGGACTCCATTGCTTGGAAACTGTTTTTGTTCATGTTCAATTTGGTTTGGGTTTAAATACAGGAGTGTGGGGTCGGCTAAATCCAGGCAGTTGGTTGTCTTTAATCATTTCTGTTGTGCTGCATATTTGCAGAAACTTCTTCGAGTTTTCTAACTGTAGAAATGCGTGATAGAAGCTCTGATTTTTTCCAGCAAAAGAGGGGGAATTTTCTTGAAACGCTGAGCATATTAAACATTTATTTCCATGTGGGCTTGAAAAGAACAAAAATCGCTTTCTGTTCGTGCAAACCTTGATTACAGACCGATTTTTATTGCTTCTATCTCAGTCTGATTTATAAACACTGAAGAGGGAGGAAGGTAATTTGGGCCATCAGGTGACTCCAAGGGCAGAGGTTTGGAGGTCTCTGTGCAGCTCCTGCTGGTCAAGGTGCCATGGAAAATGCTGGCACATCCCGTGCTCAGTGCCGGGCTGTTGGCAGTGGGAACAAAGGGGCCAAGAATTCTTTGAAGATGAAACCTTTCTGCCCTCTGATCACAGAATCCGTGCAGAAATCACCAGGCAGCAGGAACACCTCCCAAGCAAAGGCTGAGGGGAAGGAGAAACTGGATTTATCACCCTCTTGTCAGTGTGGCCTGATTCTTCATGGAAAAGAGATACCTGCTTTTAGTCTGGAAACTTCAGTGAATTCTCTTTCACTTTGTCCTCCAAAATGATGTAGCTTGGAAGTCCTTTAGAAATTTCTTTACCTGTGGTGGACTTACATAAGGATCACTCGCAGTCGGTGGTTTAAAACTCGAGCAGCTGGCACAGCAGAGAGGTGAATCTGCTGTTTTGCACAGTTCCTCGTTCAGGCTCTGCAATATGATTCTCATTATTTGGTTGCTTGGATCAGTAATAAATGTTCCCAGGCCAGTTTATCGGCTGCAGGTTGTTCTGGACCTTGGCAAGACCTGGCTGAGGCTTATCTGACCGTTGGACCCAGTGCTGTCTGTAGGAAATCATCTGCAAGTCAAAAAAAGAATGTAAAAATGCTTTTTCTCTGTGAAACTTCCAAGTTTTACTTCCATGCTTTGTTAATTGCCTGATTTGTCCAAATGCTTCTGCCATCGCTTCAGTTTTTCTCCCCTTTCTGCCTCTCCCATCTGCTGCTTTTCATTTCCTTTTCCTTCCCCGTGGCATCGCCTTTCTGGGAGATTCCCCATTTTGGTTAAAATATCAGGGGAAAGGAGCTGATTCAGCTGGAGATTGTGATCAGATTTTGAATTCTTCCATGTTTAATTCATGGACAAACTCCAGCTATGAGGAGGCCTGCACTTGTGGGAAGTTAAATTGGATGTGCTACTGCTGATAACAGCTTATGCTTGGTGTTTAAAGTGTATTTTAGTGCTGGTGTTAGAGCAACAATAATTATGATATTTTGGTTGAACTGCTGCTGCAGAAGAGGCCGCATGGAAAAAGACCCAGATTTGTCTGTGGAAATGGCTTTTTCCATGAGCTCCTTTGCCTTGGATTGTGCCTTGGCCATGTCTGTGTCCTCAGGGCTGTGGTTTTCAGTCGGGACGGTTGTGAAATGTTTGTGTTACAGCTCCTTAACTCCGTGGGTTCTTTTTCTTGCTGTTTCTTCAATGTGGCCTCTTTATCTGAGCAAACATTTGGGGCAAGAAGAACAGAGTCAGAAGTGCATTCCCTTCTTGTATTTTTTTGGTAGATTTGAAGGTTTGTCCCACTGTGTTTAAGGCTGTTTATCATGTGGTGTTCAACCTTTTACTGTCCAGCTTATTGACATTGTGTTGGGAATGCTGCAAGTTTGGATTGGTTTGGGGAAAATCAACTCGGGAAGGATGAGCTATTCTGTAGGGAAAAGATTTTTTAATTATTACTCTTCTCTTTTTTAATAGTTTACTGACTTCAGCTTGTATTTGTTGTTACCATTAACAACATTATCCACGAGTTTGCTTGCATTTATCCTGAAAATCCGAGCATTGGCTTTGAGGATGGTTTGTCATGGTGCTTGTAACTGAGATTTCCACACCTGGTGACTCGAAATAAATGACAGAAAACAGGAGCTAACAAAGCACAAACTGGGTTACAAAACGAACCTGGCATTTAAATCGCTCATTTAGTTGAGCAATGAGATACGACAGGAAGAGCACTGTTTGTTTTATTGCCATTACTTGGTGTCGGCTTTTGCAGTGAAGAACCCAGATGTGAGTTTCCTTGTGACTCCAGTCTGGATTAAAATTCCCAGCCTGCCTGCGCTCTTGGGTGCTGTTTTGTACCCAACATATTCTGGTTTCACTGGTGTAAGAGCAGCAGTTTGCGTGTTCATGCCCTCACCAGGGCAGGGATGTGCAGTGGAAGTACCTTGGTTTGGAAAGCGGTGAAAAGAAATAAATTGGAATATGCAAAGCCAGCTGGATGGGGCAGCACGGTTGGTGGCTATCGCGTGGTTTTGGCAAGAGTCTCTTCCCTAGGCCTTAATTCAACAAACATTTCATCATGAAATTGCACTCAGCCGGTTTACCAAGGGCTCTAAATAAGCCTTGGGCACAGGGCAACAATCCCACACCAAAATATACGTGCAGGGACTGCTGAGGGGGGGTGAACAGGGCAGGGACTTGTGCTCCCCTTTGGATTTTGCTGATCCCTTCTCCAGGTATCTCTGTGGGCATTTCCAGCTCTGCCCACTCAAGGTTTGGCCATGGCACACAAGGTTTGGGGAGAGCAGGGCAGGCAGGGAGCAGAGCTGTGCAAGCTCCCGAGTGTTTGCTGTGGAAATCTGGTCCCAGGCTGTGTTTGTGTCCCTGGGCTCAGAGCTGGGCACCCGGGACCAGCTCCTTTTGCCAGGCACCGCGGAAGCGCCCAGAGCACTTGGGAAGAGGCTGCTCCAAGCAGGCAGAGTTAATGTGGATGAAGTGCTCCAGGCTCTCAGCAGAAGGGATTCTAAACTGATGGGAGATAAGGCAAATGGATGTCAAGTGACATCTTCTAATCCCGGAAGAAATCCCTGCTGGAAAAATGAGGCTTTGTATTTCCTCACCAACAAAGGCTGCTGAAGAAGCCATGGGAAAGTGATTTCCTGCTGTCTCCAGACATTCCCTATCATGAGTGAATTGGGTGCTTATTTCCTAGACAATGTTTTAATTAAAGTGTTTTTCTCCTGAAGAGGATAAAGACCTTTGTGTACAAGTTGGAGTCTCCTGGTTTGCAGGCCTGAAAGCGCTCAGTAGGTGTTGAGGGAGTCTTGGATTTGGGCTGAGCTGATGGTGCAGATGGGGCAGCAAGAGGGGAGCGAAAGAATAAACAGAGTTTATTTATCAAAAGTCCTGACTACCTGCAGAGGGAATCTATGGGATTCGTGTCCATTGTGGGAAGTCTCTAAATAGGGATTTAAGAAATGAGGTTTGGGAAGCAGGTTTGGAAGCATTAGGTTTGCTTGGGGTTCTGCCTTTGCAAGTCGGCATGGTCTGATTGGTGAGTGATGACTGAAAGAACTTCATTCAGTCCTTCATTTATGCTGGGATGGGAAGAGGCAGATAAAGAGGTGGTTTATATCGAATATTTGCAGATGAAAGGAGATCAAACTCCTTCCAATCCAAGAATAAGTTGGATATGTGGGTAATGTTTGAGTATTTGTCTTCTACCCATTACACTAAACGCCTTTTTCTGGAGAAGCTGTGATAGATGCTGCCCTGCAGGAGACTTCCAGAAGTAGGTTTTTATAGTTGCAGTTTGCCAGGTGAGTTGGTTGTGTTAGGGGCCATAACCTAACAGTGGTTTCTCAACACAGCAATGGCTGCAAGAGGATCGCTTCCCAAAAAAAGGAGTTGTTATTATTCCGATGCATTTGTAAGGAAATGCAGCTGCTCCTGCAGCTTTTCCAACAGAAAACCGAGTGATGCTTTTAAAGGGAGACAGCAAATCTTCCCTGAACTGCTCTCGATCCTCCTCTCTGCCCAGCTGCAAGACCCATCACTCCCGTGTACTTCAGCATCTCGTGTCCTCGGGGGTCTGGCACAGAAGGGAAATGCGGTTTCCTCGGGATCTGAGCAGGGAGAGAAGGGGCAGCTCCGGGAAGCTGAGCTGTGTGCCCCTCACTGCAGCTCCTTTCTGCACATGGATCCATGCCCTGCTGGAATTGTGTCCTTTCCTCTTCGCCTCCACCCCGAGGCCACAAACGAATTTCACTGCTGGCTTTTCCTGGGAAGTTGCCCCAGGTCTCCAAATCCATCTGTTCAGGGGCCCTGGTGTTCATTAATGCTCCCGCTCTGGCTGCTTAACATCGCCTTTCAAGGCAGCTGGAAATCTATTTTTGCTCTGTATTTAACTATGCTGATAAGAGCTTAGGGAATGCATTTATCCAAATTTGTGGAAGGAACTGGAATGGAGAGATATTTGTTGGTAAAACACCCTACTTGGCAGTGGTGCATTGCAAACATTACCAGAGCTGTTTGAATAAGGCAGTTTACGAACCTCTATTTGAAAATCATTTACTCCCTGACTGTGATACTGCCTTCAGTAGTGGTCTGGTTTTTCTTTTTTTAAACAGATGGTTAAATATTTGCTAACGCAGTTCAGTTTTATCACAGCTCTTTCTGTGTTTGTCTTTCCTCTCCGGGGCAGTTAAGTGGGAGATAACAGGAATCCCATTCAGTTCCTTGGCTTGGCTGCAATATCTGAAGAGCTGCACTTCCAGAGGAGGAGTGGGGGGCCCACAAGAAATGAAACTGAAGATGTATTTGCTGTTCTGACAGAGTTCCAAGCTGCAGGAAAGCACAGGGGGTTCTAGGAGATGTGGGGAGCGCGCACAGTCCTGGCCTTGGCAACTTTTCTCCATAAGCTGCAGCAGGTATTTAGGAAATTTCTCTCCTGGCCTCTTGCTTTTACTTCTAACGTGGCCAAATTCCTCATGGAAAAAGCGGGGTTTGGAATAGAAATTCCTCATGAAAAAGCGGGGTTTGGAATAGAAATTCCTCATGAAAAAGCAGGGTTTGGAATAGTTTGCGTTCCTGGGTTGAATCCTCCTTCCAATAGTACACTCACTCTACATCTGAGGGCAACTACACTTGGACTTTTTCAAGAATACTTGAAATAATTGGAACGACTTTGGTGCCTTGCCAGAAGAAATTGGGTAACTGAACCATCAGTAGCTTTTTTTTTTTCTTTTTGTTGAATTTATTCATGAAAACATTGTTTTCCAGCATTCTATTTAGAGGCAGTGGGAACCCTATATTTAAGTATTTATGTAAAATATGAGTTAAAATCTCGCCTTGCAATCAAGCGAACAAGGCCTAGTTGGGAGTTTCAAAGGAAACGCTGAATTTCGAGTGAACTTATGTAATTTCATTTGCATATTAATGTCAGCTTGAATTTGCATGAACAGAGAGGAAGGGGAAAAAAAAACGAGTGTTTTAAAACAACGTGAAGGCCTGAGCAGCTGCTCAAGTGCCATTTTTATCCACGGCTCCCTCATTTTTCTCCCTAAACTCCAAAATGCACAAAAGAGGTTGATTTCCACTGTAAATCCAGGCCGAGCAAAATCCAATTGGAGCTCGCTCGAGCGCTGTTTTGATGTCGGATTCAAAGCTCCTGCAAATTTCATTTCATCTCCTCCGCTCGCCGATGCGCCGCTCGTAAATCCCGTTGAAGGAGGATAAAAACCGGCACGGCCTGATGGGAATTTCACGTCTGAAGTTCAAAGCAGCTCCTACATCAGAGCCAACGTCAATCAAGGGGAGGCCTGGGAAGGCAGGCAGGGAGCGCGGCGCTCCGTGGGGAGCAGATCAAAGTGGGAGTCGCGGCTCTGTTTGCTCCCGCGGGATGCAGCTTCCAGCCCTTCTTCATTAAAGGGAATCCAGAAGGAAGAGCTCGCAGAGAGAAGGGGGAAGGGCTCGGGGGGCCTGGCTCGGAGGTGAATCTCAGCCAATGGCTTTTGCTCGCTTGAAATAATGCAAAAAAACCCAAAATGAGATCTGAGTAGGAGGTTTGGTGCGGGGTTTTTGGTGAGGGTTCTTGAGGGCTTCCCAAGTGTTGGTTGGGGTGTTGTCACCTGGAATATCTTGGGTCAAATCTCAGGAGAAGTCTTTATCCACCTTGAAATGGTGCTGCTGGCAAAAGCAGTAGGCACTGGTGAAAATCAAGGGAGGCACAGGTGAAAATTAGGGGAGTCTTTATCCACAATTAAGGATGCACAGGTGAAAATTAGGGGAGATGCTGGCAAAAATTAAGGATGCACAGGTGAAAATTAGGGGAGATGCTGGCAAAAATTAAGGATGCACAGGTGAAAATTAGGGGAGATGCTGGTAAAAATTGAGGATACACAGATAAAAGTCTGGGGAGATGCTGGTAAAAATTGAGGATACACAGGTAAAAATGAAGGGAGGCATTGTTAAAAATTAAGGGAGACACAGGTAGGAATTAAAGGAGATGCTGGTAAAATTTTAAGGAGACACTGGTAAAAATTAAGGGAGATGCAGATAAGAATTGAGGGAGACACTGGTAGAAATTGAGGGAGACAGGTGAGAATTAGGAAGACACAGGTAAAAATGGTCTCTGTGCAGGGAAGAGGTGCTGATCAGTGCTTCTCTTCAAATACTAAAATACAAATATTTTTGGTATTTTAACCTCTTCCAAAGTGAGTGATAGGAAGACCTGTACAGTTTGAAACTTGTGTGGAAAACGTGTGAGGTATAAATACGGTAGAAAAGGCAAAAGCAGTAAAATCAGCTAAAAATATAAATATGTGTTGGAAAGGCCACTTGGCAGTGCTGAGCCTTTAGTTTGAATTGTGGCTTTGATGGGGAAGATGCTCAAATATATTAATAATGTATTCTTGATTAAACCAACTTAGCAGCGTGTGGGAAATTGTCCAGTGCAATTGAAATGATCACAAATCTCGCAGTGCAGATTTGCCACAGTGCTGCCTCTGCCCAGTTCCTGGTCCTGGTTTTCACTGGTGGTGGGAGCTGGTCTCTTCTCCAGGCCCTTGTGCCATGGAATCAGCGACGCTTGAGAAACACCCTCCCTTGCAAGGTGCAAAAAGTCCATTTTAAAGCAAACTGCTCCTGAAAGGAGATTTGAGGCAGACATCCCGAAAAGCCCAGTGTGGGCAGCCCTTTCTCAGGGCTGGCAGGTCTGGTCTTTAATTCACAGGAGTGAAAACAATTCTTCATCTTTTATTTATGCTTTTTTCTCCTATTAACTGTATTTTCTTTTCGCTGCTTGTGCAAGAAGGAGGGGTGGGAATGGGCTGCAGGAATTTTTTTGTTTCCAGTTCTGCTGCAGATTTTTTAGGCATCCATGAATTCGTCTTCCTGGTGGGTAACTAACACTGGCTTCCTGAGAAAAGCTGAGGCCTGGGATGATTTTTGGAGCATGTTGAAGCATTTTCATGCAACAAATGAATAATGCTCCTTGCTAACAAGGTATCCTGTTGCCATCACTAATAAGTTTTGATGGGAGCCCTGGGACAATTCGTTTACATCCTGAAAAGTCATTATTTTCCACTGTGGGGTTGTTCTGCAGCATTGCTCGGAAATATTTCTTTAGGATGGAGATGTTTAATGTGCAGCTTTTTGGGTTTGCCCCAAGGGAAACGTGATTGCTGTGGATCCCATCCGTTATCAATCACTCGTAGGCTGGAGATTCTTCAGCCGACAAAAGATCAACGACGGTTTCGCTCTCTTGGAAAGAGCTGTGGTTCTTTGAAGTGGTTACGTTTTCATGGTGACAAGGAAAGTCACGGCCCTCATCCACGAGCTGCATTCCCGGGAAATGTCGAGTGTTTTCCTGGATGGAGAGGCGTTGGGAGTTCTCCGGGAGCAGGTTGCCAGTAGTGTCAACAGCAGCTCGAGCAGAGGGGATGAGCCTGTGCAGAGCTCCAGGTTTGGCTGCTTCGTGGTCTGACAGGACATCCCAGCCTGATCCTCCAGCCTGGGGCTGACCGCGAGGATGGGAGGCCTTTGCGTCCGTCTGTCTGTCCATTTTCCATTTTCAGTATTTGCTTCCTGGCTGTGGAGAGGGAGGATCTAAGGGACAGGGCAAGGGCAGGGTGGCTTTAAGCCAAAGGAAGGCAGGGATGGATGGGAGATTGGGAAGGAATTGTTCCCTGGGAGGGTGGGAAGGGGCTGGGATGGAATTCCCAGGAAGCTGTGGCTTCCCCTGGATCCCTGGGAGCATCCAAGGCCAGGGTGGACAGGGCTTGGAGCAGCCTGGAACAGTGGAAGGTGTCCCTGCCATGACAGGGGTGGGATGGGATGAGCTTTAGGGTCCCTTCCAGCCCTTCTGGGATTCCATAATCATCTTTTCCCCTCTCTGGGCCCAGAATCAAAACCCCAGCCGATGTAGGGCTGTGATTGTGTCGTTTGGGCTGAAATACCAAAAGCCCTGTGTCCTGCAGGGAGCCCTCAGCGCTGCTGTAGAACAGAAATGTCGCCACAATTCAAGTTATTCCTCCAGCACTGAGCAAGTTCTTCACTGTGTGTGTGTGAGGTGGAGGGCAAGAGGAGTTAAACATTTGTGTTTGTGTGGGATAACCCATGGCAAAGGCTGAGCTGTGGGAAATATTTGTCCAGGGATGAGAGAGGGAATTCGTGCACAGGCTGCTCTGGGACTCCCTGCTGCCAAAACTTGTCCTCTCCATCTACGTTTGCATCTCTGTGGTAGAAGCTTTGCAACTTAAAAATATGTTTTCCCCCAGAATTTATGTATTTGTGTTTAAAATCTTGACCAAAACGCGTAGAGCTGTGTTTAAATTGCATTTAGTCTATGTAATTTTGAAATTTGCTATGGAGAGCGAGCCGTTATTTCCAAATATACATGATTTTTTTTTTTTTTTTTTCATTTTTTAAAAAAAATTTCCTTAAATCTTGGTTTTACATGGAATCAAAAAAACGCTGATTTCTCAGTAACTAACTGTTCACTGGTAGTTTCATTTATCTCCTTCAGGAATAACACAGTTTAAGATGCACACAGTGTTTATGGCTATAAATTACACTAATTTGCAAGCCTGCCAGTTTAAGGAGACATTGTTGTTATTAATGTTTCCATGTGGCCGTGATGATGTTAAAATTAAGGAGTGGATAATAAATAGCGATCACATTCTGCACGTTCCAAAATCCAGTTTGATTTGAGCCTCTTCGGGTGGAGCTGCTGGGCTCTAACTGTGCAAAAAGAGACTTCTGTGACTCTACAAGAATCAGAAAATCTCATCTGATATTGAGACCAGAGGAGTCAGGGGATGAGGTTTGGTTTGGAGTTCGCATAAAAGATAGTTTTACTTATTTGTATTCCAGAAAATCGTTAAGGAATTCAATAGGAAGTTCTCAGGAAGTGGCTTTTATACTTAAAGGCCAGATTTCTCAGCTTGTGAGGAGGCCCTGCCTGGTTTTGTAAGGCTGAAATTTCTGGAATTGGATCCAATCACCTACAGAGCGATCTTGAGCCTACTAATACCTGTTTTCCTTTTTCATAGTTATTTTTCACTTGCAGACCATGCAAGGTTTCCTAAATCCTGCATGCAAGGACCCCACAAACCTCAGCTGATTCCTCATCCCTGCGGAATGAAATTATTCTGAGCTGGGCTGAAAGAAGCTCTATTGATTTAGGAGAGGTTTCATTTGCTTAAAAAGCCTCTCTTCCTGTGGTCATAAGTTGAAATTTCCTGGTGGTAAGCAGTTCCAGCTGGCTGTGGGGTTTGTTTTTGCTAATTGTTCTTCCAAGGGAATGCTTTGGAAGGGAATTGTTTTATTGTCTGGGACTCCAAACCAGCCCTCACAACAGGACCAGAAAATCGCTGTTTGCCAGCCCTACCGGGCGCCGTGTGGGTTTAAAGAGTTGGAGCTTCCTGGTTCTGTCATTTTTTTAGGAATAAGTTAATAGCAGAAAAACTCCTTGATAGGAAGCAAATAATTTTTTGAATTCCAAGAGTAATCACGCTGTCACCCAAATATTCAAGATCACAGAAATGTTACCAAGTAAAATTGGCCCTGTAAGTGATACAAAACTGCATTTAAACCCTCAAAAGCTTCAGGAGTGTTCACAGTTACGTATAACCCTCTAAAGTATTTTTCTTTTAAATATTAAGGCATTGGTTTCATGATATTTTATGATTTTATAATTAGAACTGTGCACTGGAATACTTTTTGCATTAGAGCTATGAATGCATTTGAATTATTCAGTGTAATCAAAATACAACAAAACTTCAGACTGTCAGATTCTTTCTGCTGTCTGGAGTGCAAATCCAGAAGTTCAGGTACAGAAAATAGGTCACAAATTGTTCTGTTGTCATGGAATCCCAGAATCCCGGAATGGTTTGGGTTGGAGGGACCTTAAAGCCCATCCAGGGCCAGGGCCAGGGACACCTTCCACCATCCCAGGCTGCTCCAAGCCCTGTCGAGCCTGGCCGTGGCACAGCTCCACATCTGGGCAGTTGGGTCTCAATCAGATCATTTTCATAAAAGCATAAAGAGCAATTGCTCCGCATGCAGGACCTTTTTTAAAAAGAGCAAGAAGAACTCCTGGTGCTGGTGAAGGATCTCTGGTGAGAAAAGGTTTGGTTTAACAAAGGGAGGGAACAGTCCCGCTGGCACCCCTGGGTGCTGAGCACGTTCCCAAGCTGGAATCTCTGCACCACTCTCATGGTGCCACCTTGCAAGGATTATTGTGGAGGAAAGTGCAGCAATGTCAGTGTAGAGAGCAGAAGCACATGAGCTTTTCCCTCTCCTAGATCTGGCTTTCACAATTTCCCCATGACCCTTAAAATATTGGAGTTTCCAAAATAGTTATTTACACCAAAACACCAAAAGCTGTGTTTCCATTGTAAATGTAGGTTTAATAAATAATGTTTGATTGCTGATCCTGTCATTGTCTTCCCAGATTTGACGAATTTCAACCCTAATGTGTTATTATAAATAATAATTTACGCTGAAACGTTAAAAAGCTGTGTTCCATTGTAAATGCACGTTCACTAAATCATGTTTGATTGCTGATCCTGTTGTCATCTTCCCAGATTTGACGGGAATTTCAACACCAACGTTTCCAGAACCATCAGCTGCGATCGACTCTCGACCACTGTCAACAGCAGAGCCTTCAATCCTGGACGTGACTTAAATTCTGGTGAGCAGCACAGTTCTACTTTGGGGTTTTTTTCCTTGTGTTGTAGGGGGGTTTTTTCCCATTAGACTTGAACATTTCCTCGGCACAGAGCATTTGCATTGATTGCCATAGCAACAAGCTTTTATTTCTCCTTGCAACTGTCACCCTGCTCTTAATTTGAGATTTCATGATGGAAAGCTGATACCTAAAGTAATGCCCTTAGCCTAAGTACTTCATAAAAGTGTCATGAAGATTTTATTCCAGCCTACCATGGATAATTTTGTTGTGGTTTCTGCACTTTTTATTTCTTCCTTTTTATTTTTTTTTTTTTTCCGCGGCATTTTCCTCCCTAGGCCTGTCTGCTTTGGCATCAGCAGTGTCAGCTGCTGGAGGGGCCACACGGGGAAGTTGCTCTGATCTCCTTAGCTGAGTTCAGCTGATGTGAGGCTGCCTGGGCACTGATACGCAAAAACTACCAAATATGAGGGCACCTTCAAATATTTCCTTTCTTTGTCTTGTCAGGGCATTTCCTCAACGTGGTTAAGGACTTAGAAATGTGCTTAGGACCAAAATACACACGACTCAGCCCTGAAAAATTCAGCTTTTGGGCCTCTGGTGCAGCGAGGTTTTCTTTGTTTTGCATCCTGAGCAGGGTGGATTAATACAGGGATTTCAGTTGGGTTTAGTCAGACTTTTGTCCATTTGACTTCTCAACTTTTTATGGTGCTCCGTGCTGTAAATTAGAGAACGTTGATAGACTTTGGTTGTGGATTTCATTTTGGAGGGTTTCGTTTGTTAATTCTTTGGGGGGAATAATGCAGACTTGGGATTTATTTGATTTTATTTTCATTTTCAGAGGTCTTTTGGAATAAAATGCTGATCTATTTTATTAACTTGGCTGATGGAGCGGTGGACCTGTCATTGCACCCTCCCCATCTTACAACAAACGGGGAAAGAACCCCAAATTTTTGATAACCTCCCTTCCCGTTTCTCTTCTTACAGCTCTGCTTTCTGGATTTCTAATGCAATATAAAAAACAAAAGCAAAGTGAGCAGTCCCCATAGATTCTTTCCCATCCCATCCATTGTATCCCACATCTTGGATGCAGGTGCTGGCCAGGCTGATTTCCTGACATGCCATGATTTGTGTGGTGTTTTCCATCCTCAAGCCAGGCTCTCTTTGTTCACTCACTATGATTTACTGGGCTGTGTTTTACTCATCTCTTTATTAGAAAAAAAACCAAACCCAAACAACTCATTAAAATAATGAGTTTAAATCACATACAGTTGTTAATTAATCAAAATAATTTTTGAAAGCAAGTTTACAGGCGCTGTTGTGAGAGCAACGCACTGAATGAATCACTTAATGGTTTTTATTTAAATTAAATAAAAATCTTTTTCTACTGCAGAAGTTGGAGATTAAAAAAGTATTTAAGAAATATTCGTTGGTTTTGAGTGGTGAAAAACAAACAAGTTGCAGTTTCTTGTAAGCATTTTTTGAATTTCTGGTTTGAATTCTCACAGAAATAAAGTGAGCGGCTGTTCAGGGTTCCTGCTGTCCTGGCCCAGCAGTGAGGCTCAAGTGCCTCCTCTTCCCTTGCCTCTGGCTTGAAAAATTCCTGCTGAAAGGAGAACCTTCAGAACGTGGCATTGGCAGGAAAGGGCAGCGGGAGAGAGGAGGGAATGGGAGGGAGAGTAAGAACAGGGATTTATTGACAGCAGCCTCTCCTCTGCCTTTCCTGGTGCAGAAACAGCCTTGGGGGGAGGTTCTGATTAGGGAGAAAACGCTGCAAGACAGAAATGGGATGGAAAGAGTGGATTGAGGCAGGAAAATGGGATGGAAGCTGTTCATTTGAGAAACAGCAGTTGATACTGGGTGCAAACCTGGTGAGGAGAGAAGTTTTGTGTGGGTGAGAGCCCAGGAAGGACATCCTTGGTGCTCACTTGTTGTGTTTGAAATTCTGTGAGATCGTCACAGAATGGGTTGGGTTGGGAGGCACCTTCAAGCTCATCCAGTACAGAGCTGCTGAGGAATATCTGTTGCTCTTTGGGTTTAGCCTCACTTATTTTTATGCTTTACAAAGCCCCAAAGTTGTGGGTACGTCTGGGTGTTCTCATCATCGCCTTCCTGAATGGGTTCGTCCCTTCGTTCTCCACATAAAAGGCAAAATTCCTGTGAGTATCCCTCTTTTCCCACGTGAGTTCTGCAGTTCAAATAATCCTGCCTATAAAAAGCTCCTGGCAAAACACAAATTTCAGCTCTGCTCCGCTCGACCTCCATCTCAGTTCTCGAAATGTTAATCTTGGCCCGCTCCCTGCTCGGCGTGAAAAGCGGGATCGGAGCGGTGAGGTTGGAGGTGTTGGAAGGGAAAGGAATTGGCACCGCGGGCTCCAGCAGAGAGCCTGGGGAGAGCCCTCGGTGTGGGCAGCAACCCCAGATTCCACTCTGAACAGGCTGCGAAGAAGGGTGATGGAGCTCGTGAAATTTTCAAATCTATTTCTTGGATTTTTTATTACATAAAAAAGAAAAGAAACATTAATCGTAGGGAAGGGAGAAAGCAACAGATCTGTCTCTTCTCGGCCTTTAAAAAAATAACGCTTTTACCACTGCTTTTTCTCGATACTAAGTGGCTTTTAAATGTTTTTTTTTTAATGTCTGAAAAAGATTTCGTTTCATCTTGGTTGGAGTTTTCCGTCTGGGTTACTTTTAGCCATTACTACAAAACAGATAAGGAGAAAGTCTTTATTCTCCAGATGGAATCACAGGCTTCGGGTAGATAGATGAAGAGTTCTGTCCTCACCACTCTTGAGTAGTCCTTTATTCATTGATGACAAAATCTTCCCCAGAGCCAGTGCATTATGTTATCAGACTCCTTTGGAGGCTTTTTTTCCCCCCCTTTTTGAATAAACAGGGAGCCAGTAAATCTTTCTCCTTCTCATCCTTCAAAGTGCTGAAATGTCTGTTCCAAATCAGGCAGCTGTGGCTCCTCCCCAGAAATATGCAGCGATGGCACCAAGATGCCCAATTAATTTTGTCTGCTTTATTTGAGGTGTTGATCGTTGAAAACCTTAAAATCATAAAATATCCAGAACTGGAAGGGACCCACAGGGATCATGGATTCCAGAATGTGGAAGGCCTTGGTCAGGTTCCTTAAATTGCTGTATTTTAAACTGATTTTTGCCTCAGTCAAAATGGTTGGGAGGTATTTGAGCAGAAGAGTCAATACCCCTGCTTCCAAGTCCTTTTAATCCAGGAATCTGGTCCCATTCCCTAAAATGAAAGGGTTTTTTTCCTTCTTTTCCCCTCAGAGTCCTGAGGATTGAGCAGGGCTGTCCTGGCTCGTGCCACCAGCAGAATGTTAATTGTGGTTGAGCTGCAGAGCTTCTATTTGTGCTGACAACACAGGAGCCAGAACACAACTTGACTTGGAAAATCCTGGATCAGACCTGTCTGGAGAGTTAGGGAATGTCTCTACTTGGACAATGAACGCGTTTCTTCGTGCTGTTTCTGGGGAACACTCAAGTATCTTCACCAGGACGGCTTTTAATGGAGGGACTTGACAGAGGAGAACTGAAAATTAAACTTCCCTGGTGTTTTTTCTGGGATGAGAACCGAGGTCAGCAGCTCAGCAAATATAATGCTAAAGAGGAGGGCTGTAAGAAACCCTTTTATAATGAGCAATTATGTTCAGTAGTTCCTTTTCTTTTTCCCTGACTGTTTGTGCTGTTCTTTGAAGATTAATTAGTTAATGATTTGCCTGTGCTTTGAAGATGTAAAGTGCTATCTAGAAGTGCTAAGTGTTATCATATCTCATTCCCTTTGAAGTTTTATAAACTCTATCACACGGGGCTTTCTTCCTAAAAGTCCTTTTTGCCTTGTGAGATATTTATAATGAGGGAGAACGATCTTTTCAAATGCTGTCATGGTAATGCTTTCCAACTTTGCCAGTCTGCAGCAGGATTTGGGGTCAGACAGTGGTTTTGGGGTGACTTGGCCATGCCAGCTCCCTTTTATTCCCAGTCTGAGTCCGGAATGAAGGGATTCCACTGAGATTTCTGGGGCTCTTTGCCTCCTCCATGTAGTGCGGGATCAAGGCTGGGTCTTTATTTCATGGTGATGCTCACTTTAGAACAGCAAAATCATGACATCTGCTCATTAATGCGGAGTTATAGAATTGTAATCCCAGAATCCCAGGATGGATTGGGTTGGGAGGGACCTCAAAGCCCATCCAGGGGCACCTTCCACCATTCCAGGCTGCTCCAAGCCCTGTCCAGCCTGGCCTTGGATGCTCCCAGGGATCCAGGGGCAGCCACAGCTGCTCTGGGAATTCCATCCCAGCCCCTCCCCACCCTCCTAGGGAACAATTCCTTCCCAATCTCCCATCCAACCCTGCCCTCTTTCAGCTTTCAGCCATTCCCTGTGTCCTGTCCATCCATCCCTTGTCCCCAGTCCCTCTCCAGCTCTCCTGGAGTCCCTTTAGGCTAAAAAAAATCATCAAAAAAATCATTGACTGTGTGTCCTGGCAAGGAGCAAGAACTGGGGAATATCTGCAGGGCATTCTTACAGCTTGAGTGCATGGAAAATAAGAATGTGTTTAAAGAGAAAAAGTCTGGATTTTCTGCTTATCTGCTGGGAGATTGTCTGCTGTGGTCATAGAGCAAAAAGAAAAAAAAGTGGGGAAAAAGCAGAGTTGGGATAAAATTGGTGGTCCCAGGAGAGGGTGTTATTGAACTAACACTCGCTGGAGGAAACAGGAGCACAAGTGTGTGAAAAGGAAGAACAGCAGAGTTTGAGTTTCAAAACCAATTGTTTTATGGGGACAATGAACACTTCTAAATCCACATATTCCCGTGGGGAAATAAACACAGCTCGTGGCCTTGCAGGAATGAGAAGTTTATCTTTAATATAGCAGGGATTAGAAAAAGCCAAACCCTTTAAATGATAAACTGCTTTATTTTAATGTTGTTGGTAAAATGAAACCGGGCAATTTCTTTCGTCCAGGCTTTAGCTGAGTGTTCACATGTCAGCTTTGAAAATACATTTTTTAAGTTCTGTAACTCAGAACAAAAACCTCAGTACCAGAATTTCAGCCTCTTTATACAAAACAACTTCGCCCCCTCAACGATGAAATTCTGGTGGCTGGACATAAAAAGAAGGATTTAAATGTTTTGCAGTCTCCTGGCTCTCCTGCTTGAGGGCAGGAGGAAAACTTGATTTTGGAGGGGAATGAGGAGAGGAATCTCTGATAGCTCTGGGTCCACCAAGGCAGGGAAATCTTCTCACGAGGAGCTGCATTTTTGCCCAGAACTCAGCAGTCCCAGCCAGGATCCTGGCGGGATTTGTAGGCACTGTGGGAAGTGCAAAATCCTGTGGCAAAGAGGAGCGGGGGAAGCCCAGGATGGTGGTTTTTGCAGGGTGATTACACTGAGCTGGATGTGGAGAGAGCACCGTGGCCACAGCCAGTGGGGGAAACTTGAGCAAGTGCTGAAGTGTGGAGGATGTGGAGCTCAGACTGCCCTCGGGGTGGGTGTTCGGGTGTAGAGGCTCTGGCTGAGGGCTGCAATGTGCCCTGCAGCACTTTCCAACCCCAAAACGGGCGTATTTGATAACGGAGTTGATGCAGGAGATGAAATAATTCCAGTGCCAATCCTGAGGGAATGCTGAAAGGGAATGCTGAGCAAAAGGTGAAGCCCTGGAAATCAGAGCCCCCTCCGCCCCTTCTCCAAGTTCTGCTCTCAAAGAACACGAAAGGAGAAATTTTTTAACATTAGAGGATTTTTTAGCATTAAGGTTTTCCCCTTTATGGAAATGCTGTTGACAATGTATTTATTATTCCTATAGATGTAGGAGGTGTATATATATAATATATAATTGCCTTAATCTCTTCCTTCCTTGCTCTGGCCTTGCCTTCCCGGGACCTGGGTGTACTTCAGAGACTCAGGACCTGTCGCCACACATTAAACAAAACTCAAAGCCAGTGCTGAGTTTTCCAACAGCCTGGAACTGTTTGTGGATCAGTGAAGTTTTCCCAGTGCTGAGCAGTTTGTGTTTCACGTTGGGCCCTGCTTGTTCTTCTCCAAACACCTCGAGAGTAACGAAACCTCCCGAGTCTGAGCCGCCGTAGTAACTCTGCTTCATTTTCCCTCTCCACCCACAGTCCTTGCTGATAACCTGAAGTCTAACCCAGGAATCAAGTGGCAATATTTCAGCTCAGAAGAAGGGATTTTCACCGTGTTCCCAGCCCACAAGTTCCGGTGCAAAGGCAGCTACGAACACCGCAGCAGGTAGGATTCGCCTCCTTCCAGTTTCCTGGGAAAAGCACTGACGTTGGATGCCTCAAGCCCTGGTTTCATTCAGTGCTGGGCTTTGCCAAGCTGGCAACATTCATGAGGAACTTGTAATGGAGTCCCTTGGGTTTTCCTTCTGGTCGTTTTTTAAAGCACCAGTTTTCACTTCTAAGAAACGAAACTGAAATTCCATGCAGGTTCCTCACCTCTCCCAAATGAAATCAGCTGTAAATAGCAGTGACTTGGAAATGCTAGGTCAGCCTGCAGGCAGAATTTGACCTAAATTTGACTCCTACTTGACCCCTGTTAATAGAGCAGTGAACACATAGTCTGCTAATTTGGCAGGTGCATCACTTTGGGAAGGATGAGAGACTGGAAAGGGCACACAGGAGCATTTTCCCCCAGGTTCAGGTGGCACATCATGGATAGGAGGGAAGCAGCAGTGAAAATTTCCTTCCACTGAAAAAACAGTGTTAAAAAAAAGGGTCAGCTGGTGGCAGGGTTTCCTGCACAGGGATTTCTGTTCCGTAGACATGAAACCAAGCAGTCGAGGCACAGTGTTTTTCCCTGGTTTTTTTTCTGTCAGTACCATGGGATTGATGAAGGCTGAAGGGTGGGAAAATGCAGTGGCTTTAGTATCTCTGGTCACCCATTAATTAATTGTGCCAGTTAATCAGTCTGTGCAAGCGGAGCAGCAGCACATCCGGGAACCTTCTGGAGACACTGAGGAAGGTTTGGTTTCCTGTCAGGGCTGAGCAATCAGAAATTTACTGATGGTGTCTCCTGTGGGTCATCAAAGCACAGAGTTCTGAGCTGGACTGAGTTTTCTGTGGCCTTGGAAAGGTGTGGTGTGGAGAGGTGAGAGCTGGGCTGCCCCAGTCCTGCTCAGAATTCCGACACTAAAACCATCAGTGATTTTATCCAGATCACTTGGGGTGGGCCCTGGCTCCTCCATGGCTAAATAAGGGCTATCTTTTTGGTCATGTTTACTTCAGAGGTAGTTTGGGTGAATTAATTAATCAATGCTTCAGTGCTTTGAAGATCAAAGGCCCTGTCTCAGTTGCAGGTATTAATCCAGTGTAGAGCTGCGGGCTGTTTTACAGTTACGAACTGATTTATGTCAGTTGTTTGCTGCAGTGCCTTGTCTCAAATCTTCCGCATTTCCTACCCTCTTCATAAGATTTCTGTGGCTGCCTTTGATAAAATAAAACTTAGATCCCTAAAGTCTCACTTGACTGTAACTGGTTTTGGGTCTGGACCAAAGAGGAAAGAGAAACTTGTCATTTTTAAAATATCCTTCCTCCATGCTGAGGAACCTCCTAATTTATTCCAGGTTGAAACCTTGGCATGAGAGCTTGGGAACTCTTTCACACATCTCAGTATTGAGCTGGATCTGAAAACACTTCCCTGAAAACATCTTTTTCGGTGTTAGCACAGACACATGGCAGCACCGAGAGTCCTCGCCGTGTTAACTCAACCTTGGGATGTAAAACTGGGCAGATCCAAGGGCTTGTGGAGCACAACCCGGGTGAGAGTCATCCCAGGTCACCAGGGACAGCCCTGCCTTGGCCAGAAGCCTTCTTGCAACAACCCAGCCACCCTGGGCTCATCAGCTCCTGCAGCTGCACAGGTCTTTACTTGTCCTGGCACCAGCGCTGCCCACGGGAGTGAAGTTCCCAGCACCCAGGATTTACGGGGGGGCGTTTCTTGCTTGTCAAAGCTTCGTTCAAACCTTGCTGTGAGCTGCTGCAGTGCTGCCAAGCACTGCTGCTGTCTAAGCAAAAAGGTTTGTTCCTCACTGAAACGACTTGGTGGGACAGAGAGAAAAGAACCTGATTTAGGTTAAAAAATTCAGAAAGTGAGGGACATTTCTGTGTGTTCAGATTCTCAGCTGGCCTTTCCCAGTACAAGTTTTCATAAGGGCAGAAATTCCTGTTAGAATTCATTGTTTCTTCGTGGTTGTTTGCTTGCGTTGTTGAATTGCTGCCTGTTCTCCCTTGTGAGCATTTCAGCGGGGACGAGGAGCTGTGTGGTGATGGTGGTTTGGCTTCTGCTCCTCCTCAGGCCCGTCTATGTCTCGACCGTTCGCCCTCAGTCCAAGCACATCGTTGTCATCATGGACCACGGGGCCTCTGTCACGGAGACCCAGCTGCAGATTGCCAAGGACGCTGCCCAGGTGATCCTCAGCTCCATAGATGAGCACGACAAGGTGAGCTTTCTCCAGGCAAGGAGCAGCTTTGCCCTGCTTTGCAGCTCTCACCCAAAGTGGTGTTTTCAGCCCCTGGACTCCTGCAGACCCAGGAGCCGCCTCTGAGGGGGGACGGAGCCTTGAGCTCACTCCTGGAACCTTTCTGCTACAGGGGGAGCATTTGGGATCTGCAGCCTGGGAAAAAAAGTGAAACCCCACTGAGCTGAGGCAAAATCTCGTACCTGAGTGATCTTTAAAGGCTCCTCCATCTCAGCAGAGACTTTAGTGATGGTCAACGGGAGGAAGAACCATGCTCCAAGCATGACACCTTCTCCAAATCCCAGATTGCTTTGAGCAACTCACTTCACCCCTGAGCCTCTCTTTTTGCCTTGTGAAAGTGGGAATTATTTATTCTCTTGCAATACTGGGGTGAGCTGAAACATAACTAGTGTTTGGAAGATTCACAGATAACTATGGCACTGAGAAATCTGGGTTTGATTTCTTGCTCTGTCACTGATACTCATTTGGCAGTGAGAAAGTCATTCCACCTGGAATTTTTTTCAGTACAAATGACCAGGGATCCATAAAGTGCTTCTGTAAGAAGTCTCCAGTTTGGTCTCTACTTTTAGTAACTCTCTGCTGGTGGGACCTTGATCATTCTTTCTGCTCAGTTTCCCTTTTGTGAGCAGGAGGAGCTTCAGGTAAATCAAACTGTAGAACCCCTGATGACAATCTTTGCCTTAAGTCTTCTCATGAATAACGTGGGGAAACCACTTGTGACTTTGTGCTTTTAGAGAGATTCAATACGATAAAGTAATCTTACACTTCAGCAGAATTAAAAGCACTTAAATTAAAGTGTCAGGAGTGTTTGTGTTAATACAGAGAATACATTTAAGACACCTATTCCCTGGACAGAAGCTCAGTGGTTATAAAACCTGTTCCACAGGTATCTCATTCCTGCCGAGTTCTGGGCCTGTCTTGCCTTAGCCATGCTCCCTAATGAAGTTTGTCACTCAATTAACGAGCCTGGTGTGTTAAATGGCATTAGGGCACAGTGGTAGCACTCGCATTAACTTACTTACAGGAAAAGCTGATGGGGCAGTTGCCTTGCTTTGACTGAAACGTGAAAACAACAAAATGCTTTGCTGGGAGAAGTCCTTAGAGGGGTTGTTTATTTTTTTTCTTCCATTTCTCTGGGCACTCCAGACTTTCCTGGAAATGCTCTCTGCTGATTTCCCTGTCAGTTCTCCGTGCCTCGCTCAGGCTCTGCCCAGAGCAGTGTGTGGGAGCAGAGTGAAGCTGCCTCTGCTGAGAAACAGAGCCCAAAGTCTCTTCTCCTTGAATTCCCCATAATCCTTTGGAAAGCCGACAGGTTGATACCTCAAGCATTTCTTTTCCAACGCTCAAGTTCTAAACCCACGGAATCTCCTGGCCTGGCTCCTCTCTGCGCCCTGTGCGTGGCTGTTAAAGCCCCTCGGTGGGCAGGTGATGCCTGGAGCTGTTCCCTTGGCAGATCTCGGTGCTGACGGTGGCGGAGGCGGTGCGCACCTGCTCCCTGGATCAGTGCTACAAGACATTCCTGTCCCCTGCCACCAGCGAGACCAAGAGGAAGATGTCCACCTTTGTCAGCAGCATCAAGGCGTCCGACAGCTCCACGCAGCACGCCCTGGGCTTCCAGAAGGCTTTCCAGCTCCTCCGCAACACCAACAACGGCACCAGGCTCCAAGGAAGTAAGGCAGCCTCTTGTTGGGCAATGCTGGTTATTGCTGGCCTTTGCCAGTGTTTTCTGATTTCCCTTTCTCACTTTGGCACAGGCCGAGGGGGTGGAGTGTGTTGAGTATTAAAAGAAAAAGAGGGGAGGGAGCATATTGTTGTTAAGGAGCGTTTCCTTGGGCTGGAATCCGCACGAGGATTCGAGGATTCACTTGCCTTTCTTCTGAACTGGAGTGGGAAAATGCAGGATTGATCTGTCTGATACTGAGCTATTTCCTAAATCTGAAGAGGGGGGGAAGGAAAATTGCTGTTTCTGTAGGTTCATTTAATTATTGCTGGGACATTTCCATATGGATGATGTGCCTAACTGGAATTTTGTGGAAGTGGCCCTTGCTTCTCAAGGAATGGGTTCTTCGAGAATACCAATTGTGGGTAATATTTTATGGGTCACAAAGCTACCGTGGCTAAACTTTCCTTCATCTCAAAATACCCTCCTGAACTTTGCACACTCATTACGAGCTCTCCCCTTCCCAAAACTGGGGTTTTTCTGGGTGTTCTTTGTAAGGAGGATGTGGTGAAAGACGTGGCAAAGATGGATGTGAAACGGAGGGGCGTGTGTGCAGGGCAGGCGGCTGTGTGCGCTCGGAGCGCTCCTTGGATGTGAGTAACCGACTCGTGGCAGTGCCGTGGCAGGGTGGAGGGAACTGCCCAGGAATTATTCCAAGAACATCAGCTTTGGAGTCTTGCAGCACCCTCCGGCATATTCCCCATCCCTGGCAGTGTCCAAGGCCAGGTTGGACAGGGCTTGGAGCAGCCTGGGATAGTGGAAGGTGTGCCTGCCCATGGAAGGGGTGGAATGAGATTTAAGGGCTTTAAGGTCCCTTCCCACCCAAACCATTCCCTGTATCTTCGATTTGGTATCTGGCACTATTTGTGTATTAGGATTAGAAGCTTTGGCACATTCACACTTCACTCGGTTTCATACCAAACAACTATTTCGAGACACAAGCACAGAAAGCTAAAATTCAAATGCTTTGGATTTAGGTTTTCTCTCCGTGTGAAAAATTGCGAAAGCCTAAAGTGCGTCTGACAAATTTCAGAGTTCCTGGGGTGAGACACAATAGGTTTGAGAAGAGGATGTTTATAAAATACGGCTCTTTTTCTTGTAAATAATCTTTTCATCTTTTTGAAAAAGAAAAATAAACCCCCACCAAAAAAACCTCCTTCATTTCACTGTTAATTTTCTGACATCCTATTCCTGGAGAACAATGTGTGGGTGTGTCAGGGAAGCTGTTGAGGTCCAGCCTCCATCCCAAATCCACTCTGCAGAGGCAGAAGGGAGGTGTGAGACAGGAGAACTGGGCTGTGGAACACGTCTGGACTTCCTGCTTCACTTCTTATTGTGGTCCTGCTCAGCAGATCCCCATCCCAAAGTGGGACAAAACGCCCCAAAAGCTGATTGCTCTGGAGCCTGGTGCAGATTTAGGACTGGCTCTTGTTACTGCTGGTGGCAAAGCTTTCAGGCTGCAGCACCATGCCTGCCTGCAGATGGAATATCTGTGCTGTGGCCTAGGAAACGCAGCAACAATTTTCCTTAAACTCCACCCAAAGCTGCTTTAATACCTGGCTTTGCTTTCTTTCCCTAGTTTAGCCCTGAAAAAAAATAAAGCAGAAATTCCCCGAATTAACAGCACACCCTGTTTGTGTCCAGACCCAGTTCTGGCTGAAATTCTGTTCAAGTCATGACGTGCGATTATTGATACTGATTTAACAAACCAGCACAGCAATCCCACAAAAAGTCCGGGTGAAACAAGAAAGCTGGGATGTGAGCACCCCAGCCCAGTGCTTTGGGGTGCCTGTGGATGATCCCAATCCTTTTCTTCATTTTAAACTCAAAGCACTTCCAATACTGCGATACATGGGATGGAACAGGTTGGGGAGGAATGGCATGGAACAGGGCTGTGGATTTCTGTGTTCAGAGGCTTTGGGGCAGGACTTTGGCCAGGAACATCCTCAGCCTGGAAAACGTGTTCCAGGGGAAGTGTGAGGAGCCAGGACACATTGCTGAGCTTTGCGCTCTGACTTGGCTCCATACGAAGGCATCCTGTGCAGCTCCCTGCCTGGGAATTGTGGGATGGGAGAACAGAGGGCCAGGAGATGAAACCTGCAGGGTTTTGACCTTTGTGGAGCCTTTTCCATGGAGTTGGAGCAGCTGCTGGACCCACACACTCCTGCCTGGAGGCAGCCGAGCTCCTCAGCCTGGAGAAGAGAAGGCTCCAGGGAGACTTTAGTGCTTAAAGGAATCCAGGAGAGCTGGACAAGGGATGGAGGGACAGGACACAGGGAATGGCTTCCCACTGCCAGAGGGCAGGGATGGATGGGAGATTGTGAAGGAATTGTTCCCTGGGAGGGTGGGGAGGCCCTGGCCCAGGGTGCCCAGAGCAGCTGTGGCTGCCCCTGGATCCCTGGCAGTGCCCAAGGCCAGGCTGGACAGGGCTTGGAGCAGCCTGGGATGGTGGGAGGGGTCCCTGCCATGGCTCTGGATGGGCTTTAAGGCCCCTTCCAACCCAAACCATTCCATGACTGAAGCCAGAAGGTGCCTGTGGGCTCTGCTCAGAACAAGCCCCAGTGCTCCCAGGTGGTTGGTGGGCACCAAACCAACCAGAAGTTTGGTAATTCAGTACCAGAGGCTGTAATCCATGAGGCTGCAGTGTGTTCATCCTCTGGAGATGGCTGTGGATCCCCGGAGGAGCTGCCGTGAGCAGATTTCAGCGCTCTGATGCACTTTGTGCTGTGTCTGTGATTGTGTTTCAGATACTGACATGGTCATCATTTATCTCTCGGCTGGGATCACATCCAAAGATTCCTCTGAAGATGATAAGAAAGCCACTCTGCGTGTCATCAACGAAGAAAACAGCTTCCTCAATAACTCAGTGATGATCCTCACTTATGCCCTCATGAATGGTGAGAGATGGTTGTGCTTTCCAGGGCTTGGAATTCCCTTTTCTAGCACAGCACAGTTTGTTAAGCTCCTTCAGGGGTAATTCCAGGCCTTACTGGGAGCAGTTTTTTAATGGATTTTGGCACATTTAATCCAGGACCTGCATCCAGATGCTGCTCCTTTGGTATGTGTGCCTCAATATCCTTGTGTATCCCAGTGCAGCTGCAGGGATGGAAAGGATTGTGGCCTGGATTGCCTTAAATTTGATAATTATTGCAACTGGAAACCCTTCCTGCCGCTGCCTGGGGCTCCTGGGGCAGCAAACTGGGAGTAAGAGGGACTTCATTGCCAGGGAGGGTGAGTGGGAGATCAAACCTGATCTGAAATGGTTGAGAACCTGGGACCCAACCTGGGAGTGAAGTTAAACATGAAGATCACGCACCCATCTTCCAAAAAAGCATTTTCAGTTTGAAGGCAGTTTGTTGTACTACTGAAAATAGCCAAGGAAATTAATGCCTCATGAATGATTTGGTTGTAAATTTAAATACTCATTTGAGACTCGGGCGTGCAAAAGGCTTTGATTTGTGTGCAGGAGTTGAGCCTGGGACTTGTGTGAAGTGTGCAACTGGAATGTTTGAGCTGGAGCACAAAGCCTGTTATCTCCAAGGGCGGAGGGTTCGCTCCTGGTGCTGTGTGTGGGCGAGCCCCCTGTGGGGAACAAAGAGCTGTCCTGTGGATTTATGGGGCACACAGGGCTTTGTTTCAAGTGGGGATGTGAACAGCACGGCAGATTTTTGCGCCGTGCAACAGCATGGGAGAGGCAGCCTTATTAAATTCTGTGTTAGGTAATTCTTTTTCCTCAAACCAATCTTGAAACGCTTTGTCACTTAAACCAGAATACAGAATTTTCTGTCCTACAGAATACAGATCATTCTGCTTTCGTTTCCAGTCCTTTGGAGTAGGCTACAGAAGCCTTGATGGCAGTGCAGCTTGTTTGAGCAGTTCCCTTGTGTTTTGTGCCCCTGCAGAGGGGGTGACGGGGCTGAAGGAGCTGGCCTTCCTGCGGGACCTGGCGGAGCAGAACTCGGCCAAGTACGGCGTGCCCGACCGCAGCGCCCTGCCTGTCACCAAGGGCAGCATGATGGTCCTGAACCAGCTGAGCAACCTGGAGACCACCGTGGGCAGGTTCTACACCAACCTGCCCAACAGGATGATCGACGAGGCCGTGTTCAGCCTGCCCTTCTCCGATGAGATGGGGGACGGTGAGTGCTCGCCTTGGGGTCGGGGTAAAACCATCAGAGATCAGGTTCCCTTGGCATTCATAGCCCCAAATCCGCTGTGATCATACAGGATTCTGGATTTCTGTGTGTTGCCAAGCCTTTTTGCCTGCAGGATTTTCATCTGCAGAAGGTGTAGGTTATGAAAAAAGTGGTACCAAGGCAAGGAGTCGACAGAGTTAGTTTGGATTCTTAGGGTGCAGTTTGTTCTTACGTACGAGCACGTTCACAACATCCATAATTTAATCTGTGGAGAGAAGTTCCTTGTACTGCAGGGAAACAGCTTGGAATGGCATCCATGTGAGCCCGTTGCAAAGAGCCAGCCTTGCAAATGGCACAAGGAGAGATTGTTAATTAATTCTTGTGGAGAGATTATTAATTAATTCCTGTCCCAAACTGGCCGCCCTCAGCCCCTCTTTGGCTTCAGCACACCTGGATTGCTCTGAGACCCAAACCACATCTAAGGCTGTTCTGAACAAATCCGAGTCCGAGCTTTTTCTCCTTCCTGCGTTCCCTCCCTCAGTGACTGAGCTCTGTTACTGCCCTCTCCCAAAGCCATATCCAGTGGAAAATGGGAGCAACCAAAGGCTTGGGAATGGTGCAGTAGAAAGGTTTGTCTCACACAGATTTCAGAGAGTACTTAAAGGCTTGTACATGGCAGATGAATTTTGTGGTGGGTTGAGGGAAGAGCTGCGGAATTTCCAAACAGTGGTGGAGAAAATAAGAGTAAGAAGGGATTGCAGAGTTCTCACCTCAGGCATGAGACACGTCCCAAACTGCTGGGAAATCATGGCTGTGATTCCCAGTGCAGTGGCAATCCTGGGATTTAGTTGAGCACAGATTTAATATTCTGATTATGTAATTACGTGCGAAACAATTCATTCCCATTGTTGTTGTACAAGGACAACCTCACTTCCTTCCTCTTCCATCCTATTTTTCAATGATCTTAAATTCTGTTAAAGGAACAAAATACTCTGTTGGCTTTTCATACAAATGTATTTCTTCTCTCTAGGGAATCCACTTGGAGGCTGACAGCCCTCCAAAAACATCAGTTGTGGTGTGTGTTTTAATAAATTGATTAATAGACTTCAGGTCACTATCAAAACCACAGATGAACTAATTAGAGAGAGTGGCTGACAACAGCCAGGCACAAAACCCTGCTGAGCTTCCCTGGCCGTATTCCAGCATGGAATATACACAAAATTTAATTGTGTAACATTTCCAAACGCTCTGATTCCTCTGGAAATAACTGACCAGATAATATTGCTGATGGGGTTATGGTGTTCCTCTCCTTCCAAGGCCTGATAATGACTGTCAGTAAACCCTGTTACTTCGGGAACCTCCTGCTGGGAATTGTTGGAGTGGATGTCAATCTTGCCTACATCCTGGAAGATGTCACCTATTACCAGGACTCCTTGGGATCCTACACCTTCCTCATTGACAATAAAGGTAATTTGGGCTCACATCATCCCCTCGAGTCCTGCTGAGCTCATGAACCACCAATCCTGAATTCTTGTGCCTCTGAGGAGTCTGTCAGTAATGAATGATTATATTTATTAAAAATTCCATTGCATGTTGTTGCTTGAGAGTTGCTGGAGATTTCAGGTGGATTCATGACTTGGAATTCCTATCCTGGAGTTCTGATTTGGAGATTCTTGCTGTGGGGATTTCCTACACCTGTGACATCCAGGGTTTTCTGGGAAAGAGGGAAAACTGGTGTAAACGTGCGTGTCCAGCTCTTTTCCTCTGATCCAGCTTGTTTTAATGCTTCATTTTTCAAGCTGGTTTTCATTTTCAACCCCTTTGACGACAAGACTACTCGGTCACTGCCATCTTTACCAAAATTCTGTGTAATTACTATGTATTAATTATGTGTAATCACTGTATATTCTTTTCTCGCCTACAAACATCCACCCTGGGCTCAGCTCTTCAGTGCATCCCGCCTTCGGGGTTGTGTGTTTATTTTTCAGGCTACACTCTGATGCACCCCTCCCTGACCAGGCCCTACCTGCTGTCCGAGCCTCCTCTCCACACGGACATCATCCACTACGAGAACATTCCCAAATTTGAGCTGGTGCGCCAGAACATCCTCAGGTGAGGCACTGGGATGCAGCTCCCAGCACGAGCAGCACTGCAAGGATTTCTAGAGGAGTTTTAGGAGAAGATACGGTAAAATTCCTTTTCCTGCAGCATCTGGACACTTGGATGAATTTTCTTCCCCCTGGTTTGATTTTTCCTCCAACTTCCTTCATTTGTTGTGTAGTGTTTCCCAGCTGATCTGGGGAATATTCCTTCTTAACTCTCTCTTCCCTGTCGGGAAGATTTCCCACTGTTTGGTCTGGGTTTTTCTTTATCCTTTGCCTTATCTGAGTATTTTTGAGCTCAAAATGTGGGGGTACACAACTGCATTTCCAACAAACACAAACTTTTCTTCACCAAGCACAAACAGTTAAATCCTTCCATTTTAATGATAATTTTATAAATACACAACAGAAGGATTTTGCTTCGGTCCTAATAATTTTGCTGAGTGTTTAATAAACTGCTGGATGTTTTATCTCCCACTGCAGCATTCCCTTGGGCAGCCAGATCATCACAGTTCCTGTGAACTCCTCGCTGTCCTGGCACGTCAACAAGCTGAGGGAGATTGGGAAAGAAGCCTACAATGTCAGCTATGCCTGGAAAATGGTGAGGGAAACAAGTGTGGGATGGCACAGAGGGAGCTCCTGGCTCTGCTGCTCTCCTTTCTTCAGTTTGGAAGTATTGAGCACTAATCTTGACCCAGGGATTAAGATGGAATCTAAGGTTAAACATAATCCAGGTGAATTCACCGATGCCAGAAATAATTGGTTACTTTGTGCCAACAAACCCAGGAAGGTCCTTGTGAATCATTTCACAGTATGAAGTTAAATCCAAGCTGAAAGATTAAGCTGGGCAGTTTTAAGAGATTAAATCTGTCACTGTTTAACAGAAATTCACACAGAAGGGTGTCTGGAGCTGATTTTCTAATATTGTAATGCTGCATTTAATACCCAACACGCTTTGCAGAGCAGCTGGGACACTCCAAGCTTTGCTGGTCTGGTGTGTTAGAGGGTCCTTGGAATACCCAAACCAGTGAAACGTGGCACAGGCAGCACACCATGGAGAGTGGGAATAATAAAATCTTGGGTTTGAGAGTTGATGCATTTGTACTCCCCATAAAGGGAGCACCAGCCCAACAGCTGGGAACCTGCAGCCTCTCCTGTTAATGACAAAAAATATCAATGGAACAGTGTTAGAATTGCTAAAGCGTTCGAAATTATTGCCAATTGAGCAACAAAATGAAGGTTTCGTTTTCAGGAAAAATAATTACAGTGTTTTTATTTTGTGTGTTAACTATGGAACAGTGGGTTTTGCGCAGCTTAGTGGCTCTGATACACAGAAATTCTGTACATCCTCCCCGTTTGGGTCCTGGCTGGTGACTGCTGGTGTTGTGCAGGTCCAGGACACGTCCTTCATCCTGTGTGTGGTGGTGATCCAGCCCGAGATCCCCGTGAAGCAGCTGAAGAACCTGAACACGGTGCCCAGCAGCAAACTGCTCTACCACCGGCTGGACCTGCTGGGCCAGCCCAACGCCTGCCTGCACTTCAAGCAGCTGGCAACCCTGGGTAAGGGCCCCTGCAGCCTGGCCTGGCCTCTCAGGGACACAGGAGCACCCAGCTTGGAGAAAACCCCCAGGATCCAATCCAAGCTGTGCCCAATTCCCTCCTTGTCCCCAGCCCAGAGCTCTGAGTGCCACGTCCAGGCCTTCCTTGGGCACCGCCAGAGATGGGGACTCCAAACCTCCCTGGGCAGCCCCTTCCAACCCTGACCACCCTTTCCATGGAGGAATTCCTGCTGATGTCCACCCTGAGCCTCCCTCAGCACAGTCAAACCTCCTGCAGGTTTCTGCCAGCACAAAGTGTAAAGTTCTTCGCACAAAACACGGGAAAGAATCTTCCCTTGAGAAGGTTTTATTTCCAGGGCTGATTTTCCAATCAGCTCTTCCCTTCTCCCAGCTCCTCCTGGGCACAGTGACCTGCTCAGTGCTGAGCACTTCCACAGAATCCCGGGAGAGGCTGAGCTGGATCCCACAAGGATCATTGAGTCCAGCTCTGCAGTGAATGGCCCTTCCAGGGATTGAATCCATAACTTTGCTATCATTTGGATTTTAACCAACAGATTCACTCCTTGCAGGATGAATGAGGGGCTGCTCATCAGAGCAGGAGATAAATGCACTGTGAGTCCAGCAAGGTCTCTGAAAAGGCAGTGGGGAAATGAGAGAAGTCTCACCAAGCTCAAACCGAGTCCTCTCCTGGCTCTAAGCACCCTCCTCACCAGAACAGAGCAGGATGAAGTCCCAGCCAGTCGTGCAGGGCTCTGCTGCTCTTTTTGCTTTGGATTTATGGAAGTTTTTCACTGCCAAAAGCATTTAATTCCATCTGAGTCAGCAGTTCAGCCTGGTGGGGAGAAGGAGACCTTCCGTGCTGGGATGGTTTCCGGACCCTCCTTCCCTGCTAAAGAAATCTCAGATTTTGATAAGCTAAAGTGGTTCTGCTCTTCCTGACTAATTTCAAACGCTGCTGGAAAAACAGGGAGAGTCTCCGTGGCAGTTGCAGTGTCTGGAAAGGATGGAGAAGTTAAAACCCAGAACACATCCCAAGAACAGAGGGGTTTTACATAAACATCCTACTTTGCAAGCTGTCATATTTAGGTGCAATCTTGGGAGGTCCCTTAAATCTGTGTTATAAGAAGCTCTGAATTAAATACTTCTGGTTTTAGCAGGGTTTGGAGGTCTCATGGTGGATTAGTAGCACAGTTGTGAGATTTTTCTTAGCTCTTTGCGGCCCTGCAGTTTAACTCCGTGAGATCAGACCGGGGGAGGGACCTGACAAACCTATGGAAATTGCTTTGCCAGTTGTTTAAAACACAGGGATTTTTCTTCCTTTAATGTGGTGGTTAGCCTTGATTATCTTATATCCAGAAAGATATAAATGGAAAATATCCCAAAAATGCCGTACTAAGCTGTCAAGTGGAAAAACTTCATGCAAAGCAAAATGAGAATATTTGGTCTGGGAAGCAGATGAAGGACTGCAGTGGAAGTTTGGAAGTGGGGACTGCAGCCCATGTGTGGGGATGTGTTGCAGAGGAATGTGACTAAAAGCAGAACACTTCACATGCTGCACTGAAATTTTTCCTCTGGAGACCATTCCCCCCAGGGAATTTGGGTTCCATGGGTCAAATACTCAGTAAAGATCTTCTCCACCTTCAGCCCTGCATTGTCATAATCATTTCTCCTTTTAAAGAGAAAAGGCTGTCTGGTTTTGCAGATTTTGCATGATGAAAGATTACATTTTAGATTGTTCTGAAAATCACTCCAGACAGCTGCACTTTTATTGGGGAGCTCCCCTTCTGCACTTGGCATTCTCCAGATGTTCATTCTCTGGAACTGAAAATGCTCCTTTTCATTTTCCCCTGGGATATCCAACCCAAACAGGGATACTTCATTTCTTCTTTAGCCCCTAATCTTTTCTTAAGAGAAACCAGCTTCTGTAATCTCACAAAAAGTAGTAATTCAGAAATTATTGAGACTTTGCGAACGAGAGCATTAAGTACGAAATGGCACACAGAGATCAGGGGAAGTGGGCTCATGTTGCAGATTCTGTGTTTTGAGGCAAGAAGGGGAGGGGTTCGTGTTCGTCCTGAGTTCAGTCAGCGCCTGGGGGGAAAAAAAAATCCACGTTTCCTGCCCTCCCTCACAGTGCGGAGTGTCCTGAAGGAGTTGGGCACTTTGTGGGCGAGTGGGGAGAGCATCAGAGCCCTTCCTTCCCCAAGGGCACCGTGTCGGGGACCCTGCCGTGGTAGCGATGCCCTCGCTGAGCAAGATGTGCAATGCGTGTGCTGCCATTGCTGGTGTTTGGTGTTTGCAGAGAGCCCCACGGTGATGCTGTCTGCTGGCAGCTTCTCCTCGCCCTACGAGCACCTGAGCCAGCCCGAGACCAAGCGCATGGTGGAGCACTACACGGCCTACCTGAGCGACAACACGCGGCTCATCGCCAACCCCGGCCTCAAGGTGGGCCCGCAGCGCACCCCGCAGCTTCCTCCTGCCCCATTCCTTCCCAGAATCCCACAAGTTTGCACTGGGAGGGGCCTTAAAACCCAGCTCATCCCACCATGATGGGCAGGGACACCTCGCCCTACCCCAGGTTGCTCCAAGCCCTGTCCAGCCTGGCTTTGGGCACTTCCACAGCTTTCCTGGGCAACTTCACCCTCCCAGCCAGGAATTCCTTCCCAACATCGAGTCTAAGAGTGGAGAGAGGTGTGGGGCACAATTTGACAAGCAGCTGTTGGAACAAACTCTAGAAAAATACAAGCTGCGCTAAATTCTTAGCAGAAATACCTTTAGGAAGGTATTAGGAAGGGTATTTCTGCTAAGAATTTAGTGCAGCTTGAATTTTTAATTATTATATCTAATTATTATTAATATTATTATAATTATATTAAGGTATTACTCAGTACCTAAGTTCTCAGGCTTATCAATGAGAAATCTCTATTTTATGTGCAAGCAGCACATTACTTATATTTACTCGAATTAAAAAAAAAACACAACAAACTAAAAGGCCCAGAGATAACCCCAGCAATATTCCACTCCAATAATCTGCCTGGAATGTGCGGTGTGAGAAGCCTCGAACCAAATAATCGAACCAGTGATGCCGAGGGCTCTGGGGGAAGCCCCGGGAGCAGCTTTGTGCTCTCCCCCGAGCGAGTGCTGCAGGATGCCCGCCAGCCCTGCCTTTGTTGTGCAGTTCTCTGTCAGGAACGAGGTGATGGCGACCAGTCACGGCACGGATGAATGGATGACCCAGATGGAGATCAGCGGCCTCAACAGTTACATTGTCAGGCGTTACATAGCAACCCCCAATGGGGTGCTCCGCATCTACCCCGGCTCCCTCATGGACAAAGCCTTTGATCCCACCAGGAGACAATGGTGAGGTTTTTAGGGTCCCTTTAGCAAAGCTTTGAATCATCTCCGTGGGGGCAGGAAGGAAAATATTTCATGTTGGTTTCGTAGCCTGAGGGGTTTAGTTGTTTTTTTGAGGTGTTTTTTTTTTTTTTTTTTTAATTTGGTTAAAAATGTTTTCATCGTGGGGAAAAGGCTCAGAGCTTAAATTCAGCCGTTCAAACATTTCTTGGTTCTAATTTCAAGCCTTGTTATTTTGTGGGGTGGTTGGTGTTTCATAGCCCAGTTATGGCAGATGGGAACATAAATATTCAGCAAATGAGCATCCCCTTCAGGGATTGCCTACTTCAGGAGTGTTTGAGCTCCTTGGGCCCTCTTGGGTTGTTAATACTGGAGCCTTTTTGTTTGTTTACAGTGGGTTTCCTCCCTGCTTTCAAGGAGGGATTAATTATGCACCAGCATCTGATTTGGGACATTCCAGATGGGAGCCCGAGACCTGAGCAGGCTCTGAGTGTGTTCCAAAGGCTGGGATCTGTGGGAAGGAGCCAGGCAGGTGCTGCCACACTGGGAAAGGCACAGATCCCGCCCTGGCAGCTCTCCTGATGCGAGTTTTCCCTGAAATTTGCAGAGTTATGGGAAGAAGATGCAAGTAAAACATTGGGGGTAGAGCACAAGTGGGTGAAGCTGCTCCTGGGTTGGTGCTCTGGGGCAGGGAGAAGCAAAGGGATCACTTTTTCTTACAGTAAAGCCTTTCCAAAGGTTTTACAAACTTCCCTATGACACTAGGAAGGTATTTGACAGGATCATGGCTCATTTTATGCTGATGGAAGTTTGAAGAGGTTGTAATTGATAATCACTGTCTGGTATTGCTGCATTTTCTTGCCTCACTTCTGCCATTTCTCCTCAGTTTGCAGTGTGATCATTTTGCCAGTGTTTGCTTTGACTTTGAGACTGCGCTGGCACCAAGTCCTGTCTTGTTCTGGGGGAAATGTCTAAAATGATATTAAATGTGTTCTGTGCAGAAGTAAACTGAGCTTTTTTCATGCAGTTGCATGTACTGGGGGACCATTTATTGAGCCAGTCTGGGTTAGGCCAGAGTCCCAGTCCTGCTTAGGTCCCTGTTTGATATTAAAAACCATTAATTTGGTGGCCTGTTGTTCACGGTGTGCAGAATTCAGTGTTTGTTATTTTGGGAAAGGCAAGGACTCTGTCTTAAAGTTACAGAACTTGGCACTAATTCTGAACATTCCTTGTGGCTTCCCGTAGGTACCTGCATGCAGTGGCCAATCCAGGACTGATCACCTTCACTGGGCCCTACCTGGATGTGGGAGGGGCTGGATACGTGGTGACCATCAGCCACACTGTCCATTCCTCCAGGTAAGGGGGTCTGGGGCTTTGGGACAGGCAAGAAGACTCTCAGTCATCGGAGAGAAAAGTGCTGGGTGTCTTTGTGCGCTCAAGAATGGAAAACCAAAGAAGGTTTTAAAGCGCTTTTGGTGAAATGTGATCTGACCTCGTGGAAATGGTGCACTGAAGCACTGTGAGAAATCCATTTCCTAGGAACCTGTGAGTCCTGTAGCCTTACTGGGACAGGAGTAATAACAGCAAATAAAAAAAGGATTGATTGGTGAGAAAGTGCTCCTGGAGGAACACGAGATGGGACGTGCAAGGAGTTGGGAGGAGGAGAGGGATTGCTTTGCTCAGGCAGTTTGGGATGTTAAATACTGCTCCATCGGGAGTGCTGAGCTCCACATTCCTGAAGTTCCCCACACTCACACTTGTGGGGTTGTGAGGACCAGGGAGGTGTTGGGAAGGGAACCGGAAGCTGATCCAAGGGCACAGAGAGGCCAGGCCACAAATGGGGTTAAGGACAGAGCTGGCTGTGCTCCAGACCTTGGGGAGCTCCTCTCGTGGCCTGGTGAAACCCAGCACTTCTGGACAGGGGCTTCCAGGAGGAAGAAGATCTTGAGGCAAAGCTGTGAACCTCCAAGTGCCCTTCCAGGATTGGTGGGATCAGCAGGGCCAGGAGTTGGACTGGATGATCCTTGTGGGTCCCTTCCAGCTCAGGATATTCCATGATTCTATGAAACGACTTCTTCCTGGAGGACCAGACTGGTTCTCTTCCAGCTCCCTCCTGGCCAGGCCCCAGCCCGAGGCCGAGGTTTGGGCTGCAGGATGTTTAAAGGAGTTCAGTTTATAAATCCTGGACCAAACCTTGCGGCCATAAGCTCTCCCAGGTTTCTCAAACAGCAGTTACCTGTCCTGGTTTTTCCATGGAGTCTCTTCCAAGCTCCCTGCCCACCAGCACAAAGGTATTGGGAAACAGGGATCCCAAAGCCAGCAGAGAATGGGATATGGCTCCTTCACTCTTTCCAGAGATTCCTCTGCTCCGTGTGGGATTTCCCACCCAGGAACATCTGCCTGGGTGTTTTGGCAGGAGCATTATCAGCCCCAGCCCCTGCCTGGTGCTTCTCACAGAGGAATTCACTTTGGGGAAATGAGCACTTCTGGAAGGAGAGAAGTGCAATTCATCAGAATTCTGATTTTTATCTAGCAAGGGATGGTTTACTCAGCTCTAAGAACTTAAAGCTCCTGTGGGTTATTAGAACATGATTAAAGAACAGTTAAACAAAGTTTGGCAGATGTGAGTGTGATTCCTGGGTAAATATGACCTCTGAAGCTCACAGTCACATGTGGTTATAATCCCCAAAGAGGCCTGAGCTCAAAATCCAGAGGGGTGGGGAGGAATCTGTGGAGTTCACAGGAATTCTGGCGTTAGAGACTGCTGGGAGGGTTGGAGTACCCACATCAGTGCAGCCAGAGCTGACACCTCTCATTCCCATTTTATGGATATCTTATTTCTTCCTTTGGAGGCTGGCAAGAGAAGATTTACACCTGATGGGGTTTAATGCAGTTGGCATTAGCGAAGCAGGAGGATTTAACGCTTCAAAATGAAGCTAAAACATTTCCAGTGTTCTAATGGCTTTACGTCTGTTAGGACAGAGCAGAACTGCAGGGCTTGATGCCTTGTCACACATGAAATGTGTCTGTGCTGCTTCACTGCCATCCTTCCTCCCACTCCTTCCCCATGAAATGGCAACAATCAGTGAAGTGCGGGTTTTTATAAGCTGTATTTATCTACCTCCAGCTGAGATTTGACTGCATCTCCACTGCACCTCTTGAAAGCAAACAAACCTCAGGCCAGGAAACAGAGCTGGGTTTCCATGGAGAAGGGGTGGCCAGAGCTGCTGGTACAGTCCAGCTGTGCCTTCCAGCATCTTCTTTTCCTGAGTGTTTTTATTCCTGTCTACAGAGATAAAATAATGCAGAAAAGTAAATTTTGAAGAGCAGCAGGGCAGAGGTGTTAGGTCCATGTGGGTGCAAATCCCACCCTCTGTGATTGGAGCTGATCCTTTTGTGTCCTGCAGGGGTGAGAGGGGACTGGGCTGGCTGTGGCCTCTCAGGGATGCAGGGAGCAAACTGGGAGCAGACTGGGAGCATTGGGGTGTTAGGAACGGAGGAAGGACAAGGTGCAGCCTCAGGCTGCTGCACAGCACCACATCACAGGATCCTTTTCACAGCCTACCCTAAGAAATGTTATTTTCTTCTGATTTTTCTGCCTGCCATTCATAATCACTCCCACACTCTGGAGTTTCAGGGATTTAGCACAAAGTCTGGCACCTTCATATTCATTCCTCACTCTGGGGGCTGAGCACAGCAGGGGTGCAGGAAACTCATTCCAGCTTGGGTGCTGGAAATGCAGGAGCTGCATCCTGGGTTGGTTTGTTTGTGTGGGAGGGGAATTTTGAATCCTGATTTCTGTTGCTCAGGATTAAATGTCTGGAGGTGGTGGTGGCGTGTATAGGAGTGGAGGGAGAAGGGTGGGATCCACTCCTGGGCTGTCTCCTGTGCTGGTTGTACAAGGGACAAACTGAAATATGAATTATTATTATTATTATTATTATCATTATTATTCCAGCCCTGAAAGCCTTTTCCCTTTTCTCCTCTCTGCAGTGCCCAAATGTCCTCAGGACACTCCGTGGCCGTGATGGGCATCGACTTCACCCTCAGATATTTCTACAAAGTCCTCATGGACCTGCTGCCAGTTTGTAACCAAGATGGGGGGAACAAAATCAGGTAAAGCTGCTCCTGCCAGGCACAAAATCAATAATATCTTTATTTTCTTTACCCAGATGACCCAGAGGTTGTTCCCAACTTCATTTTTCCAAGGATTCTGTTACTTTCAGTGTGTGTTCTCTGACTTCCAGCAGAACTTGTGCTTGTCCTTCTCATAAAGATTATGTGGATGTTTTTGTTATTCCAGATCAAACTGCCATCAGCTAAATAAACAGTCTGCAGGATTACAAAAGCAGAAGATAACAGATTTGATTTGATTTCTTTGGTTATATTTAGACTTCTTTGAAATTCTGGGTAGAAAAACCATTCTTTATTAAATGAGCACACTTCCCAGTTCTTCTGTTTGTTTTAATTGTACCTATTTAGTTCCTGTGAGCATGTAAGAGTGATACAGGATCTCGGTTATTGTAACTCCAATTATTAAAATACACTTGGGGGATGTTTTTTCTCAGAAATCTATAGCACAGCCCAGGCAGAAGTTTGGTTTCATGCAGAGGATCCAATTTCAGTCAGACCCCTGGGTATCTTAATTGTTCCTTTTTTGAAAAATCATGTGGGGGTGGGATAAATTCTGGTTTGGATCTGGAGTAACTCGATAACGTGGTTTGGGCATTGCTGTTGCTTCTTTGTTTGTTTGTTTTTAAACCTTAAATTTGGGAAGGGAAGTGGTTTCCTGTCACCCTGCATTCTCTTCTGGTTTGGGTGTTTTTCTATATATTTTATGGTGCATGAAAAAAAACCCAAATCAGGATTTCTGGTTTGGCATCGCTCCCTCCCAGTAAAAATCTGCTGCTGATCAACAAGGTCGGATGCTTGGTTCTGTCCCTACATTCCCTAAATGAGGAATTCTGAGCATATTGTTCAGTGTTCAATTCTGATGTAGGAGTTGGATCCAATGATTCCAGTCTGTGCACAAATGCAGGTATTTGGGGTTTTTAGTGTATTTCTCCTAAGGTTTTTCTGTCAGGAAAAAGAGCAGACACCACATCCCTACGTGTGTTTCTAATGCAAACCCCCCCAAAAAAACCCAGGTTTTTCGCTAAAGGGCACAGAGGCTTTCCCTGCTCTCTGCTCCCCCCGAGCTGCTGTGGGTACCTGACACATCCCATGGGAATCCCATGGAAAGCCCCGCATCCAGCCGGATTCCCGCTGGGCCAGGGTTGTGGCTGCCACCCTGCTGAGCTTTTGGGAACGTCCAGTGGGGTCTGAACCTCCCCCGTGTCCCTGCTGTGGCCACCGAGTCCCTGATGTCGGTGCCATCCCGGGGCTCCTGCGCCTTCCCCAGCGTCGCCGTCTGTGGCCATGGAAACGGGAGAGGGGGGAAAAGGCATGGATTGAACTCCCTGGGTTCGGGATTGGGACACAGATCCCTCATGGCTTCCCTGAGATCACACAGGAAACTGATGGGAAGAGCTCCGAGTGGAACAAGAGTGATTTATCCCCCCCTAAAATCGAATTCTGAAGGGGGAGGGCTTTAAAGGAGAGTGTGAAATCTCTCTTTAATTAATCACGTAGTAAATTAATAAACGATTAAAGCTTTCCAAGATCATTAGGCTCTGTTCATTTCTGGATCTTCCCCAAGCAGACAATGCACTGATGGCTTTTCCTCTCTGCTTTTAATCAGCTCTGGCTCAGCTCCTTGATGGCCCAGGCTCTCTGGAGCAGGAGCAGATGGAAAAGCTTCAGGGAAATACCCGACACATTCTTTAAAGACATTTTGCAGCGGATTTGTTTCGTGGCCCTGCTAAATGGAAACCTTTAGAAGTCCTTTAGGACCACATTTTATTTCCCCCTGTTTCCCTGGAGCCCAAGGAGGTCTAACAGGAGGCTCTTGCTGTGTTTTTGGGGGCAGGTGCTTCATCATGGAGGACAGGGGGTACCTGGTGGCACACCCGACGCTCATCGACCCCAAGGGCCACGCGCCCGTGGAGCAGCAGCACATCACACACAAGGTCTGCCTGCTTTCCCTTGCCTTATTCCTGCAATCCCGAATTTCTGAGCTGCCCTTTGTGCCTGATTCCAAAGGCATCAAATCCTGCCTTTGCCACTTAGGAGCCTCTGGTAGCAAACGACATCCTGAACCACCCGAACTTCGTGAAGAAAAACCTCTGCAACAGCTTCAGCGACAGAACTGTGCAGCGCTTCTATAAATTCAACACCAGCTTAGTGGTGAGCGTGTTTTTCTATCTGATTGTGCTTTCGAATGTACTTTGGTTGGGTTGGGTTTCTTTTGGTGGAAACACAAGTGCCTGCCAGGATCAGCAGACGGGGCTGGGAGCCAGCCTTCCGTGTGGGTTGGCCTCGGTTCCCCCTTGCAAACACAAACGCGGCGATCCAGGCTGCCCAGACGGAGCCCACTGACATCCAGGGATTATGGATGGGATCCTGGCCGAGTCCTGCAGGGTCTCAGCCAGCAGCAGGAACATCAGGGCAGTTTGCTGTCACTGGGTGAGGATTTTCCAGCTATGGTTTCTTTGGATCTGACCAGCGTCACGTCCTCCTGTGAGGTCTCTGAGAACTTGTCCTTAGGTGTCCAAATAAATCCATTTCCTGATGAGCATTCCCAGGCTGCCATTGGTGAAACTGAAATCTTCGGGGTCCTGCACACTCTGTGCTCCCCGTGGATCATTCCTCTTGTGAGGAGTCTGAACCAGGGGCTGTCATCCCTCACGGAGCCACAGATCCGCCCTGGCAAAATCCCTCCAGAATTATTCCAAAGCTGTTACACTCTGTGGGAGAAGCTGCTCTCGAAATACTCACTTCTCAATTATTACTGGGAGGAGAAGGTGGGAAATGATTTGAAAATATTTGCAAATCGTTTCAGAATCCATTGATTTATGTCAGATTGGCTTAAACATTTTCCCCACACTTGGAATGCCAAGTTGGAAGTGTTTTATTGGGAAGGAAATTGTGTAGGACGGAGCAGAAGCTTGTAAAAAGGACTCAGGAAGGAGTCTGCAGGAGCTGGGCAGTGCTGTGGTGGCTCAGGAGGTTTTTAGCACGTGGCGGTGGCTCCCGTCAGAGCCTCTGTGGAGGTCACTGATGGCTGGCACAGTGGGAAGGAGTGAAACGTCACCTCTGCTGCCACATCTCCCCATTTTCACAAGCCAAGCCTGTTCTTCTCTATCTTCAGCAAAGTCTTTTCACCCAGAAATACCTTGGGAGCAGAGCTCACCCACCCCTCGGTCAGCCTCTGCTTTGTGAGGGCGGCGCTCCCGTGAATTCCTGTCCCCACAGCTCTGTAGGATCCCTTGGGAAGGGAAGACTCTTCAGCTCCCTCAAACAACATTTTACACCCCTGGCACTCTGTTTTTGCCCAGGGTGACCTGACCAACCTTGTGCACGGCAGTCACTGCTCCAAGTACAGGCTGACCAGGATCCCCGGCACCAACGCCTTCGTGGGCATCGTCAACGAGACGTGCGACTCGCTGGCCTTCTGTGCCTGCAGCATGGTGGACAGGCTGTGCCTCAACTGCCACAGGTGACAGGGCTGGCCCTGGGCTGCCACACCCCTTCCCTCTTCCTTGCTTTGGGATTTGTAGGAGCACAATTAGTCCATGAGCTAAATCAGTGCAAAATCAGGGAAAACAGGAGTTGCTCTGCCTGTGCTCCCTGGAAGAGGTGCAGGGACTTGGGGTATTGAACCCAGGGGAGTTTGGGTGGATAAAAGTCCCTGAGAGATTCAGTGCCTGAAGGGCAGTTCCCTGTGGGTCAGCCCCTTTCTTCTGGCACACAAATTCCCAAGATTTTATGTGGATTGGCAGTTCTTCATTGAGGGCATGCAGGAGGTTTTGTCCACACCATCCTGATGTGTTTGTGACACTGCCAGGAAGCATCCTGGCATCTAAACCTGAGGGATTGCCTGCTTTTGGAATTCCAGGGTGGGTAACAGAGGCTCAGTCCTGGTGCAGAACAGAGCAATCCCTGTTCCTGGGGAAGGACAAGAGTCACTGGACAGCTTTTCCATGGGAAGTGCTGCTCCACAGGGTTAAAATCCCAGTGGTGTGTGATGGTTTCCCATGTGTTTGCTGCCCTGCAGGATGGAGCAGAACGAGTGTGAGTGTCCCTGTGAGTGCCCCCTGGAGGTGAACGAGTGCACTGGGAACCTGACCAACGCTGAGAGCAGGTGAGAGCTGGGACCCTGCGTGAGCAAACCCTGCGAGCAAATCCCTGCTGACCTGCAGGGATCCCAGAGGCAGAATTTGTCGTGCAATTAGGCAGATGGCACACAATGGGTAAAGAAGATTGTTTGAACTGATGGTGCTTTGAGTGCTTTGGTAACGCCAGGCTTCACTGTGTGCTCCACTGCAGGAATCCGAGCTGCGAGGTGCATCAGGAGCCCATGACTTTCACGGCCATCGATCCCAGCCTGCAGGATGCGCTCCCCCAGTGCATCAACACCCAGTGCAACCAGAGGACAGAGAGTGGGTAAGGTGGCCTTCCCCACCCGCAGAATACGCTCCTGTGGAAATAATCCCGTGGAAAGAGTTCTTTCTGACATGTTTAAAGAAAAAAAAAAATAGAGGGAAAAGAAATACGGTGGTAGAATGAGGTTCTGCTCCTGGCATTGAGGGCTCATTTTTGCTCATTATGAGCAGTCTCCAGGGATCTGAGATGGGTAAAACACACCATGCTCTGACCAGACATCCCCAGTCCTTCCTTCCAAAGGCTGCAGAGAAAGGGTGGAATTGCAGCCAGACTTCACCACACTGAAAAATGTCCTATTGGAGAATTACAAGTAGGATTCTCCTTCCGCTCAGCCTGAGTGCTGCAGGAAAAAACCAAAGCAGACTTGGAAAATGGATGCTGGAGGTGCAGCTTCCCTGTGTAACCTCCCTTGTGGTACTGCAGCACTTCATGGAATTTTTTCTGGCTAAGCTCAAGTACTTGAGGGTTTACAGATGATTTTAGCTTCGTTCTGTCTCGTGGTTCTAAACCAGACTGAGCTGTGCAAAGGAGAGGTGTTGAACTGGAAAGTGACCGTGCTTTCCTTGGATCTCGTGTGCAGGGATTGCTTTGGAGTGCTGGACTGCGAGTGGTGCATGGTGGACAGCGATGGGAAGACCCACCTGGACAAGTCCTACTGTGCCCCTCAGAAGGAATGCTTTGGTGGCATTGTGGGAGCCAAGAGTCCCTACGTGGATGACCTGGGAGCAATAGGTAACGCAGCCTTTCTGAGCACCTGCTGCCCTTGGCCGTAGGTGTTCCACAGTGTGCAGGAGGTTCTTCACTTAACATGGACCTCTCAGCCCGGTGCTAAATCAGCACAAAGAGTGCACCAGGCAGGACAGACATGGTGAATATCACCTTTTGGAAAATCCCAGTGTGGAGCTGAGTGTAACTCCACATTCCTGTCTTTAAGGTGCACCCTCTCTGAATTCCTTCTCCTATTCCTGTTGTGCACAGTCAAGCACCCAGAAACCCTCACAGTTTCTCCACGTTCCAAGTTGTTGATTTAACTCTCCCCACAGAGCACTGACGGTGCTGATTTCCCTCTGCTTTGTCCCTTTTGCTTTAGGAGACGAGGTGATCACCCTGAACATGATCAAGAGTGCCCCGGTGGGCCCCGTGGCCGGAGGCATCATGGGCTGCATCATGGTGCTGGTGCTGGCCGTGTACGCGTACCGGCACCAGATCCACCGCCGCAGCCACCAGCACATGTCCCCGCTGGCTGCACAGGGTGAGCCCAGCTCGGGGACTGAGGGGCAGGGTGGGCATGAAAAACCCAAAGGGAGAGAGCAGAAATCCCAAAGCTCTCCCGTCGGTTTTGTTGCGGCGTTCCCTGGGTTTATTCCGCATTTGGAGCTGCAGGGGCTGTGTCTTGCTGCCCTCTCCTGGGTACAGCCAGAGCTGCTGCTGCTGCCCAGGGAGCCTGCCCAGACCCAAAGGGAGATAAGCTGAGCTTTGCCAGAGCTCAGACACTAATCCCAGCTTTCTGCAGCAGACCCATGGCATGTGTTTATTCTGTGCAGCTTCTGGGAGTGACACACTTTTCACACCCTTTGGGTTTGGCTTTGGGATGTGTCTTTTTTCATTTGTGTTTCCTGGTTCTGGTCCATGTGATGTTCGTGGAATGTCAGTGCATTGAAAGGTAAAACCACTGAAGCCTGAGAGGCAAAACTGTGCTGGGAGAAGGGACACTGGTAGAAAGATAAAGATCCAGAGGGGAGAACACCTGGAAGTGTCCAAGGCCAGGCTGGACAGGGCTTGGAGCAGCCTGGGATAGTGGAAGGTGTCCCTGCCCTTGGCAGGGGGTGGAACAAGATGGGCTTTGAGGTGCCTTCCAACCCAAACCAGTCTGGCAATTGAAGTGTGCTCAGAGCTCATCACCTCTGTATCTGATCATCCCCCAGCTCTGTTTTGAATCAGAACTGTCAAGCGAGTCCCTTTCAGGGGGAGCTGGGATGTGCCATTTCCCTGCTATCTCAACCCCATCCGTGCTGGAAGAAGAGCAGCCCCAGACCAGACCAGTAACACCGAGTGCTTCCACTCTGTTCCTGGGGTGACAGCTGGCAGGAAAATGATGCAGAACTTTTCTCTCACCAGTTGTGTTTTTCTGTTTGTAACGGTGTGTAGAAATGTCAGTGCGTATGTCCAACCTGGAAAATGATAGGGACGAGAGGGACGATGACAGCCATGAAGACAGAGGAATCAGTAAGTACCAAACCACTGTGCTGTGAAAAACTGAGATTAAATCAGCCATTTGTTTCTTAATACATTAGATTTGAATATGTGAGGAGGCCCTGTGCTGATCAGCAGTAGAAAATGACAGAACAATGTTTTAATTCAAACATCCAGTGCACCTTTAGTCTCATGCTGAAAAATCCCGTTTTTCACTTTTCAAAGATCATTCTTCATTAGGTGTGGAGCAGTTTTGTCTCTTTTAAGCCCCTGTCATGAGCTCTGATCAGCTTAAAAATGACAGCACAGATATGGAAAACTCTTCCCTTTGTTCAGCCTTGGAAAACAGAATCCAAGTCTGGCAAATATGGTCAGCAAACATGGCAGGAAATCTTCTCTGCATTGGTTTGGGATGCCTGCAGTTCTTTGCCATTCACTCAGAATGGCCCTTTCCATGATCCCGGGGTGCTGTAAGTTGAGCTGGTGCACCCAAACTCCAGGAAGGCTCCAGTGTCAGATCCCTGGCTCTGGGCCCTCACTAAAACAATGCTCAGGATTTGAAGCTGTGTGAACACTCAAAGATGAAAAACAAGCGTATCTGAGCTTCATGGCTTGCATCTACTGCTCCTCCACGTCCCTTTTTGTTTCCTTTGGAGTCAGCTTGCAGTGTTAACAGGTTCCTCAGCACTGGCCCAGCCCGGGGGAAGGAGTTTGGATCTTGACCCGCTCCCCATTGAAACCCCATCTCTCTGCTCCTGCTCTGTGGCTGGGCTGTGTGTGCTGGGTGTCAGTGGAGCCGTGCCCTGAGCTGTGTGTTTGGTGTCTCCGCAGTCAGCAACACGCGGTTCATCGCGGCGGTGATCGAGCGGCACGCGCACAGCCCCGAGCGCCGGCGCCGCTACTGGGGCCGCTCCGGCACCGAGAGCGACCACGGTGAGTCCTGGGGCGGTCCCTGCAAGGTTTGGGGGGCTCACCTTCCTTCAGGAGCCTGGCTCCTTGTGGATAAGGCAGCCAGAACTAAAGCCAGGCAAAAACCTTTGCTCCTGCTTGACAGTTCTGATGCTTGGTTTGTTCTGAGGGGAGACCTCGCTGGGGTTTTCAGGATCCTCCCGAGGGGCAGCTCTGATCTCTGCTCCCTGTGAGCAGGGACAGGATCCCAGAGAATGGCTGGAGCTGTGCTGGGGGGGTTCAGGGTGGGTTTCAGGAAAAGGTTGTTCCCCCAGAGGGAACTGGAGCGACAAGGGGAAGGGCTTCAAACTGAAAGAGAGCAGGATCAGATGTTCTCTGTGAGGGTGGGGAGGCCCTGGCCCAGGGTGCCCAGAGCAGCTGTGGCTGCCCCTGGATCCCTGGCAGTGCCCAAGGCCAGGCTGGACAGGGCTTGGAGCAGCCTGGGACGGTGGAAGGTGTCCCTGCCATGGCAGGGGTGGAATGGGATCATCTTCAATGTCCCTTCCAACCCAAACCATCTGGGGATTCCATGATCTTCCCGCACCTTTAAGCAAATGCTGGTCACCATGAGGTTCAGGGGGTTGGGATGTGTCTCCCCTGCCCTGAGACTAAATCTCCTTAAATCTGGAAAGCTGCTGGAAGGGTGTAATGCTGTTGACTCATGAGGAGGCTTAATTTATTAGGAAACGAAGAGGAGCAGGGTTAGCCAAGGCAGTCTGCAAGCTGTCAGCTCCGTGAGGCTGGCACCTTACAGCAGGCCTAGCCCAGTACGAGGACATGGCTGCACTAATGGAATTGGGACAGGAAACACAAAGGCCAAACCCTTGGAACGGGGATGAACAGATGTCTCCTAGACAATCTTGCTCTAGGAGGAATTACCCTGGCTTTGGGGCCAGATTACCTGTGCTGAGGCAGATTTGCCAGATTAATGATCCCTTTGCTCCTTTTCTTGCAGTCCCAGCAAATCCCTCCCATCTTTTAGTCATCCTGGGTTAGCAGGGGAGCTCTCTACCTCCATCTGGAATGTGCCCTGCTATTTTTAGTGTCGGTAATTCCATCTTCAAAGGGCTGCCCAGGCTTCTTCCCCAATTCCTCCCTGCCAGCTCCAAGCCATGACTCGGAGTATGGGAAATGGGAGCCAGCTTTGGGGACTCAGCTGCTATTTTTACCACCCTCCTTTGAGGTGTCTCCAGCTGAAAACCTGACCAAGATGCTCAGGAGCACCAGTGGTTCCTCAGCCCTTAGTCCATGCTTTTTGAGAAGGATTTGTTTCCAGTTAAAGCAAGATTTTGCTCCTTCTAAATTCCATTTGTCTTGTTGCATTTAGAAATGGTGAGGTGGATTTGTTTGTCCTGCAGCCTGGTCTGAGTGGGAACAGCTGGTTTGGATAAATCCAAATCTGCCAGGAGCTGGGGCACCTGCTCCAAAGCTAGGGACAGAACATCTCCAAGGAACCTGTTAGGAGATGGATTCCTCGCTGGGAAAGCAAGGGCTGCTAGCTGGCTTCCCAGTGACATCATTTCCTTAGGATATCCCAGGGAATGTGATATCTCATCACTCCTGATCTGGATTTTAACTTCTCAGACTCCAGTAGCAGATATTTTAGCCAAAAGAAAGCCTGGAGTTGATTGCTCCATGTGTGTGAGCCCAGCTGGAAGTGTGAGTACCCTTTGGCCCCATGGAGCTGCTGTGTGAAACCCTTGCCAGGTGCATTCCAGAGATTTTGTTAAATATGGAAAGCTCACCAGCGTTAAACACATGTGCTTGGGTTTTGCAAACAGGTGCAAAGTGCTCTCATCCTTTTAAAAATAAAAACACAACAGGAGGAGGTGAAGAAATTTTGCTGCTTGCAGATACAATAACTGGGAATCCTCCCCAGGAGGGATGTGGGTGGTAGGGATGGAGGTACTGGGAGTGGATCCCACCTATTTATTGTTTGTTTAAAAATCCAGGTCCTATCTAAACAGATTTTTTGGTTTGAAATCAGTGCCAGCAACTCTGTTGTTACAAACTGTTGAACACACGGAGGGTTTTGCTGTTAAGGGTGGCACAAACCACAGATCCTCAAAGGTGGTGGCAGGGAAAGGGATCCGTTATGGACTTAGAGGAGAGGATGATTTCACGGGGTTTTGTTCTGTTAATTAAGAAAAAGGTTTCATTCCCGCTCTGAGCATCCTGTGTGTGATTCCATAAAGGGTGCACAGCCACCCCTGGCAATACTGAGTGGCAGGAAAAGGGATCCGTTGTGGACTCAGAGGAGAGGATGAGTTTGTTGGGGTTTGTTCTATTAAGTAAGAAAATTGTTTCATACCCTTTATAAACGCTCTGTGTGTGATTCCACGAAGGGTGCCCAGCCAGCCCTGGGAATTCTGAGCATCCCGCCTTGCTAATCCTCAGTCCTGCTGTGCATTCCCCAGGCTACAGCACCATGAGCCCTCAGGAGGACAGCGAGAACCCCCCCTGCAACAACGACCCCCTGTCGGCCGGTGTGGACGTGGGCACCCATGACGAGGACCTGGAGCTGGACACGCCACCCCAGACAGCTGCTCTGCTGAGCCACAAATTCCACCACTACCGCCTGCACCACCCGCCCCTGCACCACAGCCACCACCTGCAGGCTGCTGTCACCGTGCACACCGTGGATGCCGAGTGCTGAGGACACCCCGGCCACCACCTGCAGGGAGGACACGCCGGCCACCACCTGCAGGGAGGACACCCCAGCCACCACCTGCAGGGAGGACACGCCGGCCACCACCTGCAGGGAGGACACCCCGGCCACCACCTGCAGGGAGGACACCCCGGCCACCACCTGCAGGCTGCTGGCACTGTGGATGCCGAGTGCTGAGGACTCCACACCCACCACTCCGGAGCCACGGGGCCCTGCTGCTCCCTCACAGATTTCCCCACCAAATTGAGGCATCAGAGCTTTGCAATTTTTAGGGATGTAAGGTTGGCTCCGGCCTGGAAACGTGCTTGATGAATGGACCTGCCAAAACACGGAGACAGATGGGGCAGGAGGCACGTTGGACCTCCAGGAACAGGGCTGGGAGTTTATCCAGCAGCTGGAGTTTGGAGCCCTGTTGTGCTGAGCCAAGAGAAAAGAGAGAGCTTAAAGAGCTGGAGATGATTTGGTTTCCTTAACTGGAAGAGCAGGAATCTGCAGCTGGAGAGTGCAGGGGTGCCAGCCAGAGCTGGGGAAGGCTGCTGGCTTCTCTGCAGGTGGAAAACTCCCTGCTCCCACGTTGCTGTGCAGGACCTGGGACAATGCATCTCAAGATTTTTAAGTAAAGGATTATTTTTCTACTATTTATTGAACTTGAAACTTTGGAGGGAGGGAGGGGACAAAACCCGTTAGCAATTCTCAACGAGTACCACGCGCAGTCTGTGCTGGGGAAGTGCTTCTTTCCAGGAAAACAGCTGTTCCTAAGGAGCTGATCTGCATCCAGTGCCCCACTTTGCAAAGGGAAAATGAAGAAGCCCTCTCTGCCTCGGTGTTTACATTAGGAATGCTTTCTTTTCCACACTTGTTTCCTGTAAATATGACAGCCTGATTTCTATTCCAGTATTGTCTTCCTATTTGCAGAGGAGAAACCCTGTACTCTGTTCCTAAAATTCTGAGAATTCTGCCCAGAAACCTCTCCATTTTATCTCTTCGATCATCCTTAAAGGATTCCTGTGTGGAAGTAATAAAGAATTTCTTTAGCATTAGTTACCAGATAATCCCAGATGGAATCTGTGCCATTCTTCCGTTTCCTTAGACCACGAGTAGGGATAAACCAGTGTTTTGTAAAACTTGGGTTACTGTGGAAGAAACCTTCAAACCATAATGAGAAGCTGCTGCTGTTTGTCTGGAAATTTAACATGGCTTGGTAATTCAAACAAAGATTAATCAATGTCTACAACACAGGGCATCATAATTATCAATTAGTTTTAAATGACAGTGTTGTATTTTAGATTCACATTTTGTGATTACAATGATATCAAACCATTCTTGCACTGTGCATATGATAAACATCCATTTATATGTAGATTTTTTTTTTTAAATCACTTGTTTTAATTAATATGGTACTTAATGCTGTATTATGTAAAAAATTGGTTCTTAAACAGTACAGTAAAATAACTACATGTGTGATACCAGGATACCCCTTTATACTATGTATAAAATTAAAATCTCTAGTGAAATAAACTGTATATAAGTATAGATCTGTGGAGAAGTGGCTGCACTGAAACGATTCTGCCTCAATTTCCTTCTCTGGCTGAACAGGACTGAAAATTCACTCCAGTTCCTCCAGTCTTATCAACAACCTTGAGAGATCTAAACTTAAATATAAATGGCAGTATTGATGTCAGTTTTAAAGCCTGTTTTTAGCTTGTTGGTCATTATTTGGGAAATGACATGTCTGGAAGTGGTCAGCCACTGCTCAGAGTCACTAAAGCCAATAATTTAAGGGTTTTATTTTCCTGATCCTCTCCTGAAACCTCAGTGGCTCTGGATTTGCTGTTCTGCTGTGTTTGTGCAGGATTAGGTGGAGGCTTTTTGCTGAGCAGGCAGGGCAGGAATGGACTGAGCCTGTGCTTTGTGCTCCCAGAGCTCTGCAGCTGATGCCCTCTATATCAGCCTCGCTGGGTTTCCTTTGTGACTGGGAATCCAAAATCCTGCTGGTGGTTGGGCACTGTGGGATAAATCACCTTGGATCAAAATGTATCAGAAATATCAGTAATAAGCATGTGCGTTGGAAAATGTCATAATGTTCGTGACTTTAACAACGATATTATTTCAGGGGACAAGGGTTTTTTGTGGTCTTCGCCTCCCAGATCATCTTCAATGTCCCTTCGGGTTCTGCTGCAGCTCTGCCAGGAACACAGCACATTCCAGAACCTCTTGGAACGGCTCTTGGAAGTCCCAGCAATCAAACCCCTCTTGCTTTTACCTTCAGAGCTTTTCTACAGCTCCTTCTCATCGCTGCTTCATCAGTTTTTGCCTGGGCCATGCAAACTGTTCTTGATTTGAGGGGTCTGGGCAGCCCTGCTAATGTGAAGTGAGGGGAAGAGCCACAGCTCTTGCTGTTCAAACGTAATTGTGGGGAAAACTCTGATTCTGAGGTGTGCCAAATCGCAGCTTCCAGTGCTGACACTGACCTTGTCCCAGCAGGAATAAATGGGATGCTGGGAAAGATACCACTGCTGATAATGGATGTGATTGGGGTTTATTAGGAGCTGCATGAGAGCTCTTCATTTTTATTGCCTGTGCTCTGCCACAGCCTTCCCTCCCCATCATTATTTTACTGTGTTGACTGAGGAGCAAGATCATAAAAGGAGCAGTTAAACCCTGGATCCTTCTTCCCTGGAACTGATAAGACTTTATGGCCATTAATTTTCCACTTTCATTTTTCCGACGTAGTTGCATTCATTTCCTGGAGGTTTTCTTTCATTCTCCCAACAAACAAACAAAAAAGTTTCTTTTAAAATGAAAATGAGCATTGCCTTTAATTTGTGTTCATGAATGTTAAATGGACTCCATGCTTGGAGTACCTGAGATCTGCCAAGTGTATGGATTTTTCCTCCATCCAAGGAACCAGCCCACGGAGAAGCTGTTTCTATGGGCAGAATATATTGATTAAAAATGCATTAAGATGAATTTTTTAAAATTTATTTATGCTATTGCCTGGCTAAAAAGTGCGATGTGCAAAGATAAGCTGGGCACGATTTGCTCATGAACATTTCACAAGGCCACTTCAGCCAGGAAATATTATCTTTATCCTTGCCCTTGGCAAGGGCAGAGAGGATGGATGGGAATTCAGGACTTGTGACTATAACTGGGCAAAGGGAGATCTCTCAAAGGCTTTATTCTGTGAAGTGACCCAGAAATGGGCAAGAGGAGAGAAAGTGGATTTGTCAGAGGAAAAACTATGGGAGCAAGCTGGCAGCAAATATGGAAAAGGGAGAAGAAAATAGGATGCAGAAGTCCTGGATCTAAGAGAGTGCAGGTAATCCAAAAGGCCGTTGGCGAGTTCCAAGATTAATTTGCAGCGCTCCCAGCTCTTGGCTGCCCGTTTCAGTTGTTTGTAAAAGAGATTCCCAGCTATGGCTGGGATTTTCAAAGGAGCCTGCACTGGGCTGTCAGTGATGTTTGGAATATTAATTTCTGCAGCAGTTAACTCGGGCACCATTGGATTGTTTTGCTGGACAAACCCCCCTTTGCCAGGGAGCCTAACTTGGAAAAAGGAACATCAGTGCCGTGGAATATTTCGTATTCCTGCCTTGCAGCCCGTGGGCGTGATGAGAGGTGATGATTTTCTGCTTTGTGCTCTGAGCTGAGCACAGAAGGACCTTGGCCCAGGAGGGCTGGAGTTCCTGGAGCCAAGGCTGCAGTGGAATTTGGACACTGCAGTCCAAGAGTGAAGTTCTCCAAGCCCTGCCTCGTTAGTGAGGTGCCAAACACAACTGGGGCAGTGCCAGGCCTTGTGCAGGAGCACTGCTGGTTCCACCTCGGGAGGAGATCCCATGGGATCGTCTGTATCCCTCTGGAACAGCAACGTGGGGAGCAGAGGAGCAGCAATGGGATGGCAGAGGCAGAGTATGGCTTGGATCTGGAGGTTTTCTTCAGCTCACAGTGGCCTCATCTGAATCCTGTGGGAAAAATGATCCCTGGGCCGGTTTTCTGGTGGGAGCAGTGGCTGGGGCTGCTTTGGGAAGGAGCGCTGCTGGTTTGTCGTGCATTTTTGCAGCTGACACTGGCAAATCCATCAGTGCAGCACTGCCTGGGCCAGTGCTCTCCACTGGGATTGGCTCTCCTGGGGCAGCAGTGACAGCAGGGAAGGCAGTGTGTTGGCCAAAGGCACAGGGCAGAAGGAATGCTCCCACCCCCACCTTCACCTGGCACTGGAACAGCTCCATGGATAAAGGGAGCAGCCTCCAAAACTGTCAAGTCAGCACTTTCCACAGGCACCCTGCAGGAGAAAATGTGCAGGAAGAGGTGTTGGCAGCCAAGGTCCTGACAAAACTGGTGGTCTTTCCTTAAATCCAGTTGAACCACCGGACGGCCAAGGATTCCCAGTTTGGCCAACACTGATGGATTTTTCCAAGTTTCAAACCCTTCCACTGCACTCAGAGGTAATGGAGTGGGGCAAGCACCCCCAGATGGGCTGGCAACAGCAACAGGAAAGTGGGAATGCAGTCCAAGAGTTTAATATCCTCCCTTTCACTTTTCCAGCATTCTGACACTTCCACGAAATTGCTCCCAATATCCATTCTCTTGGCATAAAAAAAAACCTCAGCCAGGAAATGTGGAAAACAGGAAGGGGATGGATTTTTTTCACTCTCCATGAACATGGAGAAGTCAGGCACAGAACCCTGGGTGACAGTTCCTATGGAAACCCCTTTATAACTGAATGGCAAAACATTTGAAAGCCTCATAAATTTTTTTGGGGGAGAGTTTCTCTTGCATTACCTCCTTTAGGCCAGTTTTCCATACTGGATGAATTTTTTCCATGTGTAACGAGTTACAGCATTTTTAAAGACAAAATATGGTGGGGGTATTTGAAATCCCAGGCTCTGCTGGCAGGAAGAAATCATGGACTGGTTTATCACATCCAAGCAAATTGCTGGTGCTGTGGCTGCTCGCTCCCAGGACATCCCAGCTCCTCACTTCATCACAGCACGTTTCCTCCAGGTTTCTCGTTAGCCAGATCCAAGGAGCTGGGAATGAGGCAGTAATGGAGATGTATGGATTTACCCTATGGAGCTTTCGCCCAGCATTATCGTTTCCCTGGTTTTGATGGGAAATTATTTTATAATTCCCTGTGAACTCTCCCTATCAGTTTCCAGTTCCTAGAAAATTGGTCCTTTTAGGGAATCTGAGACAGAATGATTTGGAATTACCAATTTGCAGCACATTCATGGGCTGGCCAATAAAAATACTCCTGGTAGGAATGTGGGGCTGGACCTGCTTCTGCCAGGAATCCAAGGAACATTTGAATGGTTTTTAATACTAAAATTGCCGAAATGCACTTTGTGCCAATAAGTAATGACTAAATCTGAAGCTGAATGAGGAAAAATAAATCCTGTGTGGGAAGAATGGTGATTTAAAGCAGGGAGGGCATTGGTTCAGGAGAAAGTGTTGCAGAGGTTCCCCTGTGAATATCTGGGCCATTTATTGAGAAGAACTGTACTTGTATTTTTTTTTTTTTTTAAATCTCATTTTCCTTTGTTCTCAGTTACTATTCAAGAACTTGGCTTTGCTTTGTGGTGTTTATTTCGATATTTACTCGGGGTTTTGCTGCCTTTAAACACAACCACACAGATCTGCTAATGATGCATTAGGCAACAAAGGTTTTAGATTCTACTGCAGAGACCGCGGGTCCCAAAATAGCCCATTACAGCACGGCCCAGTCATGGTTTCCTTGGAGGAGTCACTCACTTTGTAAGTTATAGCTCTGAACTCTCCCACCTTTCTACTATTTATTTGCAGGCCACTGAGTTAAAGAACCGAGGAGAAGCTGCTAACCAGGCTGATCCTGGGATAATCCATCATCCCTAACACTCAGGAGCAGGGTTCCAGCAAATTCACAGCCAGCAGGTTCCACTTGACAAGAAAATGTTTGGCAAAGAGTTTTTGTGCCTGGATGGAAGAACAGGAGCAAAGAAACATCCCATGTTTGGGCATGTCATGGAATGGTGCACAGGGAATGCCGAAAGTACTGAAATTTGTAGGGAAAAACAGGATAAAGGAATTCCTTTTGGCACCTCTGGTGTATTTAGGATGCAGTGTGTATTTGTGAGGTGATTGAGCATCTGGGTGATCATCACCAAACTAACTCTGGGTGTTGAAAAGTAAATCTGCGTCTTTTGGATTCAGAATCTCAGTGTCTTAGTGAAACAAAAGGAGCAGCTGGAGCAGGAAGCAGTGGCAGCAGAAGGGACAAAAGGGAATGGTATTGTTTATGTGTTGTTGACATGAGGTGGTGATGGTAATCTGGGATTTTTATGGAATACGCAGCAGCTGGTGGGTTCCACATCCCCCTGCAGGAAGCACGTCATTGTGAGCAATCACTTACCTGAGAGCTCACAGACACATTCCCAGGATCTCAGATACCTGGGAATATCACCAGGTTGTTGTATCCAACAGATGTTCTCTGTCTTGGCTTTCACTTTATCTGCAGGGATCGGAATTTGTACTTTTGGATGTAGAATCCTGGACTGGTTTGGGTTGGGAGGGACCTTAAATCCCATCTCATTCCAGCCCTGCCATGGGCAGGGACACCTTCCACCAGCCCAGCCTGGACAATTACACCTGACTGCAGCTGTAATTCCAAAAGAACATTTGTGATGCAATTGTAAGCGTTCATTCCATAAAAATTAAAAAATATCTGTGGCTGGTGTGACTTCAAAGCTGCAGAAGCACAGGGAAATTGATCGTCGGTTTGGGAGAGCTACAAAAAGTAACTGCTGTGGATGGATACATTACTCTTAATTAACCAAAAAGTACTTTGATTATTGTTGTTTTTAAATTCATTTTAGAAGAAATGAAAGTCCAAGATACTTTGTACTCTTAACCTGCTTTGGTTTGGGCTAAAGCAATTTCTAAAATCACATATTTGGTGGAGTTTTTAAATCTGTAACTGATAATCTTGTCTTCCTAATTGCTACCTTAAACCGAGTCAAGAATTATCCATCAGAATTAGATTTTCTTGATAAGAACTTAGTCACCTACACCCAATTTGACTCCAAGCGTTCTTCCAATTTCCTTTTTAAGACTATTGTGTTTCAGGTCTGGATTCTCTTTTGCCTGTTCTTTGTGGTTGGCCTTGTGTCTAAAAATGGCGACAAATATTTAAATTATTCTTCACTCATTTATAGCAATGATGACAACATTAAGAGCTAAATTTACTGTGTTGTAAATGACAATGCAAGGAACTATGCTAGAGGAGAAATGGATTTTCCAAGAGAACAACATATTTTATTTTTTAAAGAGCATGCTTACTAACAGAGGGAAATGTTTTTATGGACAGACTTCACAGAAGAGGAAATTTATTTTATATTGATTTCCAGATATATTGTCCTTCTGTTGTGATGTTGGGCTCCTTTTTATGGCAGGTCACAGCCCTGTGCCTGTCCCCCATGTCAGAACCCAGGTGCTGTTTTACCCATTTTCTGGGTTTTAATTAGTTTGCCACGTTTCTGATGAGGAATAAAATTAGGACAAGATCATCCTGGGCCATTGTGCCTGCTGACTTCCCAAGGAGCTCTTGGGTTCACTCGGGATTATAGGTTGGACTCGATGATCTCAGAGGTCTTTTCCAGCCTACTTGATTCTCTGTGAGATCTGCTTTATTTTGCTGTTGTTCTTTTGCTGTTGTATTTCAGTCTCTCCGGATGTATCTGTATCCAAGGAAGGTGTCAATGATGGGGATTTGGGGAATGATTCCTGCTGGGGGACGGAGAGGGACGGTGCCCTGGCCTTGGCCTCCCTCAGGATGGATCCTGGGGCGGTTCCCCTCACAACAGAGCCCCAAGTTTCCTGCAGAGTGCTCGAGTCCTTCCCAAAAATCCACCTGGAGATGCATTACCATGGGCATGAAGTGAGGAGGAGGACCTGGGGATGCTGGTGGACAACGAGCTGTCACTGCCCATCAGTGTCCTGGGGAAAAAGAGCCCAATGGGACCGTGGGGTGCATTGGGACGAGCATTCGCAGCAGGTCAGGGAGTGATCCTCCCCTCTGCTCAGCCCTGGAGTGCTGTGTCCAGCTCGGGATCCTCAGCACAGCAGGGACAGGGAGCCCTGGAGCGGGGCCAGCGGAGGCTGCGGAGGTGAGGAAGGGCCTGGAGCATCTCGGTGCCCAGGAAAGGCTGAGGGAGCTGGGGCTGCCCAGCCTCCAGAGGAGCCCCAGCTGAGAGGGGCCCTCAGGCCTGGCTGGCCCTGGCTGCAGGGAGGGCTCTGAGCAGGGCTCGGGCTCTGCTCCGGGTGCCCAGCAATGGCACCAGAGGAACGGGCAGGGACTGAGCCCGGGGAGCTCCCCTACACAGAAGGCACAACTTCTTCCCTGTGCGGGTGACGGATTGTCCAGAGAGGCTCTGGAGTCCCCTCACTGCAGATATGCCAGACCTCTCTGGACACAATCCTGTGCTCTGGGATGACCCTGCTGGAGGAGGGAGCTTGGACCAGATGCCCCATCTGTGGTCCCTTCCAACCTGCCCCGTTCAGTGAAATTCCCACTGCGCTCCCGTTCATCCCCGCACACCCTCCGGAGCTCCGTTATGGGCAGCACCGAGGCCGCCCCAAGCCTGCTCCGCGGGCCGGGGTCGGGCGGCCGTGAAGGGCCGGGCCCGTGGGCTCCCTCAGGCTCCCCCCGGGCGGGGCAGGGCGGGGGCGGCCCCAGCGCCGCGCTCCCCCCGCGGTCCCCGGCGCGCTGCAAGATGGCGGCGGGAGCC
>VZRN01001083.1:297084-338047 GCA_013397935.1 Dasyornis broadbenti | reverse complement strand
CGGGCAGCACTCCCCGGGGGGAGCGGGGGTCGCGGCCCGGGGCGTGAGGGAGCGAGGCGGGGGCTCGGAGCGGGGTGAGCGGGTAGCGGGAGCGCCGCGGGGGAGGCGGCACCTGTGTGCGCACAGGTAGGGCACTGCAGCACGGCCGCTTTCGGTGCGAAATCGGAGCGAAAAAGCTTCAAGCCTGGCTCTTTTTTTTTATTGTGAGGTGAGCCAGACGTAGCCAGGGAAAGCGGTTTTCCGCAGTCTGACGGTGGTTTAGGAAAATTCCGCTCAAATTGCTGCTGTTGTTAGGAGATGATCGCTGAACTCTTCAACCGAGTGCTGTGAGTCAGATGCCGAGGTGATTTAACTGCACAGTCGCTTCACCAGCTCCAAGCACACAACTTGATGCACGAGTATATAAAAAATAAAAAAGTAACTGCGGCTTTTGTTCTGCTCTGCTCCTAGTCTGCCTCCCCCCTCTCCAAAGCACAGGTGGTTTTACTACCTGCGGGTATGAGCAGCACGTGCAGACTCTCAATTTCTGCATAACTCCGGCACAAAAAGGGACTATTCATTTTGGAGAGGCTCTTTCATCGCTCGCTGTAACCCGAGCCGCAGCGCCCAGCTGGCCGCTGCACTTCTGGCTGTTTTGTTCTCGCGTACGCGGTGCCTCTCGGTGTGTCTGGCCCTGCTGCAGTGGGGTCGGCGATGGTTGAAAGTTTAGAGATGACAGCTTTGTTAGGGTGCTTTAGGCACCTCTATTTATAGGAGCCCGGTGAGCTGATCGATAGCAAACTCACGGCTTGGCGAGCGCCGCTAATCTTCATCGAGTCTTCACGAAGTGACGGTGTTGACAGAGGGCTTTGCTGGTGTGTCACCAGATGCTTGCTGTGGATGGCCAGGGCAGGAGCACTCTGACATTCCAGTTGTGTCACTTGCTCCAATTCCAAATCCTTCCTGAATTCCCGTGGGGGAATTCACCTGTGTGGAACCCGTCAAGTCTGGCGTTGCTTGCTCAGCCAGAGTGTGCTACGGGGAAATACGAATGTTAAGGTCAAATTTGGCAGCCACAGAGTTTTCTGGAAGTTTGCCTTTTTGTTCTGATGGCTTAAAAGCAGCAGTGAGACGCCTTTGTCTCCATGTGTCAGGTTCTGATGTTCCCCTGTGGAGCAGTACCACCACGTACAGGCCCTGAAACGGAATTTAAAAGGTGTCGTTTTAATTTCTGACATTGTTGAGCTACTGGTGTTGGCGCATAAAGGCAGAAGAATTGTGCTGTGGAGAGAAAGTTCCTGTCCTGGAGCAGTTTTGGAAAGAAGCGTGTTTGTGGTCAGGCGCGTTAACTCTACCTGTGTATTTGGCTGTGGTGCATTTCCAAAACTACCATGAAACTTAATATTTCTTACTGCCAATTAACACCCTTGGTAAATACGGGTTTGTCTTCTGTTTCTCCTTGAAGTAACTGGTGAGCCAAGTAAAATCAGATAAACTATTTCTGACCTGGCCAGTTTTATTTGCTGTCAGGAGGGAGATGAACATCACTGAAATGCAGCCAAGTCTCCCAGAATAGGTTTTCATAAATGTAAGTGTTCATCTCGGAGTGTTGGGGTGTTGGCTTTGCTGCCATTTATTAAGTGAAGAGCGAGGCCAAGATGTACCAAAATAGTTTTGAAGTGAAAAACGACTGTTCTGCTGATAGAGATTGTTGGAGATACTCAGTTTTGTCAGAAAAGTAGGAAAAACCTTTTTTTAATATGAAGTTACATAACAAATATAATTCCTCTACCAGTTGTAGCTACATATTAACTTTATTACTGTGCTTGTAACCTTTGATTACCTTTGGAGTACCTTTAAACTAAATAAAATAAAATAAATTCGTTTTGAGGCCACAGAAGAAATATCCCTTAGCCATGAGGTTTCTGAACCAGAAACAGGTTTGCAACCTTAAAAACCGAACTGAGCTCAGCCTAGAAATAGGTACCTGCAGGTTCAGTGTTTCTTCAGGCAATTCTCTCACTACTGCCATGCAATAAGGGTTTTTTGTGGCAGATCTGTGGTAAACATTTACATCTTCACTGGCAAAGCCTCCATTTGGTGTTTAGTTGGCAAGTTGATGGATGTTGAAGTGTTCTAGAGTTGCCAGTTAGTTCCCCAAATTCATCCTCGTGGGATTCCTCCAGCACAACATAAACGAGTGCTGTGATAATGACCTAAAAATGGCCATAGGCTGTTGCTGACCTCTCTAAATCTTCAGATCTTTGCTGTCTTGTAGCAGTGGCTGCTGCTTAAAAGCAGAATTCAGTACTGAGCATGAACCAGGCTGTGTGCAAGGTCACAGAGGCTTTCCTGTTTCTCTGTGGAGCTTCAGAGCTCGGATCCAGAGCGTCTGCTTCACGCATGGGATGCGTTCTCCAGAGTGATCATCCGCTCTCCTCCCGCAGATCCCACTCCTCCAGTCCCAGTTCTTCTTGCAGCAGTGGGGAAGTGTGGTGTGCTCTTTGCAGAGCAATCATTTTATGGCTTTGTTGGGGCAGGGCAGCGATAGAGGGTGTTCTATGGTAAGATTGTCCCCTTGGTGTCAGCCTTTTGGAAGAATATCAGCTAGCGAGCCTGTTCTTGTTAGCATTAATAGTCTCTGATGTGGTGGTGTGGTTAACACTGATGTTTGTAGGAAGAATCTTTGCCAAGAGACTCAAAAGTGAGCGCGGTTGTAGTGATTCCTTTTATTCTGATCAGTGCTTGGCAGTGAATGTGGGAGCTCCTGATTGGAAGCCTCTTGGAGTGCCCTGTTGTGTGTGCATCACCCTGAGCCACCATCCCTGATCAATCATCCCTTCCAACAGCAAGGAACACGGTCCCACGGGATGTTGTGAGAGCAGAAATTGCAACCAGACCTTGGAACTATCCTAAACCTGCTCCCAGTGCTCTGGAGACAGGAGGACTGTGCTGAGCAGAGGGAGGGGGGGAAATAACACCTTCTGCTCTCCTTTGCTGGCAAAGAGATGCCAAGAACTTTGGGATGACCAGAGTGCGAGTGACGTTGTGCTTCACTCAACAGAAGTTTTATTTTGCTGGAGTTTGTGTTGGTTTTACCCCAGCCAGCAGCCAAGCACCACAACAGCCTCTTGTTCACTCCCTCACTGCTCTGGTGCTGAGGAGAATCAGGGGAAAAGTAATTGGGAGTTAAGAACAGTTTAATTATTGAAGCAAAATAAAATATATCTAAAATTAATATAAGACTAATATTAATTGTAATGAAAAGGAGAGAGAGGAATTAAAGCCAAGAGAAACAAGTGATGCCCAGTATATTTGCTCAGCACCCACTGCCTGATGCCAGTTTTTATCCTGGCCATGGCATTCTGTGGTGTGGAATATCCCCTTGGCTGTCGTGGCTCTGCTCCCTGCTGGCATTCCATGCACCTGTGCACGGGAAACCAGGAAGTCCTTGGCTTGGAGTAAGCTCTGCTTAGCAACAGCTGTAACATCCCCGTGTTATCAACATCAGTCTCACCCTAAGGTCAAAACACAGCACTGAACCAGTTTGAACAAAATTCATTCTGTCCCATCCCAAAACCATGGTGTCAACTTCTGTTTCTTTTGGATTTTTTCTGTAATTACCCCAATAGATTGGAAGAATTGGTTTTGGTTTCCCCCAGACTATTGTTTTTTCACTGTTAGTGGCTCCCTATTTATGGTGATGAACTTCTGTAGGGGCAGTGGCTCATCACTGGTGCTCTGGGATACCAATTCCTATCCCACAGAGTTCCTGCTAGGAAGAGGAGACCTCTGGGTTCTCTTTTTCGCTCATCATTACTGAGATTCTCTCATCATTACTGCTGTTCTCTGCTCGGGGAGGGCTGCTGCCTCTTTGCTTCACCTCTTTGTAGACAAGAGAAGATTCTGTGCAAGGTGCACTTGCTCCCAACCATTTTTTGGTTGATTATCCCTGAATGCTGCCATGTTACAGTTCCACAAAATAAATCCGATGGAGGAGACGCTCTACTTTAATGTAGGACACGCAGCAAAGTAGGGCTGGTTAATTATTTTAACACCCCGTGGTTCTCCTGGGGCGTGACAGGATCCAGAGAACAATGAAACACTGAGGTGTTGGTACAAAACTGGTGCAGTCCACCTGGGACAGGGATTTATTTGGTGTTCGGGGACCTGATGGACCCATTCAGGTTTTTTCACTGGTGTCTGTTCCTGATCAAAAGCCAAATCACTACTTTAGCATGATGCTGTTTCTGCTGGGCTTGTAGCATTTTTCCTCCCTTTCTGCCTGGATTAGCCATAATCTTTCCTTGTTCCTTTTTGATGGAAAGCCTTTAATGAGGTGTGATGATTGGAGGAAGTGCTCTCTCCCAATCCGTTGGATGCCAGACCTTTAAGTAGAAGAGCCTTTGTGTTTCCATTGCTCCTCTGTCACACTGCCTGAACATGAAAGGCACATTGTGGAGAGGGAGCAGCTCTCATGCCTCAAGATGTACATGTTTGGATTTTCTTTTTTACTTTTCTTTTGCTTTGAGCTCTTGCTCTCTCAAGTTACTTCTTTCTATGTCTTTTCCCTCTTTCATTTAGCTCTCACACCACCCAGTACACCCAGAGTGATGGTTTTCCATTAGTAACATATTATTACTTTATTCTCTTGTTTACTAATTATTATTTATTTAATATCTGCAGTGAAATCCGTGTGTCATGTCATGGACTCAAAGATTGAGGGGTCTAAAATTTGAATTAAATCATTTGTAAATGTAAAGCTTTTTTTCTGAGAAGTTCTCTTTTTTTCCTGCCCTGCCTGCACAAATGGAAGCAAAGCCTTTTTCAGCTGTCAGATGATTTAAAACGTCTTGGTTAGCCAAGTAACTACTTTAAATTTAATTGATTCCCATTTCCAGAATATGTGAAGTTCAGGCCTTCAGCTGCTCGGTGAGAGCCAAGTTATAGACCAGGCTTGCAGAGTGTTTATATTGGAAACTTCCTAAAGCTCACTGCAGAAATCTGGCCAGGCACTCTTAGAATTGTTAAATATTTTGTTGCCAGAATAGCACAATTATTACATTTAATATCAAATCGAGTTTTACATCTAGAGAGAGAAAAGTGCTTGGGTTTGATGTGCTGTAGGCTTTATATACGTTATTATATATAATTTATGTATTGTTCCAGGTGAGCACTGAGAACTTCTTGGATATTTTTTCCCTTGCACTGTGAGATTCTGGGTAGGAAAAGCTGCTTTTATTAGAAATACACCACTGAGCTTTACTAATTTGGTAAATGTGGCTGTGAATGACTCCCTTTCTCATTTGTGTTTAAAACAATGCAGGCACTAAAGGACAAAGATCCTCTCTAAGAAATTCTTTGTGTCTCAGAGGTGCAAGTCTCTGACTGTGTGTGCTGAACATTCAGGTTGCCAGTTTTTCTACCCAAGACAAAACAGGACAGGGCAAGAAGTGAAGTATTTCAAGAACACATGTAGTAAATAATACAGTTTTTAAAGGCTAAAGAATGATTTCTCTTAAACTCCCTTTAATATATTGGATTTTGCTTTTTCTGCTAATTTTTATGTCTGAACTGATTATTTCCTAGTTACAATTTAAATTTTTACTGGTGTTAGGATTATCTGCTTTAAAATGTTTAAAGGGCTGTAGAGTAGCTAAGCATTATTGCTCATATTTGTGTTCCAAGAGCACAAAATCCTGGAATAGTTTGGGTTGGAAGGGACCAGATAGAACTGCTTAATGTTTTTATTTGTCCGATGTGTGACACTTGGGCCTTCAGCATATTAGTGGATGTTTCTAGGATGTTTAATGTCCCATGTTTAATAGGATGCAGTTGAATGAGGATTACTGTGGCAGCTGTCAGTCAGTTTTTGTAGATTAGCAGATTAATTCATTCATTAAAGAGGAAAAATGCCTTTGGGAGGAGCAGTTTTGTCACTGGAAGGTTTGGATGCAGATATTGGAGCACGGACGAGGTGGTGGCACTGGGGCTGGCGGCCCCTGCTCAGGTGTGGTACCACACTGCGTTGGCTACTCCTGCTTTACTCCACCTCACAGTTAAGGGCACTGCTCAGGTGTGGTACCACACTGCGTTGGCTACTCCTGCTTTACTCCACCTCACAGTTAAGGGCACTGCTCAGGTGTGGTACCACACTGCGTTGGCTACTCCTGCTTTACTCCACCTCACAGTTAAGGGCACTGCTCAGGTGTGGTACCACACTGCGTTGGCTACTCCTGCTTTACTCCACCTCACAGTTAAGGGCACTGCTCAGGTGTGGTACCACACTGCGTTGGCTACTCCTGCTTTACTCCACCTCACAGTTAAGGGCACTGCTCAGGTGTGGTACCACACTGCGTTGGCTACTCCTGCTTTACTCCACCTCACAGTTAAGGGCTCAGGGTCTGCTTGCTGCCTGCTGGGCTGGGGGTGCAGCAGCTCCCCGGAGCAGAGCCGGGAGAATGCTGGGAATGGGAGCAAGTGGCAGCTGTTTGTTTCTGCCGTTCTCAGGGAAACATCCCTCTGCTTACATTCCTTGCAAGTTAATAGGGTCGCAGCGGAGGATTTACCTGACTTGGCTGACCCCCTTCTCCTCCCAGAGTAAACATTCCCTCCTGGCCCAAGTGCTTGGAGAACTGCTTGGACCACGGGGATCAGTGCTGAGCCCGGTCTGGAACAGCGGATGGAGCGTTCCCGTTGCTTTCCCTGACACTCTTGCCCTAAGCTATGGGGAGCAGGAACTGGGAACATCACGATGGTAGCACTGTTCCTTCTTTTCTCCCAGACCTGAGTGCTGGAAGATGTTAGAGGTGAAGTTTAGAGAAGCGCCTGAGTTAAAGCTGGCTGAGCAAGCAGGAAAATCTCAGTGTAACACACACAGATATTTACAGCTGTTTAATTGAAGGAGTACACATTTTCCTAGAGTTGGCAGGCTGTGTTTTATAAACGCTCACAAATGGTGTTTATGTGAAAAATGCTTTCTCTGAACCCCTGCACAACCCCAGTTCCAGAGGTGAAGGTTTCAGCCCTGCCAAGGACCCACGAGAGCACAAGAACCAGAACCTTCTGGGCAGAGCCCTTTGCACAAACCTGGCAGTGTTTGCAACCACCTGTGGAAGTAGGTGTTAAAATCTTTACCAAAACTTCTGTGCTTAAATTAAGATTTCATTTTAAATCTCCCTTTTATTCTCATCCTTTTCAACACGAGATCTCATAATTATTCTCCAAAGAGTTGTTCAGCAGGGGCTGCTTTTCCTTTCGAAGTTTCAGGCTGGGAAACGGTGTGGAATCATCTGATACACAGATGACTTTCAAAAGAGTGTTCAGATCTGTTTGAAATCCTGTTTCCTGCTACCTAATCATCATCTAAAACCTTCAGTGTTACTCTTGTCAAATAATGCAGGAAATCAAAAGGCCAAATATGTGCCTCTCTTTCTGAGTAGGACAGAAATAATTTCTTTGGAGTCATCAGTGCCACAGCACACCTGAGCTGCCAGAACTGTGCAGAAAGTGTCTTCTCAGTCTCTCATGACTGAGAAAGAACCATCTAATTCTTGCTTGAGAGGTGTCCACACTCACATCCCCTACCTGGCTCAAATTTTGGGCATATCTTGTGTTTCAGAAACCCCATCCTTATCACACCTTATTCGAGGACTTGTGGGAGCTGGAGAAATGCTGCCATATTTTATTCATGCAGTATTTGACAGCTGTTAAGTAGTGAAACCAGAGATTGGTGCTCTCTTGACTAAAAGGTGTGCACCTGATACCCCTCACAGAGAACCCAATTAACCTTGAGGCTCCATATATTGAATTACCAAACTGGCAACTGCACTGGGCTGCTGGAAATTGGTTGCAATTAAACTTTCAGACAGAGCTGGTTGATTATTTCGATTGCCGAAATCGTCTTGCACTCTTGTGTGTGGGATTTATCCAACTAAAATAATAGAAATATCCAGGTTACTGCTCCTGTTTTCTCCTTGGGGTGATGAGTGTTCGTCTCTGCTCTGTCATCTCTGAACTGGAAATCTTTTGTGGGTTTTCTGGGGCATGTGCACCGTGGTTTTGTTGGGAAGAGCAGTAGCAAACTCCTCTCAGACTTGCCCTTACCCACCCCTCTTCTCTCCCCATTAATTAGTGGGAGCAAATAACACTCTTGGGATTGATTCTCCATTGAGCATCTGTGCAGTAATTGATAGAGGATACTTTCCAGGGGGTACTCTGGCCACAATTATCTGCTGGCTGAAAGAATATCCGTTATTAAGAGTGAAAATCTATTAAAGTGAACTTGAGCAGGAAACTAAAGCAACTGTTGGATTTTGGGGGCAGCATCGCTGCCCTCAGTCAATTTGGTGATGTGATGCCGCCGGTATTCCTTGTCCATGTGGTATTTTAGCTATGCCAGTTGTACTTCAGAGAAATGGAGAGGGCTTTGCTATTTAATGAGCTGTGATGTTATTTGTCTTTATCAAAAGACAGTTGACAGGACGCCCTTTTGTGTTTATGTGACCTCAGGGAATGAAAAGTAAATTAATCAAATGCAGCAAGCCAGTTTTTTTTTTTTTTTTTTATGTGAGATAAAAACATTGCTGCAGCAGTATAACCAACTCCTTTCAAAACAAATATTTGATAGTGTTTCTATGGTGAAATTTTCTGTTGGGAAAGTTTTTGGTTTTGTTTGAAATGACGATGAATTTACACACATGCTTGGTTTGGTGCCTTATTTATGTGATGTTGCTTGTACTTTTCTCTCGCAGGAAATCCATGAGTTGTTTAAGGATTATGAAATCAAGTACTGTTACGTGGACAGGAATAAAAGAACAGGTGAGAACTTCAAACTTTGGTATGTTTCAGTTTTGTGAGGGACATCATGTGCTGTGTATGAAGCCGTGGCCTGTCCCAGGGTGTCCCTCAGAGCCTTTTTTGTCACCTTCTACTGAAGCCAGTGGAAAGTTGGAAACTTTCTGGTGTTGGCCAGAAGTTTTTTGGTCCCCTCTGGTCTCTCTCAGGAGTATTCCTTAAGGAGTGTCCCTTTGGGACAAAGCTGACTTCAGCTGGCTAAATCCCTTTGGAAAACTGGTCCTGAGGCCTCTCTTTGGGCAAACCACACGTGCCTGAGAGGAAAACCCGCCCAGCTGCAGATGCATTTGCAGTTTGCTCACATCAGGAAACGCTTTTGCCCTGTGAGGGTCACCCAGCACGGTTGCGGGGTGTCCGGAGAAGCTGTGGAATCTCCATGCCTTGGGATACTGGGAACCATCTGGGTGACCCTGCTTGAGGAACAGGTTGGACAAGAGGCCTTCAGGAGGTCCCTGCCACCCTCCTCCAGTCTGGGACTGTGGGATTGTGTGAAATGCTTTATGGACTGAAAACCCAAAGAAAGATCTGTGAACCCCAAAGGGAGAACATGTGGACGTTGCCATCAAAGATACTCAGCAGAATCTTTTGTCTTGACTTCGGTGGAATATTTAATTTAGTAAATAACAGTCTGCTGGTAGAACATCTAATTTTGTTCCCCAGATACAAAATTTGGTTGGGTTACAAGGAGTGAAGTTGCATGCATCACAGCATGGTCACTTCTTGAGTTGATTGCTCATGATGTTCAGTTGATAATCCCAGATTCTAGACATCTATGTAATATATATTTTATATCTATAATAGATACATTTATCCCTTGCATCTGTGGGGTAAATCTCCAGCTCTTCCCTGTGGCCTCAGGGGGAGGGAGAGGTGTGTCTGCAGTGAAGCTGGGCTAGGTGATGTCCCCACCCTTGCTCTCTCGCAGCGTTTGTCACCCTGTTAAACGGCGAGCAGGCCCAGAGCGCCATCCGGAAATTCCACCAGTATTCCCTCCGTGGGAAGGAGATCTCCGTGCAGCTCCAGCCAACGGATGCTCTGCTGTGCATCACCAACCTGCCCCTTTCCCTCGGCATGGAGGAGTTTGAGGAACTGGTGCGTGCCTATGGCAACGTGGAGAGGTGTTTCCTGGTCTACAGCGAGCTCACCGGCCATTCCAAGGGCTATGGATTTGTGGAATACATGAAGAAGGACTCTGCTGCCAAGGCCAGGCTGGAACTGCTGGGGAAGCAGCTGGAGGAGAGCACTCTGTTTGCACAGTGGATGGATGTGAACCAGCTGACCACAAACCTTATTCACTCCAAGTGCCTTTGTGTGGATAAATTGCAAAAAGACTGCGCTGATTCGAAAGAACTGATCCAGGCTTTCTCCCTGAAGTACAAACCTGTGTTCTGCCAGGTATGTTGGATTTCTGTCTTACGGAAAACCGAGGTTGGGATTGCAGTGCAGGCTCACTTCACTCTTATTTCGTCCACTTTTATTTCTCCTGTAATCACTCAGCTGTTGTGCATCTGCCCAGTGATACAAATGCTTTACTCGTGGGTGATTGTTCCACAATGTCTGGGAATTCTGCAGGACACCGCTCCTATGAAATGCCAACAGAATGTTTCTAAGACATCCCCTTCCTCATTTCCAAATTTATTGAAAATCATTTTATTTATGAGAGCTTTTAAAGTAAACATTTCTGATGGCTTTACTGCTCAAAGAAAGGCAGAGTTTATGGATACCGCAGGTGCAACTCAGATGATATAAAATACATCATATAATTAATACATTAATTTTTAACGTTTTTTCCCTAATTGAGGAAGATGCAGCCTTGGGTTCTTGGGTGTTTCCAGGGATAGAAGTGGTGCATCTTTTGGAAAGCTGGGGAGCACAGAAGAGGTAGATCCTTGCCTTTGTAGCGGAAAGGTTTCCTTCTCATCCTCGTGGCTTGTGAGGTAAGAGACCACAAATAAACGTTGTGGCTCAGACAGATCACCAGAAACAGGCAGCAGAAGGAAAGCTTTCCTTGCAGTCACACAGATTTCAGTTGCAGGGATGGTTTTTTGTTGTTTTTTTCCCTTAAGTCTCTTGGGAGGCTGCTCAGGGATCAGCCCCAGGGATAAGCACCCAGAGATCCCCAGCATTTGGAGCAGAAGGTCCCTCAGGCTGTGCAGCCTGACCACCTGCAGGCCCTCACATCCTCCTTAGTGCTCTTCTCCAGCCCCAGGAATTTGTAGTTGGCCAAAGTAAATCCTCAGCCTTGCTTGATCCGAGTAAACCAGGAGATGAATAGATTGGAATTAACTCTTCCCAGAAAATGCCCATTCCTGGATATTTTGAACTGGTGCCTGTGAATGTGTCTGGCTTCAGCCTCACCTCACTGATGCCTGAGCTAAGGAGTTTTGCTCCCCATTATTTCCTTCCTGTAAGAAGGTATTAAACACTGTAATCAAGTCACCTGCTCAATCTTTGTTTAATTAGCTAAACAGATTGATCCTTTTAAGTCTTTTCCTTCAGGGCTTTTTTCCCAGCTGTCAGATAATCCAGGGGCTGTTACCAGCTCCCCCAACAATTTTTCGACATCCTTTAAAAATTCTGAACTTCAGAGAAAGATGGGTTTCACTGACAGAGTTTTGCTGTGGAGTTAGAGGCACTTAAAAACTGACTTTTACCGTCTTAATTCATGATAATCTGTGGGTCACACCTGGTGTTGGTGAGGAGAGTGTGTGTGTCTGCATTCCATCAGTAAATAACACTAAATACGTGTTCCTGTGAAATACAGGGGGGTGGAGGCAGGAGAACAAATGGTTCAGATTTGGTAGATGAACAAGAGGAGAGAGTGGGTGAATTCTCATCGCAAGGGCGCTAATTAATTATGGTGAGATGAGTGAGATGACCTGAAAATTGAGGGCAAAGAAAGGAGGAGGAGGAAGACCCCAGGAAAGGTGAAAAAAGTGAAGAGGGGGGATGTGATGTGATGGGTGGAGACAACAGGAAAACTGGGAGAGGACAGGGCAGCAGAAATTCCTTCCTCCCAGTGTGGAAGGAATTTCAGTGGAGAATGACTGGGAGAACAGCTTTTTTCTGGAAAACTTCATTGTAGCTCTTGTGGTGCTTCCGTGGCTTAATTCTGCTGAGAGCTAATGCAGTATTTCATCGAGTAAATGCAATCTTTTGCCCAAAATTCTTACCTGAACTCATGAAATAAACTCTGGGTTATTCCATCTTATTCCAGAATTAACATTTTTAAAACTCAGTTTGGTTTCTCTACTCTTGACAACATAGATGTTCTGTCAGGAAGAGCTGAAGCCAGATATTTACACATGGATGTTAGGAAAAATGGCTTTTCCGAGGACTTCAGGGAATGTGTTTTGTCCTTTGCTTCAACGAAATGGACCAGAAAACCTCATTCTTTCCTTCTGTCAACTTTCAATAGTTACTAGAAGGTCTCCACCCATATCTGGGTAGGGCTAAAGAGCTTTTTTTCCACACCTGTTTACTTGGGAAGTTTGAAAATTCCTGAATCCTTTGCGAGAATCTTGGTGATTGCATTTGGACATGTTAAAAGAGTTCTTAACTGTGTTTCAGTTTAGCTGAAACTAAACTACAGATGTTCCATAGCTTCAAACCCTTCTTTTCACAAGTAACTCAGGTCTTGACCAGTGCACCTAAACCGGTATCAAAATAAAATAGAGATATAAAACACAGACACAAACGTTTGCATAGCATATACACGTCAGTGTGTGTATTTATGTATGCAAAATTGTGTTCTCCAGAGCTCTGCCCAGAGGCCAGGTTTAACAGTGCCATTAAAGACCTGAGCACCCTCTTTTCCTTCCAAATCTCGGACGTTTCTATTTCAGTGTAAGTTTGTGGGGCCTCACAGTTGGGCTGAGGTTGTTTTTATCCAGTGAAATCTAGAGGAGGTTTTGTCTCTCCCGCATCAGAGCTGGTATCGGTTTATCATCCCCATTCATTTGGGGCATGGAGATTTTTGCCTAAGCTTCATCCCTCCCTCCTCACCCCGTTTTTTTTTTGTTTGATTTAAATCTGCTCATTCTCTCTCCGACTCTGCACACAAAGGCCAGGGCAGTGTTTGCCACGTAAGCCCTTTTCCAGTCTGCTTGATTGATCAGTCTGGCATCTTCTCTTGGCGTTCCACGCAGCCACAGACTTCACATTCCCCCAAAAGGCACCAGATACGGGTGGAATTCGCATTGTTGCATGTTTCAGCAGCTGTCATGCAGCCTGGTGAATGAGACTTTGATGATTGCAGGCTGAAAAAATGAAGAATAATGAGTTTATAATTCTTATCCCGCAAAATAAAAAGGATTGTAGCATCCAGCTGTATTTACAGTTTGCTTCTCATTCCTCCTTTTGCTTTAAATCCGTGTTAAATGCATTTCATCGCTGAGGTTCTCCGTGAGATTAGGTGGAAGTGAAGGTGGGGATGGAAGAGATAATCAGGAATAGATAAGAATGAATGCCAAATCGATAAAGACGTAGTACCCAACTTATTTCCAGTTTGAGAAAGCAAGCTCATGGTTTGGGGAAGTATTAACCTCAGGTTGTGTCAGCTGTGAAAGACCTTGCAAGGGACAGGTGAAAACACTGCAGGGCAGCTCCTGGAATTGCCGGTTCCCTTGGGAGTGCTGGGAATGTTGTTGTTGCAGTTTGCCCAGGATGAGGACGGCGGCAGTGGGGACTTCGCCGTGGTGGAGTACGAGAGCGCGGAGCAGGCGGAGAGCGTCCGAGAGGCCATGGATGGGGTGACCATCAACGGCAGGAGGCTCCAGGTGTCCTTCTGTGCCCCTGGAGCCCCAGGCAGGAGCACCCTGGCAGCTCTGATAGCGGCACAAAGGATGGTGAGATCCCTGAAAACCTCCTTGGGATGAGCTCCACTCACCGGAGCTGGCGCTGTGCACACGGAAAAGCAGCCAAAATCGGGAAGCGTTTTGGGTTTTAGGAATGCCGGGTTGGATGGGGTTTGGAGCAACCTGGGGTAGTGGAAGCTTCCCTGCCCATGGCACAGGGTGGAACTGGATGGGCTTTAAGGTCCCTTCCAATTGTGAAATTGTGAAATTGAGCCCAGTTCAGGCTCCTTCCTAGGCAAAGATGGCCAGGAAGAAAATAAAATATATCCATAATATACCACAAAGCTACACCCACATAGCTCTAGGATTTTAGTAAATTTAATCTCCTGTAAGAGAAATCATTCCAGCTCAAAACAAAAGTGACTGGGAATGAGTCATGGGACAAGCTAGAACTTGGTTTGAAACAGAGAGGCAAGAATTTGTCAGCTTTAAGATAAATTTCAAGGCAGGAGAAATAGGTTCATTTCATGCTCGAGGTAGAAGAAAGCTTTTTCCACCCACATGTCCTGTGGAATTATTTCCTAGAAAATTGGATGTGCTGAGTGTTACATGGAGCTGTCTTACATGGAGAGGCAGAAGAGTTTCCTCACTTCAGCCAGCTCAGAGCTCATCTCTGTAAAAGAGGTGAGAAGTCTGGTACAAGATACGGTGCTCATGGCAACAGCTCCCTTCTTATTCTCCTGTAGTGATAACTCTGGGTTTAAGGGAAAAAAAAGAAATGTGCTTGAAGTTTGGCTGGAATAGTGCGTGAGGGTTTTTCATTTGAGGGGGAAAAGAGCAGGAAACAGGGAAGGAAATGGTTTTTTTCTGTGTCCAATGAAATGTGTACACTGCCATCACACAAGTTTGAGGGATTTAAATGTATTCCTTGTTTGCTCCTGCTTCTAATGCTTTTGTGTCTCTCTTAATTGGAGATGAGGAACAATAGGAAAGGCTTGCTTCCAGAGCCAAATCCAGTGCAGATCATGAAAAGTTTTAATAATCCAGCAATGCTGCAAATGCTGCTGCAGCCCCAGTTGCGTGGCCACGCTGTTAAACCTGGTAAGCTGTTTGAAAACAATTCAGAATTAAACCCTGCTCTTAGTGCTGCAAGGCTTTGGCAGAGGAGAGAAGTAGAAGTCCAGTTTTAAAATCTGTGTTTGTGTAGGCAATTTCACATTTTATGAAAGCAAAAGCAGGAGGTGCCTTGCTACACCCTCATGTTTGGGTACAATTCAGTGACCTACAAATATCCTTGTTTTAACTCTGGGGGCTCTGAATGATCATATTAGAAATGGGTTTAGACAGAAATGTCTTTTGCAAGACTTGGATGATAAGTTTAAATCTGATTCCAGATCTGAATTTTGCAACCTGAGTCTTTTTCTCCTGCTGTCCCCAGTGTAAATCTTTATTCCCTTGGCTGCTGCCACAGTTGGGCAGAGCATTTATTGCAGCATTAGCCAGAAGCATTTCAGTGTCGCCATCGGGATGTGAATAAACACAAATCCCGATCGAATCCCATGCCAGATGGGGACAGTGCTCAGAGCAGGAGCCAGGCAATGAGGAGATGGAGTGGGGGAGAGCTGAGAGTGTGGGACCCAGTCTGGTGACAGAGTCACCCAGAACAGGGGTGTGAAGTGACCAGGGCACAAAGGCTTGAGCTAAAGCTGAGCTTAGAGCGCTTCAGATAAAGCTGTGGCCTGGAATCAGCTCAGGCGCTGCTGCATCTTGGAGTGAAAATCTCAGGAGCACCTGGAGGGAATCCTCCAGCTCTCCTGGTAATTCTGCATCAAAGCTGGGGGTATTGAGATGTTTCACAGCCTTTCCCAACCGAAACGAGTCTGTCATTCCCTTCTTCTGACCTTTGTACGCTTGAAAATTTCCTGGGAAGCAAATTAAAAATGACAGGATGATTCTGAAGATTTTTACTTGCCTAACTTATAAAATACAATTTTTTTGTGTGTGTTTTTCTAAAACAGTTCTTGGAGCATCTGCAGGTTTACCTCACCTCATAAATTCAGCAGTGGGCTCGCCTTTTTTGCAGTTGAATAAAGTTCATCAGGTACGTGAGAAACGAGCTGTCATCAAAAGGGGTATTTGGGGAGATCTTAACGTGAGAAATCCTAAGGTTTTAAGAAATTGCAGCTACAATCAAGTGTTCTTGTTAAAGCTGTAAGGGAAGTTATGAGGTGGGGGGAGCAGGCTGTGCTCACTGTCCAAAAGTGAGGTGTTTTATCTAAACTGAGCTTCTGATTTACTAAAACCTGCTAATGTTGGGAAAGTCCATAATTACTGGCCAAAAAAAAATCCTGTTTAAATGAGCTCTCGAGGAGCCTGGCACATCCTTTTCTCTTGGAGCAGCTCATCCACCCTCCTGTGGAGACTTTCTGGGTTTATCTGGTTCAAACCAACAAGTTCAGCACCCTTATCTTCGTTTTAAAGCTTGCAGAGACCCAAACGTCCATAAAAATGAGGTTTGCAGGTGTTATTTCTTACTCATAAACCCCCCAAGGTTCTCAGAGTGCCTTAATTCCAGATGGACCCCAGAACTGCTGAAGGATAATGGGGAGGATCTTTGGGATGAGTTGGTGCTAGAAATGGAGAACGGCAATAGGCAGCCACAGCCAGGGCTCGAGCTGAGCTTCTCTCAAGGATTTCTCCAGCTCTGCCAGGAGCCAAAAATTGAATTTCATATTCATGGCAGGGATTTACACAAATACATACAAGGGGTTGGAGTCAGTCACTTGGCCTTACTGTTTCTGATGTTTCAGAAATTCCCATTTAAAAAATAAAAGCCCCTTCAGCACCAGTTATTCCTCCCGTTCGTTTGGCGAACACAGAGGTCTTAAAAAAGACCAAACTAAAATGCAGAAAAACTCTTTTTATTAAATATATTGAGCTTTTCTATTTTTTTTTTCTCTAAAAGCTGGTAGGTGAATATATCAATTTTGAACAAACGCTGCTTCATTTTGCCCCAAACGGAATTCGTTGGGGTTCTTTTTTTCATTTAAATGGCATTTTCAATTGATCTGTTTAGTTCCTGCTGCTCTCTCTGTTCAGCCTGTGCTTCCTTGGAAGGCAGTGTGAGTGTTTGGTGCTCACAGCTGGAGACAAGGATGTTTTACACAATTAACAGCGGCATTGATGATGATCCAGAGGTTTTTCCAGTGGTCTTTGGCTTGGGAGAGCTGCAGCCAAACAACTCCGCGTTTTCTCTGTCCTGAGACTTCCACCTCTCATTCTCTTCCTGGGAGCTTCCTGTCATTGAATCAGCTCCAAACCGGAATTTTATTGACAGGGATTCGATGATCCCAATTTCTTCCGTAAGGCACATTTTTCTGACCTTGGGTGATTTCTTTGGGAATATTCTCCAAAGCCAGAGGAGCAGGGCACTGTTTTATTTGTATTGCCTTGAAATTCCGAGTTGTCACTGAAACACCTCCTCAGTCCCACTGATTCACCTCCCCACGTGTCTTGGGTTTGTGCTTTACATTCAGGGGTTTGGAAAGTCACTTGATGAGAAGAACCGTTTAAAATTATTTATTACAAAAGGATTCAGCCGGGGGGATCTGAAGGTTCTTCCCCCAGCAGTCTTTCAGCTCGAGGTAGCCTGATTTTCAGCTTCTTGCTTTTAATTACTCGTGGTTATAAATGACCCTGTGCCAAAATAATGCATTTTCAGCTTTCTCAGGGATGTTCTCCTCAGTCATCCAGCAGTTTGTTAAATCTTTATTAATCCAGAGCCTTTCCTCTGAGGGATTCTGACCAAACTGATTTTTCCACTCTTTTATTTCTGGAGGTTTTGCAATTGGACCAGGGCATTTGCTTTGTTGGTGCAGCCAAGTTTAGAAGGAACAGCCCCTGGCACTGGTGACAATAAACAGCCCTGGATAATTTCTCCTGGAAATTACTGAGACAATTAAAATAGAAGCATAAGTAATCAAGATATGGCACATACTTGTTTGAAAAAGCACATTTCTGAGTCCAGATCGTATTTTAGGCATAGAGGGTTTTTCCCTGGGGAATTTAACCCTACCTCAAAAGGGCCTAGGCTTGAAAAAAAGGGTTTGAAAATACTTAGGAGGTGTTTTTCAGTCTTCATTCCCTGGTTTTGGGGATCTTTCCTATGGAGGAGACTTTAAAAAAAAAATAAAAAAAATGAAGAAGGCTGTACTGGGTATGATTTGCCACAGTGTCCTGTATATTTATTTTTGTACGACATCCTATAGAACAACCTACATTTTACCTGGCAGGTGGTGCTGCCAGACGCTTCCAGGCCTGTAGCATAAATCATGATGTCTGTTAAAGTTTATTTTAAACCTCCGTGCTGGCCAGAGCTCATAATGCTGAGTACACCAGCGGCAGAGTCTGAAGGTGGTGCCCCCAGAGTTACGAAGTGGCTCAGTTCTGGCGGCAAACTGATCCAGGAGATTTTGAATGAAAAACGTTAACATTTTATCTGCAGGCACTGGGTTTTGTCAGCTTTTTAAAGGCTCTGGAGTAGGATTTCATGTCGACTGTTGTGGGGGAAAACATAACAGGATATTTCTCTGAAGCAAAATTAGTTCTGTGGAGGAAATCGTTATTTTTCTTTGCTGTCTTAACTCAAAATCCTAAATTTCTTCAGTGTGAAAATGACTCAAGGCTGTTCTGTTCTCCACGAGCGCCAACTAACCCGTGTTCTGATCCTTTTCAGAGCTCCATTCTGGGGAGCACCTCCAGCCTGCTGCTGCAGAGCCCTGCTCACCTGCCCCTGCCGCAGCAGCAGCTGCTGAAGATGGAAAACATGCAGGCAAACAGCGTAAGGCCATCCCTGGAACCTCCACTGTCCTCAAAGAAATCCTTTGTGTCATCCCATCACCTTGAAGGTCCTTCCAACCCATTCTGTTCCGTGGCTCTGTGCTAATTGAACCGTTCGGTGGAGCGGAAAGGATTGAGAAGGTGGAAGTTACAAGAAATAGCTGTGAACAGATTATTTTAATCACTTACACAGTTTTCTCTTCTTCCTTTCAGAAACCAGGTTTGCTGGGAGAGCCTCCAACGATGCTCCTGCAAACCGTGCTGGGGATAGGGGTGATGCCAGCAGTGAGCTCAGGCCTGGCCACACGAGGAGAAGCTCTCAAGTGTAAATGCCATTTTATTTCATCCCAAATCTGTAGGAATGCCCAGCTCCAAATTCTGCACCTGATTTTCTCTCTCTGTAGCAAAAGCAGGTTGTTAAAAATCCTGCTTGCTCAGTTACTGCTGTTTGTAGAACACTTGGAATATATTTTTATTTAGGGGTGAAATTTTGTGGGGTTTTTCAAAGCAGGTGAATGTGAGTTGCTTAAGAGGCAAAGGAAGGTTTTTGTCTTCATTTTATTTTAATATCCAGTCTGGGACAGATGTCGGTTTTGAGTGCAAATTTCTGTGCCACTGATGCCCTCAATTTTTGTGAGGAAAGATCAGTTGGGTACTGAGGTTGTTCAGCCTGGAGAAGGATCCAGGGAGAGCTCAGAGCCCCTGGCAGGGCCTGAAGGGGCTCCAGGAGAGCTGGAGAGGGACTGGGGCCAAGGCATGGAGGGACAGGACACAGGGAATGGCTTCCCACTGCCAGAGGGCAGGGATGGATGGGATCTTGGGAAGGAATTGTTCCCTGGGAGGGTGGGGAGGGGCTGGGATGGAATTCCCAGAGCAACTGTGGCTGCCCCTGGATCCCTGGCAGTGCCCAAGGCCAGGCTGGAGCCACCTGGGATGGGGGGAGGTGTCCCTGCCATGGAAGGGGTGACGCTGAATGATCTTTAAGGTCCCTCCCAGCTCAAACCATTCCAGGATTTTCTGTTCTTGTTTCCTCCACCGATCCATGTGCTCTGCAATCCTGAGCATGCTCTGAGTCATGGCAGTAACCAGGAGAAAGGAGAAGGTCACAAAGAGGGGGGAAGAAGTGTCCTCTGAATATGCAGATTTTAATTTTGGAGAGCACTTTCCAACTCTTCAGTTCAAAGAATTCTTCCTCATTCCAGTTGAGGTGGGGTTTCCCCCTGGGTTCCAATCCAGCATCCTCTAGGATGTTATTCCCAGCTTTTTTGAAAGCAACAGGAAGCACTAAGTAACTTATCACAGGGAATGTTTAGAAAAGTCAGAGCTTCATTGGAGCAGCTTGAAATGGAGTTGTTTGCTCGTGGGGTGGCAGAAGAATCAAAAGCAGTGAAGCAGATGTGTCACTGTTACTGAGGGAGGAGGGAACCCCCACGGCAAAGCCTCTGTGATAAATCCCCTCTAACAGCGACGTTTCTCCATTTATGGCTGCAGCATCTAACCCTGCTCCCATTCCAGCAGCAGCAGCAGCAGCAGGGATGGGCATGCTGCCATTCTTCCCCAATCAGCACATTGTTGGACAAGCTCTTCCCGGGCCAAACAACGCTCCAGACAAAGCCGCAGCCGAGGCCGCCGCGCCGGGATCGGGATCGGGATCGCAGCCCTTCCCGCAGCCCCTGCCCAGCCTTGCGGCCGGAGCTGTGCGGGCTGCCCGCCCCAAGGCACCCAGCCAGCTCAAAAACTCCGACCCAAACCTGGGGGTAAGTGGGGTTCAACACAAATTTTGCCTCTTCTTCTCGCCTGGGCATTTTCTCTTCTTTATTTGAGCTGCGACTGCGTCTTCGCTGTGAAATTCGCTGCATCCATGAGACATCTTAAGGCCATTGCAGTTATGAATAACAGGGAGAGAACAATGCTGCTCTTTGGTGGTCCAGCTGCAGGAACAAAGGGATCTCCACGGTGCTGGAGGGCTTTTTTCCATCTGTTTGCCTCATAGTGTTTGATGATGAAATTGATCTCCAGGGCAATGTCTCTTTTAAAGGGCGAAAATTGGAATTGAGGTTGAATTTCATGATTAATCTGGAGCAGTTCTGGTGCTGCGGGGGGCCTTTGGGTTTCCAGGTAGTGGTGTGTATGTATGTACATTTTCCACTTTTGATTTTTTATTAGTTTTATTAGTTTTTATTAGTTTTATCAGTTTTTTTTAAATATCACTTCTATTTTAAATATAAATAAGGTGTGGGGGTGATGATGGGATGGGATTTAACTGGTCTCATTCTTTCACAATTTTTTTCTGCCATTAACAAATCTTATCTTTTTATAATATATCTAAATATTTTAATGTTTATGGGGAAACGTGTTTAATTCAGATCAGGTCATGATTTTCCTAACATTTGGCCTTTATTTCCTTGTGTCTCCGAGTGAAAAGAGTTGATTTTGTCTTGGCCATGTACTTCGTGTTCACTCCCTGCATCTGGAATTGTTCGAGTGATTATTATTCCATCACTTGCACATAAAAGGTTTCCTTTTGTTTGTTTGTTTTGTAATATCCTTTAGGAACTTGCAGTCTGAAGAGAAACATTCCTGCAAAACTATTTGGAAGAGAAAAAGCGCAGGCAATGTGTCCAGATTGCTGTCCACAGGATTGACTTCAAAAGTTCCATTTTATTTCAAAAGTTCTTTTTCATAGAGCTAAGCCTTTTCCAAGACCCTGCTGGGCCACTTAACCTTATTTACAAATGATTTATTATTTATAAATGTGATATGAATTTAATGCAAACTGCCCTGTCCATTTTTCAGGCTCCCTTGAAAAAACAGACTTCTCTGCTTGGGGAACCCCCAAAAGAAATTCGGCTGAGCACCAACCCCTACTTGAATTTGGCAAGTGTTTTGCCTGGTATCTGTCTGCCAGGTAAGCAAACATTCCCTGGCTTTCATTGCAAATTCCCACAGCCAGAGTGTGGCAAATGTTTATTCTGTTTATCTGGGAAATGGATCGACCGCAGCGTTTGTCCTATCCTCAAGGAAATCTTGTAGTGCGTCTTAAAACTGCAAAGTAATTTATCCTGATGGTTAAACAGGAGTGAATTTTAATGGGCTCACAAGACTTGTAGAAGCCTTTCAGTTATCAGTAGCACTGATTAGTTTGGGGCACAGCCTAATCTGAAGAGGCAAATTTCACTTCTGATCCCGGACTAGAAGCTAATTTGTGTGTTTTGCACGAGCCAGGTGTGGATTCAAGCTGTGTGTCCTTGTGTTCCCAGCAGCAATTGCCAGCAAAGCCTCCAGCCCTCCGCAGCAGACCAGCCTTCCAAACAATGTCATGGATGCTGCTGTGTCTCAGGGAACTGCATCGCAACATGCAATGGAAAATTATTTCAGTTACTCCCAGCAGCCGGGGGAATACCCACAGGTAGGTGCTGCTGTTCCTTGGAGTCTCTGGGGTTCTCCTTGTTTTTCCTGTGTGCCCAGCACCAGGAATCACTCCTGGGCTTTGGGGCTGAACCTCTCCCGTGGCACTTTGTCTCTCTCAGTGTTCAGAGTAGATTCAGCACAGAGAATATTCCCTGCTGAAATCACAATCATTGAAAAATCGCTTCTTGAGAGCCTGGGCTCGGGGCAGTCACTAAAAATTACTTTTCCCAACTTCTGCCTTGGCTTTGTCTGCCTTCAAAACCAGGGAGTTTTTCTTTTTGCCTTCCTGAGTAGTTTTTAAGTCTTGAACTTTGGCTGGATCCCAGAGAAGCTCCTGCACAGCCAGGGGAATGTTTGCCAGCTGTTCCAGTGCACAGGATGTGCTCCCCATGTGCCCCATGTGGGGATCAGAGCGTGGCCATGAGGGGGAGAGTCTGGAGAGCGTTGCAGTGCTCAGAGCCAGTTCCACAGGACTCTGGGAAACAACGTTCCCGTATTTTCATTAACCACCCTGTGTCTGTGTAAAACTGTAACTGGGCAGGTCAGATCTGAGAACTGCCCCTTCCCCAAGCTGTCAGTGGGGAGGCAGAGACTCTTCTGGGCTGCTGGCAGGGAGATCTGTGTGCTCCCAAATTCCTGCGAGTCAGGTGGCTCTGGAGCGTGGAGAGGGTTTGAACTGGGAGCGTCCCAGCCTGGCCAGAGGGGTGGGGGGCACAGGGCAGGGAGCTTTGCCAAGGACCAGGATCTTGGATCAGATCTGGTGCCTAAAGGGGCTCCAGGAGAGCTGGAGAGGGAATCAGGACAAGGCATGGAGGGACAGGACACAGGGAATGGCTTCCCACTGCCAGAGGGCAGGGATGGGTGGGAGATTGGGAAGGAATTCCTGGCTGTGAGGGTGTCCAGGGTGCCCAGAGAAGCTGTGGCTGCCCCTGAATCCCTGGGGATGTTCCGCAGAACAGGAATTGTTGTCTCTGCCTCACTGCCAGGGCAGTGGTGCCTCCTGCATTTTTTAAGCACTTCCCATTGTTTTAAATGTTTGATTGGAGCTTCATCCCTGATGTTAAAGGTGTTCTGGTGCTTCTTGGAGAGCTTTGGGTGGTAAGGCTTGTAGGCAGACATGGGAGAGGATTTTTGCTGCCCTGTAGGAGGCTGTCCAGCTGTGCTACCAACATTATGCTCAGGCACATCCCTCTACCCAGGCCAGAGCGGATGCCTTTGAAAATGAAGCCTCTGAGGTGAGAAAGAATTTCCTTTCCTCGCTGTTGCTGCCATCAGCTTTTGGGCACCTGCTTTGTGTGCTGGCAGTGGCTGCTGCCAGGGGAGCACAGCAGTGAGGGGCTGGAGAGCGTGGGATGAGGGCACCGCATGGTCACTGCCGCAGGGCAGCCCTCACGCCCTGGCATTCACACCCAGAATATCCCTCTCGGAAATCTCACAATCCAAAATCACCTGGGGAGTTCATGGGTGTGTTCAACTATTCCAGCCAGGAAGCAGCACAGCGTAATGGCATTTCCCAGCACTGAATTTCCCAGGATTTTCCAGGCTGTTCCTTCCCCAAGCTGAGGTTTCTGTGCCCAAGGAGAAAGACACTATTTTAAAGGAATTATGTGAAGTAAGCCATCCCAAAATCCCACATTTTGCTCCAGGAATTGCTGCATGCCCAAGCTGCTGTGAATTGCACCTCTTGTTACCAACTGAGTGTGGCTCAGGTATTTCCATACCTGCTGAGAGCTCATCACTATAGCAAAACAAAAATTATTAAACCTTTTGTCCTCCCGCTTCATGGATGCCATTCTGCATTCAGGAATCTCCAGGTGGATCTTTCCCAGACTACAGCACCTGCCTGCAGGTGGTGCCTGCCCTTTTGAGCGGAGCCCAGGGATCCCAGCAGGGCTTGCAGCCTCCTGCAGCAAATCCCTTAAAGCAGGTGAGAGGAGAGGAGCAGCGGCTGCAGACGGCTCGTCCTGGTCTGGTGCTGCCCCCGAGTGGAGCTTTCCCACCGCATCCCTGCTCCACACAGCTCCCAGGAATGCCAGAAGCGGTCAGGCCTTCGGTGTCACTTCCCAGCTGCTGCTGTGGGAATTCCCAGCCCGGAGCGCTGTTCCTTGGGAATGGTGGCTGTGGCTCGGGTGTCACTCGCTGTCTCTCCCGCAGGTGGCCCCGAAGCGCAGCTCCTCGTACCTCATGTCCTCCCCAGAGCCCGGCCCCGTGGAATTCCCAGCGCCGGGCTCCGTGCGCTACACGGAATCCTCCCTCAAGAAGAAGCGCGTGTATTGATGGATTCCCGTGGATTGATGGATTCCCAGCCCTGCCCGGGGGAGGGAAGGCAGGTGGGAATCCCTCTGTATTTATTGCTGCCTTAACTTCAGCCAAGGAATTCTTCCGGTGTGGGGTGAGTGTCCCAAGAGGAGCCAGCTCTGTCCCGGCACATCCAAGGACACGGCACGTGTGGGACAAAGGTGGGACAGGAGGGGACAGAGCACAGGGACCTGGGGAGCTGGGCCAGCTCCAGCTGAAAGCAATAAAACCCAGAGGATGGAAATCTGATCCTTTTCCAGTCCTCAGCCTGAGGAACTTAAAAGAGGAAGTCTTGATAGTAATTATTTTGTATTTTTTTTAAACTCAGAATGTGGGGGTTTTTTTTCCAGCCTTCCTTTTTTTCCAGGATTAAGAGCTCTGCATTTACAGCCTTTCAATTTTTAATATTTCTTCTTAATCCTGGAATGGAGCGATACCAAATGTATTCCCAGAACCTTGGTGATGGTCTCAGTAAATGCCTGTTCAAAGGGAGATGCTATCCTCTGCTGCCTTGGAATATTCCCTGGGATCTGGAGAGCTGATCCTTGGACACTGGAATAACTTTTATCTGTTTTTAGGCTGAGAATCCACAGCTTTTCCATGGAGGAAGTAATTCCCAGTGTGAGGCTGCACCAGCGGGAGGCAGCATCCAGCTCTTCCTGGGCCACCCCACATTGTTTCCCAGTTTTGAGTGTATTTTCCCTGGTTTTTAAAAGACTTTTTGTATTTTTAGCTTATTACCAGCTCTGGCTCGAGTTGTTCTTTTCTGCCCTCAGTCCTTGCAGCTAGAGATCAGCAATTCTTCCTTTTGCCATCGGTGTTGTGGCAGGTAAGAGGAGCCAGCTCTCCTTCCAAGGCTTCAGCCCTCATTCCAAGGCTCTGCCTCCTTGGAATCCTGCTGCAAACCCATTTGGACTGAGTTCACCGAGGCCAGGAGCCACCTCCTTCTCCCTTTTCCTTGCTAGAGAACCCTGAAGCCATTTTTCAATACTGATTTTTTTTTTTTTTAAATTAAAGTCTTAAACTTTGCCTTTCAAGCTTTGGGATGTGACCAGGATCCGCATTTTCAAAGCTTAAAAATTCCCAATCAAAATCCCTCCTCCCTCAGCTGCTGGAACTGCTCCACAAACAGGGGCCAGGAGCTTTTCTGGTATTCTGCCTGTATGTATTGATAAATTCACTTGTAATATTTTGTTTCAGCCGTTTGTATATGCAACTTTCTCAACTTGTTACACTTTTCAATGAAAATAAATTGTTGGTACTTATTTCAAGTGGATTTGTGTGGGAGGAAAACAGCCCCGGAACTCCTGGAGTCGGGTAAGGTAGGAAAAGGTTTTTAAAGAACACCATTCTTATGAAAGTTCCATTTTAAAAACTCTCCTCTGTTTTAATTTCTGATTTAAAAAGGGAGGCACATGGAGAAAAAAAAAAAAAATTCTTTATTAGACTTGTTTGTATAAAGAGTAACAAAGTGCTTACAGATTGAATTCAGCTTCCCAAGTGACATACAGAAACAATAACACTGTAAAAATAAATCTGACCTCCTTGGAGCTCATAATTACAATTTTTTATATATATTTATATATTTATATATATAGACCTCTTCCTATTATTGCCAAAACTTGAGGATCTCTTCAGAGCCTTTGCCAGCTCCAGGTGTGGTGGGAAAAATAATGGAGCTGGGGCAGCAGAAGGTTCCAGTTAAACCACTCTGAGTCAAAATGTTCTTTAAAGAATATCTGTTGGAGGGGGTTCCCATTCCCTGGGGACACCCCTGGCTGCTCAGGCCTCTCTTCCCTTTTGGATAATCCCCCCTGGATTCTGCCCTTGGAGTGGATTCTTTTCCATCTCCATTAATTCCTTCCCTGCACATCCCTCAGCACGAGCTGAGAGCTGCACGTTTCACCCCTCCAGGGCTGCATCCTCTCCGGAAGCTCCAGGGGGTAGAAGGTGGGAGTGGAGTCAGGAAAAGCAAATTATTTATCCCAAAACTGGGGTTCTCACTGAAATGCACAACCGTGCCCACCCTTCCACGGGTGGTATTTCTGAACTTTTTTTTAAAAATACCTGTAAGAGCTGAGCACTGGGGCCTGCTGGGGTAAAATGAGCTGATCATTTTGCCTTCCCTATATTTTTATGCCAGAGTTGTTTTGTTTGTTCCTAGAATTTAAGTGCATGTGAAGGATATTTTGTCAGCCAGCATTAAAATTACGAATTGAGCCCTCTCCTATCCACTGGCTTAGGTTTGAGCTGAGGATTTTCCCAGCTCACATCATCCATCAGGGCAATTCCAATCGTGGCACAACCAGAATCAGAGCAGGATCAAAGTGCCCTGCAATAACAGCAGCAAAGGGAGCTGGAGCTCATTTTGCCCAAACCTTGAAGTTCTTTTAATCCAACTCCTTAAATCTGTTGGCAAAAGAATCCTGTAGAACCACATCAGCCCAGTCAGAGTACAAATTACAGGAGTGAAAAAAAACAAGGAATAGCCTTGGGCATATATAGTTTGCTGGGCATTTAAAGTCCTGCCAGTATAAAAAAAAAAAAATGAATTACATTTTACTCATAATTGTCTCAAATCCTTGGATCAGGTTGTGGAAGGTGGTGCGCTCGTCGTGTTTGTAGATCCAGCACTTCCTCATCAGCTGATCCACCTGGCAACAGGAACAGGGACATTTTTAAGGGAGTGAAACATTCCATTGGGTTTTCCCAGTGAAGACAAGGGAGCAGAGTCTCCCTGAGTGAACAGAAACACCTCAGGTGTTGGGCAGGGACCTGACCAGAGGGGTTTGTGTCAGTTTAGGGGTTAAACCTTCAAAAATCCACCTATGCTGCACCCCAGGAATTGCCAAAATCAGGATTCCCAATGAATTTTGATGCATCCAGGTACTAAAGTCATTAACCCCTCTGGAGGGACACCAGGAACTTGGGAATGTTCGTATCAAAAACATCTTGGAAATGCCTTTCCCCAGCACTGCTGGGGGTTTTCTTACCCAAGTGGCCAGGCCTGCAGAACCACGAGGTGTGAAGCCTCTGGGGCTGAACCAGTGCCCAAAGAGGGAGCAGCCATCCATCCCTCCATCATCCATCCCTCCCTCCCTGCCTCACCCACCTCCTCAGGGCAGGTGGGCGGCCGTGGCAGCCGCTTGTCGTCCTGCAGGACCCTCACGAGCCGCGCCACCGTCATCTGTCCCTGCGTGGGGCCGATCATCTTCAGGAATTCCTGTGGGAACAGCGGGATCAGCTGGGAATCCCTCACTCCCAGCTGAAGGACAAGCACCAGGGTTGTTTCCCAGGATAAACCCAGGGGCTGGTGGAAGGTGTTCCCCGTGGAAGGGGTGGAATGAGATGAGCATTACGGGTCCCTCCCAACCCAAACCAGTCTGGAATTCTCCGATTCCTCCTCTTGCTGCCAAAAACAATCATAATTTTTGGAAAAGATGGGATGGAAGCAGCTGCAGCAGCCCTTTCTCTCCCAGCCACTTACTGCCATGGGACTGCACTCGGAGTCGCAGTAGGTGAGGAGCTCATAGAGCGTCACCCCGAAGGACCAGACATCTGAGGCGATGTAGAACTTGCTCTGCAGCAAACACTCCGGGGCGTACCTGGGACACGAGGGGACAGCGTCAGCCCCAGGGCTGCCAGCCCTGCTCACACACAGCCACAGCAGCTCAGAGCCACAGCTGGGGCTGCAGAGCTCCACATCCATCCATCCCTCCATCCCACCATCCCTCCATCATCAATTGCCATGGGATGCCAAGAGGAGAAAGTCAGAAATGAGGTGTGTTCCACAGCAAGGTACTGTGAAACTAAAGAGACCAAACCCAAAATAGTGGGAAGATCCGTGCTCTCGTGGTGTATCCATACTTAGGCCTCTTAAAACCAGGAAAAGCATTGAGGCTGCCCCAAAGGCTGAGGGCACAGGAGCAGCCACTGCCTGCACCCTGGCCCCGAGGCTGTACCAGAAGACGGGGCTGTCGCGGTCGTCCTTGACGGTGTAATACTCCTTGTCCGTCTCGATGGCCTTGGTCAGGCCAAAGTCCCCAATCTTCACCCTGTTCTCACTCTCCACAAGGACGTTCCTCGCTGCCAGGTCCCGGTGCACGTACTGGCAGGAGCCCAGGTAGTCCATGCCCTAGGAGAGAAGAGAAAAAAACCTTTTCTCCTCAGCTCTCCCATACTTCAATCCCAGTTCTTCTCCAGTTCCACACTGATCTCCATCCCTTTACACTTCCTTCCCTCCTGCCAACACACAGTCCACACTGCCCTCCCTCCCTCACACTCCAAATCCTCCCACAGGAACAACTTCTCACAGCAAACTCTCAAGCACGGGAACCTCCTCATTATTTCCCCGCTGCTCTTTGTGCCAGCAGCACCTAAAGCATGGGAGAGATTGCTTTAGGATTCAGATCCCTGGGGGCAAAAGAAAATGGGTTTGTTCCTGATGTTTTCCATGGGGCAGAGGAGCTGCAGGCTCAGGGCCAGCTCACCTTGCAGATCTGAACTGCGTATCTGAGCAGCTGCTTGAGATTGATCTTGTTCTTGTTCCGTGGGAGATATTCCTTCAGGCTCCCAGAGGGAAGGAATTCCATGATGAGTTTAATCCCACTTCCTCCTAAAACCAGAGCATGTTTAGTTTGCAGACCCTTCTCACGTCATGAACACCAACTGCTTTTGTACAAGCCCAGAGCACCGGCAGCGTTTCTAACATCACAGGGCCATGGGCTCATTCCCATCATCCATCCCTGAGCCAATCCACAGGAAAACTGCCTCAGGCAGGACACTGCTAAATGTTAAAGGAAAACCCGTACACTTTAGAATATTCTACAAAGATTTACCATCTTCTGTGCAAATGCCCTTGTATTTGACAATGTTGTCGTGATAAAGATTCCTCAGGATTTCGATTTCCTTCTTGAGGTCAGCGATGTGGTTGCCGCCGCTCTCCGGCTTCAGGGATTTCACTGCCACCTGCTCCCCGGTGTTGTCACCTTCGGGGTCGTATCTGCACAGCTCCACCTTGCCAAAGTGGCCCTGGATGGGAGAGGAAGGAGCATCCCTGAGCGCAGCGTTCAGCCTGGCACTGATTTGGGGGTTTGTGTGCTGTGGGGACAGCCAGGAGCTCTGCCTGGCGTCTGGGGGTCACACTGCTCTCACCTCACCCAAATCCCGGATTCTTTTCAAGAACCTCTTCTCAAAGAGAGTGGGATCCACCTCGGTGACGGGTTTCTTCTCCGAGACAATATCGGGATCTAGGAGGGGAAAAACGTCCCAGGTCAGATTTCCTGCATGGTCTCAACATTCCAAGGCATCCTTGCTCTGTTCCCACGGTCACACCTTTCCTTACTTAGATCCCAGCTGCTTCCTGGAAGGGAGTCCTGCATCCTCCAGTGCCAGCCTGGATCTGCTCCCAGACCCACGCCCAGATTTCTCCTGGTGAGCTTCCCACCCTGTAGCAGTCCCCCACCTTCCACGAGATGTTCTTCAAGGTCCCTCCCAAGCCATCCCACTCCAGGATCCCATGATCCCTCCCTGCAGGTGCCCCCTGGGCCTTACTCTGCTCCTCCAGTTTGTTGATGTCCCTCATGATGGCCCTGAAGAAGGGTCTCTGGTGGGGGTCGTAGTTCATGCACTGCTTCATCAGATCTGCCAGCTCCTTGCAGGACGGCGTGGCCAGCACAAAGTGCCCCTCGTAGAACCTCTCCTTCTGTGGGAACAAATGGAAATTCCATGAATTTGAACTTCCATAACTCACTCCCTGAGCTGGGGCATCGGTTGGACTTGAGGATCTCTGAGGTCTTTTCCAACCTGAGCAATTCTGTGATTCTGCCTCAGGGGATGTGACCATTCAATCCTTAACTCATCCTAAGGTTTGCCAAGGAAATTCCCCTTTTCAGCTGGAATTCTCATCTCCTACTAACAGAGAATTCCTTCTGTGCTGGATCTGGTCCTGTTTGCAGCAACCACTTCACACCCACGAAGTGTTTAAAAGGTGCTGCAGATTTCTCCTTTCAGGAGTCATTTCCTGCCAGGTTTTCCCAGTTATTTCCACATCAGGCAACGTTTGCCAAGGACACACGGGGTGCTTCTCACAGCCCCGAGACGTCCCAGCTCCAGGGCAGGTGGGACAAGGCTGGGATGGGCATTCCCAGCTCTGGCCACGGGCAGGAAGGGCACAAGACTGACTCCAGTTCTTCAGATTCCAGTGAACACTGACAGCGTGCCATGGGAGACCAGCTGGAATCAGTGCAAAACAAATGAGATCTTTGGGAGAACCTCACTCAGCTTCGGACTGGACATGGGTTAGAAACGGCTGGGAGAGCTGGGATTGTCCAGCCTGGAGAGGGGAAGGCTCCAGGGAGAGCTCAGAGCCCCTGGAAGGGCCTAAAGGGGCTCCAGGAGAGCTGGAGAGGGACTGGGACAAAGGGGAAACCTGAAGGGCGCAAGAGGAGGGATCCAGGGTGCCGTTTGTGGATCAGTTTTACCTCTGCTAAGGTCTTGTCTTTCAGTGGCACTTCTCCATTGTAGCAGATTTCCCACAGGGTTGTACCAAAGCTCCACTTGTCCGCAGCAATGCTGAGGTTTTTGGAATCTTCAACACATTCAGGTGCAATCCAGGGGATCCGCTCAACGCACTCTGGGATAAAACACATTGGGGAGGGAATATCACAGCAGGGAAAAGGCAGCCTTGAACTGCATTATTCTTGGCTAAAATAACTCAAGCTGCAGAATTTGTCCAGTTTCAGGGAAATGTCGACTCTCAAATCCCTGTTTTCAGAAGGATGTTCTGTGGCTTTTACAAGCTCGTGCCTGGAGCCATCCACAAACGGAAATTCCTTCTGTCTCATCCCACTGGACACAACATTTTTAAAGATAAATGAATGCTCTGAACACCCAACTGTTATTTCCAGACCCATGAAAGCTGATTATTTGTTATCAGTGCTGCTATCAGTGACATTTGTCCCCTTCCCCTTCCCTGGGGATGTGATCCCTGGCCATACCTTGCCTGGACAGCACCGTGATGGGAATTCCTGGGTCACTGAGCTTTATGAAAGGCCCATACTCAGTGTCAATGCCCTCTCTCGCCAGCAGGATGTTCTTGGTGCACACATTCCCATGCACCAGATCCTTATCCTCCTACAGAAAAACAGGGAAAGAGCAGTGAGCGCAGGGAGCTCAGGATGCTCTGCGAGTGCTCCAGGGGAGCTCTAAAATACTCCAAGCTGAAATCCTAAATTACAGCTGGGAAGAAATTGGAGGAAGAGAAGCGAAGGAGGAGTAGGGAAACAGAGGAATTTTCCCGCTTCAGCACTTCTCCTGAGGGAAACGTATTCCCCACGAGGCCACAGTGCCTCTGCCAAGGTGCCTCTTACCAGGTAGCTCAGGGCACTCGCGAGTTGTTTGGCCACTTTGAATTTCCACGGGGTCGTGAGAACTTCGCTTTTCTTGTGCATGAACAGATCCAGAGGCCCAAATTCAACAAACTCTTCCACCATGATATCTACAGAGGCGGTGCGGAAAGGCAGAGCTGCAGTAAACTGGAGTAATTTCATTTCTGTTCCCACCTCCCGGATGGCTGGAAAATGTCTTTATTTCGCCTTCCCCAAGGTTTATTTCAGTGCTCGGAGTCTCCATGAAGAGGCTGAGGGGTTCCATGTAATGAACAATAAACCTGGAACCATTCCAAGGGGAATTACCCCCTGCCAAAGGCTGGCTTGTATCCGCACTCCCCCGCCCCTCTGGCATTCCAGCCTCAAGGAATCGCCCTGGAAGGCTCTTACTCAAAACACAGCGTTGGAAGGGGAAATTTCTTGGGAGAAATGGAATTTCCAGCTTCTCCCTGGAAAGCTCCAGAGGCAGCAGCTGCCAGCCCATGTCCCTGTGCCTGCTCCAAGCCCACGTCCCTCCCAGGCTCCCATTCCCGGGCTCACTTTCCACATCGCGGACGCAGACGCCGTGGAGCAGCACGATGTGCTTGTGGGACACCTGCCTCATCATGCTGGCTGTCTCGAAGAATGCCTGGGGAAAAGGACACAAATCCCATCAAACTGCTGCTCCCGGGGCAGCATTCCCAGAGTTCAGCACATCCCGAGCACCACGGAGCAGCAGCTCATCAAAATCCCGCGGTTTGGTCGCACCGAGGGCATGAACTGCTGCGATGAGCTGCACCTTCAGCATTTTCCCCTTCCCAACCCTTTTTTACCAAAGTTATCCAAGGACAACACACAAAGGGAAACACTTGCCAAGGAAATGTCTCTGTGGCTGGGGTCCAGGACTTTGAGCAGGACTTTGATCTCTTTTTCGTTCTGATATCCTTCGTTCTCATCGTCTTTGAGGCTGAGGATCCCTGAGTAGATCTGGGTTCTGGTCCCTCTTCCCAGGTGTTCTCCCTGAGACACAGCAGCAGGGATTTGTCAGACAGGAAGCCAACAGGATTGACACAAATATTGGAACCTGCACTTTCTCCTGCCTCTGCACTTGATGTGGTTACAGACTGAAATGTCTTCCAGGTAGAACCCAATGACAGGGAGTTATTTTGGTTCCGTGAGCTCGGAGCATCCTCCCCACGTGAATTCCTTGGATGTTACACCTCCATTAATATCCAGCAGCTTCCCTGGGATTCAGCATTCCCAGACTAAACACCCAATGAATAAACAACAACTGGGCTCCTATTCACGAGAAGCTGCTACTGAGGCGACCTTTAATGTGTTTCCAAAAGGGACAGGAAGCAATATTTCAGTGGAAGGCTTTGTTTGGGGAAGCAATTTCCTCCAGAATAACAGAGGATTCTGCCTTGGGATATTTTTGCAGGAAGCCTGGATGCTGACTGTAAATACACCAAACCCAATCTCTGTCTAGAGCCATACAATTAAAAGACCCCCCAAAACCTTTTTATTTCACAGAAGAAGCCAACTTCACGCTTTAAGAGCTCTTTTAGAAACATTAAATCTGATTTAAGCGTGTTCAAGCCCTGTGTGATTGCTGAGGTTTATTCAGGTGACCTGAGTAAGTAACTACAAACATGGTCTGGAATTCGGGGAAGTTTAAAACACAGAATGCTGAATGTTCAGAGCTTTTGAATACTTCACCTTTTAGGATATTGCCTTGAACCTCTGTTTCTCTGGTAAGTCAGGCTTTAAAATACACACCCACATTCAGCAACAAACCAGCTCCTAAGCCTCCCATGAAATCACCTTAAAACCCTTCTTTTCCATCAGAAAACTGCTTAAATATCAATTTGATTTCCAGTGAAAGGCATCGCTCCTAAACTTCTCCTCTTTGTCCACACAAGGCCATAGAAACACCGGGATTTGGAATCAGAGGCTTAAATCCAAATAAAGCTCCCATGAAGTTTTGCTGGGGGGAAATGGGAGTGGCAGGAGCGGCCAGGAGTGGGGATTTGGGGTCCCTGGCAGGGATCAGGGACAGCCACACTCCAGGATTCCAGGGAAGCTCAGCACCCACCTGCACGATCTCCTCCTTGCGGATCCGATGGAAGCTCAGCTGCCCCATGGGATAAACTGGCTGCCATTCCTGGGCCTTCTTGGTTGCCACCAGCAAATTGGAGATTTCTGCAAGGCGGGGGGAGAAAATATCCTTAAAGCTTCTAAAAATAACTGCACTCCCCCTTCCCTGTGAGAACATGGCTGTAAATGCTCCTGCATTTAAATCCCAAAATAGGGAGGAAAAAAGAAACTTGGATTTGACTCGTGCTCGTCATTCAACAGGAAAATCCCTAAAGCACAGCTGCATATTTATAATTTAAATACAGAGTTGTTATCAGCCAGGTGAGGGTTGATGCTGAGCAGCTGGACAGAGTTTTGTGCACAAAGACTGAAAGAGAAAATAGCTGTGCTGTCCATGGAATAAAATATCCCAACAGATCCATCTCCTTTCCAGTGTGCAAGGGGGAGTCTCACTTCCCCTTCACCTCCTCCCAAATTCCCTGCACTCTGGGTAACACCAACAGCGTTCCCAGGGCATTGGAATTAAACTTGGAGAAAAGACTCAAAAATCCAGTGTTTCCTGCCACTGCTGCAGGGTAGATCCAGTTTTGCTCATGAATTCTGCCTTCCAGGCATTATTTACTGGGAGAGGATGGATTGGGATGGGTGTGGCCATCTGGGCTTCCCACTGCTGTGAGCAGAACAGGAGCGCTGGGAATAAACCATCACCTGGAATTCTGGAGTAAGCACACCCTCCCAACTGCTTTAGTCCTGCATCCCCTGAACTTCTCCATGAATAGCTGATTAAATCTTCAAAAAGAAGGGAAAAAACCCACCAGGGACGAGACAGAACAGGCAACATGCACTGGATCCTGCTGGAACTGAAGCCAGTGAGAAGCTGAAGTGGGCAACCAGCTCCTGACCCATCTGATTTGATCCCAAATGCAGCCATCAAAATGGAACCAAAACGCCCAGACAATTCCCAGCTCTGTGTGCAGAGTGTGCTGAGCTCAGGGGCTCTCCAGCCCCTGGGAGCAGCAGGTGATGGATGTGGCTCAGCTCTTGCCCTGCTGCTGGCAGGAAACCTTTACCAATCCTGGGCTCCCTCTCACACCTCAGCAGCTGCAGGGCACTCCCAGTCCATAGCAAACAGCTCCAGAGAGCGCTGGCCCCGCTCGGCAGCTGCCCCATTGTCCTCACGTGGCACTCACAGATGATTTCCTGTCCTGGACATCAGCTGGGACCAAAACCCTTCCCTGCTGCCTCGTGCAGATCAATTCCTGAGCAGCAGCTCAGAGTGAGAGCAGACACAGCCGGGCCCAACCCTTCCTCCCCTCCTCAAACCCCTCCGTGGCACCTGCTTTGCCTTTGGCAAAACCCCTCCTCCCCAGAGAAGGAAGAAACTTTAAACACTGTTTTTTAAAGAGCTTCCCGCAAGGCTACAGCACTGAAAATCCATTTTAAAAGTCTCCTGTTCCTGGAGTTTTTCCTTGTAACAACAAAAGCCCCCAAGGCCAGGCTACCTCTGGGTCTGGGCTGGCAGCACCTCTTGAGGGTGAAGCTGATGTTGTCTGTCCGAAGGATTTGTCCCTTCAGGTGATCCATGAGGTCTTTCAGGGATGCAAAGGATTTGTTGGAGCCATGGAGGAAGTACCCCCCTTTCTTCACTTCGATCTGGAAGTTCTTGTAGGGGCCTGAGTTGTTCATCACCTGCTGCTGGGGGAAGGAAAGCAAACAGGATCACTGGGGTGAAGGAATGTTTGCAAAGCTCCAGAGCTCCCCAAATCCTTGGCGGTCACAGGTAGGACCGGCTCATCAGCTGCTCCTGAGCCAAGCTCCTCTCATCAAACTGCAACAAAGCAGAAACGGCCCTGAAATTCCTGGAATTGTCCCTCCCAGGAGGCTCAAAGAGCAGAGGAGCAGCAACATAAAGATGCAATCACCCAACAAGCCCAAGTTACAGCTTTTGGGTTTTTTTGCACAGCCTCAGAATATGTGGAAATTTTGCTTCTTCTGGAGGAATTTTCTCTTCCCTTGGTCGAGATTTGCAGAATCTGGAGCAGGGTTTTGAAATCTCAACTTAAAAATAGCAGAAGTGCCCTTCCCACCCCAGAATTTCAACCCCTGAAAGGAGAATTCAGGCTGGTGTTGAGACCTTCCAGTTTCACCCAGAGGTGTTGGGGAAGGCCTGAACTTGCCCATCTCAAGAGCTCTCAGGGTCTCCCCTCTGCAGCTTTGGGTCACCTCTCCCTTCCCTCTTTTCCAAGACAAAAATTCCTTTCATATTTCACTGCCTCCGCTGCTGTTAAAAGACAGAGCTGATCATCTTTTTTTTTTTTTTTTTGGCAAATATCTCCAGGAGATAAAACCCAGTATCAAATATCCCTTCCTGACTCACCACTGAGTCCATGATAATTCTTTTCCTAAGAGAAGGATTTATGTTGTTGTTATTATTAATAATAATAATATACCGTTAATGTTAATATTAATATCCATATTAATATTAATATTGTTCTTGTGGGAACACTTTAAATATTTTCCCAAGCTACCAAGTCAGCTGCAGATTTCCAGCTGAGGGTGGCAGTAAAATCCATCCAGGGAATGAAATCCACACTCAAAAAGGCTCCAGGGAAGCGAGCCATGTTCAAGGTAAGGTGAAGTGACAAATTCTCCGTGTAATGAGTTCAAAACGCTTCATTTTCACCACGTTCCCGCACAGTTTTATTGGGAGGAACGGAGCAATTCTGGATCTGATTAATCCTATCTGGAGAGACAGCACAAAGGTGTGGAGAAAAAACCTCCAACAGAGATCGGGGTGACCGCCCTAAGGACAAAACCACATCCCCAGGGACTCCAGGGAGCGGATTCCTGCTGGGAATGGCAGGGCTGGCCGTACCTCCGAGCCTTCCAGACACGTCACCGTCATGAGGATGTGGTTGAAGTTGGTGCAGCTCCACCTCAGCACGTACATGCCCACCTCGTTGCCCTCCTGCCGCAGCTTGTTGATGGCGTACTCCGTGCTGCAAGGGAAGGGGCAGTGAGCAAAGCCAGCCGGGCAGCGGCCAGAGCTCTGCCTGGGGTGCGACAGCGATCACAAATATCCATGCGGTTGTTCCAACAGGACTGCACGGTGCAGGGCTGGCGCTGGGCTGCGCCGAGCAAGGGAGGAGGGATTTATGGAAGGGAATTCTGCATCCGACACCGCGCAGGCGAACTCCTGGATTTCTGCATTTTGCTCTTTAAGCGTAAAGGGAAAAGCCACGAAGGTGGGTGGAGGGAAGAGAATTCCTTCAGGTATTTAAAAACCTGCAGCTTTGTTCATCCATCCAAGGACTCCCAGGGTGAGTGTGGAGACACTTCCACTGTCTCCCTAAAATATTCCCATGTGTCCATGAAGGAAACTCCTGGAACACTCCTTTAGTGCAGAAACTCCGGGTTTACAGGGGAGTACAGAGACAAACACTCCTTTTTTCCTCAGCAAAACCAAGCTGTTTTCCAGCCCTTCGGTAACCACCACCCATCCAAGCCCCCATCTCCCCAGCGGATTCCCAGAGGAGGAATTCTCCAAGGGGAAAAGCTCCAAGTGGAGAGCAGCACTGACCAGATGGGCCCGTGGCAGCCGTTCTTGATGTTGTGCTGGATGAGGGGAGGCGCCACGTCCGTGCACAGGTAGTGGTGGGCGTCTGCTGTGAGCCTGAAGTAGCCATCGACCAGCGAGGCGAAGGACAGGGCCTCGGCGTGGCAGCCCAGCCTCAATTCCTGCCAGGAACACAGGGAGCACACAGGGAAACCCTCACAGCTCCGCCAGGACACCTGGGCAACGCTGGGATGTTCTGGCTGCAAAGGGTGGGGATTGGATGAGCCAGCCCAGCCACTGTGTGCCCGCCCCATGCGTTAGGGGTTGGGGATTCTGTTCTCTGCCACCAGTTCTGGAATTCCACAGGGAATCTCTGAGGGTTGGACAATCCAGGGATTGGTCACCTGGAGAGGGGAAGGCTCCAGGGAGAGCTCAGAGCCCCTGGCAGGGCCTGAAGGGGCTCCACGAGAGCTGGAGAGGGACTGGGGCCAAGGCATGGAGGGACAGGACACAGGGAATGGCTTCCCAGTGCCAGAGGGCAGGGATGGATGGGAGATTGGGAAGGAGTTGTTCCCCGGGAGGGTGGGGAGGGATTCTCTGAGGGAAACTTTGGTGCCAGAGTGGACAAACTGCTCTCACCCACTTCCAGTGACCACTTCAGCACTGCCCAGAGCCGAGGGCAGCCCATTTTGTGTTCTTTGCACTAAAAACGTCCCTCGAGGAGCTGTCAGCTTCTGCCCAACCCCAGCGCGTCCCCACGGCTCCCAGGGAAGGGAAAATGATCCCAGCTTTGGTTCTCACCATCCTTTTGTTGTCCTGCTTGTTGATGCTGACTGTGGACTCCTTGATGACAATGTGGGTGATTTCAGGGAAATAGGAAAAACTGTTCCACGTCTCCCGAAGTTTGTGTTTTTCTTCCTCCTTTTTGGTTTTGCCATCGGATTTTTTCTTCTTCTCTTTCTCTATCTGCACCGGCTGCAAATATATTTAGGATAAAAGCATTAATAAGAAACATTTTTAGCACAGCTTTTTTACTCTAAACCAAAAATTCATTCTGTAATTATAGAGTAATATAAAATATAGAAGATAATGCATTCTGATATATAGAATAAAGCTGTTTAACTCTGGAATGCTTTCTGCAGAGCCTTTCATTCTCCTGGTAAAAAGGCTGCCCACAGAGGTTGTCCAGTGTCCATCCTTTGGAATTTTTCAAGATAAAAGCCCTGAGCAAGGTGGTCTGGTCTCGAAGCTAAGCCTAGAAAAGGGGGTTGGAATTTCCTGAGGTCCTTCCAAGCTGGATAATCCTACGAAACCCCTCCAGCAAAAAGCTGCTCCGCAGAGTCTGAAGATCACCACCATTTTTTAACCCCTGTTACGTCCCAAAAAAATCCCCTAATTCCCCTTTATCCAGGGCTACTTACACCTGGCTTGAGCCTCCACTGAATCCCGTTGTTTCCTGTCACCATCACTTCATACTTCTCATTGTCTCCACAATTAAATTTATTGATCTCATTCTCGGAAGAAATCAGCAAAAACGAAGTCTCAAAAATCTCTGCCCCGTAATATTTGGTCAGGATCTCCATGGTGGATAAATATTTCACTTTCAGGTCGCGTGGGGAGACGCTGTTGTTGCAGATGGTTTTGTTGTTGAACTCCTTCAGGAAATGCTTGAAAACGTTGTTGATCCGAATCCTGGTGAGGAAATTCCTCTGCCTGATGGTCTTGTTCAGAGTTTCGGGGATGTAATGCTTGTAACTGCAAGGGAAAACGAGGCCGGGGGTTCAGTTCCTGCTGGGGAGGAGCAGAGGCAGCAGGGACGGGGGGTTCATCCCAGCTCACCTGATGTCCTTGGGGAGCTCCGGCAGCTTCACGTTCTTCTTGATGGCGTCGTGGGAGATGGCCAGGACGGCCATTCCCAGGCACTCGTTCTCGATCTCGTGGACCTCCTGGTCGTTTTTGGGATCACGGATGGGTGCCAGGCCCTTCACCAGGTCATACTGGCCCTACACAGGAACAAAAAAACCCCACATTTTCCATTTGGTCTTGCCCAGAGTTTGTGTCTGAGCCAGGAATTCATCCCAGGATCCCAGGCTCTCCTTGGGCAAGGAGAAGCTGGAACCTCATCCCCTTCTTCTATCCATCAGCCCACCCAAAATTCACTTTTTTTTTTTTGTAATTAACTACAGAAATCACACCCCTGGCCCATTTTAGTGCCTTCACTATTTTTTTTTCTGGTCCACAAAAACAACTTTGTGTCTCTGCTTTGTCCCTGCCCTTCCCATCCAAGTCTCCATGAATTCATCTCCAAGCCAAGGGAGCTCTGGGACAGCCTGGAAAGGGTTTGGCTACCAGAGAGCAAAGACATTTGTGTGCCTTGGTGCATTCATGTTTCCCTGGAATTCTCTCTCATTGTGCTTTCCCAACTAAACAAGGATTTGCTGGAGCCAATCCACCTTCTCTCTTTTTTTGAAGGCCAAAGTCATTTCCAAGTCTGAAACTCCTGCAGGAATTCTACTCAGAATGAACAATGAATGAGTTTTTCTCAGTGCACTCAATGTTCTTCTCATTTCTTCCATCTTTTTTTCCCATTTTTTTTTGTGAAACCAGGCAGCTTCTGGTTTGAAAAATCACTTGGAAGGCACAAGAGAAAGAGCAGAAGTGCAGGTGAGCAGGCAGTGGGGTTATCAGTCTTTATCACCACGGGGTTATCAGTCAGTGTTTATCAATGTTTTAACAACCCCCAGTAAAAAAAAACCGCATTAAAAGCACCCAGCCCTGCCAGACTTCCCTCTGCTGCTGCTCCTGCCCGGCACCAGGAGGTCAAAATCCTGTGTGAATGTCTGACAAAGGGGGATGGACAGCACCCGTATCCACAAATAATCCATTTTAGAAGAAAATATCTCTAAAAATGAATCCCTTTTTGCACTGGGGGAGTTTCTTTACAGCTTCTCCTGTCAGTGATTTGTTCATGCAGCAAATTTCTCTCCTCTCCACCAGGCAGCAGCACAAAGAAAAGCCTTTTCAAAGCCAGCAGGTTATTCTGTGCATTTTAGGGGTTTGAAATGAGGTTTTTGAGGGAATGCAGCATCAGAGACAATCCCAACCTGGGCAAAGATGTATTCCAGGGAATTGGCATCGAGGATGGGGGTTCCTTCTGGGGCCAGCTTCTTGTCATAGGCCTTGGCCTTCCTTGGGGAGTGTCTCCACACCGAGGGCTCGCTCTCGCTGGTCCCGTGCCAGTTGGTGAAATAGTATCTGGCAAAAACAAGAGGAATAAACTTCCAAAACTTTTGGGGAAAGCTTCTGTTTCCACAAATATTCTGAAAGGCAAATCACTTCAAAGCAAAAATCGGCCAAATTGCTGCCTTAAGTGGTGCAAGCCACATTCCTGGCCTGGGAAACTGGGGAAATTATTAAATTATTATAGATTATTGCATTTTTGTTGTCTTTTCTTAGAGAGATGGAGCTCTTCTATGAGGAGAGGCTGAGAGAATTGGGATTGCTCACCTGGAGAGGAGAAGGATCCAGGGAGAGCTCAGAGCCCCTGGCAGGGCCTGAAGGGGCTCCAGGAGAGCTGGAGAGGGACTGGGGCCAAGGCATGGAGGGACAGGACACAGGGAATGGATCCCAGTGCCAGAGGGCAGGGATGGATGGGAGATTGGGAAGGAATTGTTCCCTGGGAAGGTGGGGAGGGGCTGGGATGGAATTCCCAGAGCAGCTGTGGCTGCCCCTGGATCCCTGGCAGTGCCCAAGGCCAGGCTGGA
>VZRN01001083.1:268899-297058 GCA_013397935.1 Dasyornis broadbenti | reverse complement strand
GTCCCTCCCAGTCCAAACCAGTCTGGGACTGACATTTATAAACCCCCAAATCCACAGTGCTCAAGGCTGGAGTGTCTCAGCCTCAGTGCCCAGCCAGGACCTTCAGCAAAACCAAATCAACATTTTCAGGGAAGCTCTCCCTAGGCAGGAGCTCCAACCCCAAACTCTGCCAAAATCTCCCGACAAGAAGCAGCCGATCCTCAAGAACTCCCTGGGCCGCAGCCTAAAGAGCAGAGCGAAGCAAATCCTCCCGAAATCCAAAGGAAATGACTTCGCTTCCCTCTTCTCCCTCAGAAGAGGAGTCAGAATGAACAACTCCGTAACTTTTGTTATTTCCTGGAAATAATTATGGGCAAGGTATTGTGCATTGTTTGTCATGGAGAGGGGAATGTGCTCCTTTCCTATTGAACCGCTCTGATTAGGAGAACATTCAGGAGTCACAGAAACAATCAGAGCCCCCATTGTTTGAGGGATGAGTAAATAAAGGAGAATCTTTTCCTTGGAAAGACCGAGGGATTTGGGTGAGGAAGGGACGGATTTTTGCAATTCCACTTCCAAAACAGGAACAGGAGCAGAAATTCCCCCATTCCCAGGTGCTGGAATGAGCTGGAGAGGAGATTGTGCTCCTGAGTTGCAGGAACAGGACTCAGCCCTCCTTCAGAGCGTTTTGCAGGGGCTGGGAGTGGGGAACAGGGATTTGGGATCGCTTGGGAAAGGTGGATTTGGATTCCAGCCAGGCCAGGGAGGGGCCCTGCTGTTCTCTCCTCCAGCAGCTCCTTCTTCCCAGAGCTCCCACCAAATTGTGTTATCCCAGAATGGGCTGGGAGGGACCCTAAGGATCCTCTGCTTCCAGATCCCACCGGGAGGGAATTGCGTCCCTTTCCCACAGCAGGAAACAAACCCAGCTATGAAGCATTAAACTCCTCCTCCTCCTCCTCCGTGTGCCAATGACTCCAGGATATCACAAAACCCTGGGGTTTCCCATGTTGTAGCCTATTTTTAAAAAAAAAAAAACTTGAGAAAAGTGTAAAAAACTCAGGCCACTCACAAAGTCTCAGTGAAAATTCATTTTCAAACATTACCGAAAGCGCAGCAGCGTCTGGCACTGAGCTGGTGAGGAGAGGAGGAGGAGGAGGAGGAGGAGGAGGAGGAGTTCCCACAGAGAACAAAAAGCTTTCGGCAGTGGGAGAAAAGGCATCGACAAACATTTCAACCCAGGCACATCATTCGTTTCAGAGAGAACAGCTCCAAAGGACAGGACTACAACCTATCAACGTCATGAGAAATAGAAATAATTTCATTTCTAAATTATCATGTGCAGTTAAAACTCTGCCCTATTAAAGAATCCCTGACCGTTTTCCTTTTTCCAGAGGAATTCTGGCTCTGCCAGAGCTCAGAACAAACGATTTCCATTTAGGGACCGATTTCCCAACCCTTTTGTTCCCAATTTTGCAGCGCTCCCTGCTCTCAGTTGAGATGGCCGAGCCAAAACCCACAATAGAAATAAATGAAATAAAGGAGAACGCCACCAGGACACAACGGTATTCCCGGGAAAATGGGAGTCTTTGGCTTTTAGAGCTTAACTCTTTCTGAAATGCATTTGAAATGATTTAAAATCCTTATTTTTGGCCCAAAGTTTGCCAGTTTTGATTCCAGGAGGACAAGGGACAAAAGAGATTTCCCATCCAAACTTCAAATCCCAACTCCAAAGCTGAAAAAAAGAAAAAAAAAAAACCACCAGAACTTCGAATTCTGGAAAGCAGGGGGTTTTCCACAGCTTCATTCCACAGAATGGTACAACAGGAAAAAAAAAAAAAAATCAGAAAATAAAGATCAGCAGGAATTAATTTTGTTCAGAATTATTTTCAGGAAATAGGGGCGGTGTTCATCTGCCCAGCTTCACCACAGCTGCTCAAATCTGAGCTCAGCCGGGGTTAAGCCATTAACAACACTAATTAAAGGAAAAAAGAAATCACTACAGCATCCTCTTCCCCCTCCAAAAATAGGAATTATCATTACTGAAAAGCGCAGATCAGGGATTTTTCCTTGGGGCAGTTCATCCAACAATAACAATTCCAGCCTGGAATCCAAAGGGAAACACCTCCAGCTCCAGGATCACCTTTGCGGAGCCTCTCTCTGCCTCTCTCTGGATCCCAAACTGACCCAGGCTGTGGGAATATTCCTGACAAAGTTATTTTCCATAGTTGGCCCTGGAAGATTCAATAAATCTGTTGACTTCCCCAAGTTTCTGGATTTAATTCCTTCTGCAAGCAAAGTGCATTTCATGTGTTTTTCTCCTCTATCCTGCACTTAAAGAATAAAAGTAATAATTAAAAATATCAAGTCTAATGTGCGGAATTAGATTCCTATCAAATCCTAAGAGGAATAAAAGCTCAGCAGCTGCCAGAATCCCTCCCTTCATTCCCACTGGATGAGGCTGGAGCACCCTCTCAGCCCAGAAATCTCAGCAATCCGTGTGCTGCATTCCCAGGATGCCACCTGGGGTCCATCTCAGCTCCAGATCCTGGGAATAATTTTATTTTCCCATGCTTTCTCCAGCCCAGTCCATGCCACCCACAGTGAGGTCACACAAGGATGGATCCCTTGCAATCCTGGAGAATTCCAAAAGCAAAATCCTGGTGCTTTTTCCCTTTCAAGTTAAGGGCAAAATTCCCACTGACTTCAGCAGGAATTGGAACATTTCAAATGGAAATTCATCCATAAAAACACTGACACAAACCCCAATGGGTGGGAGCCAATTTTCCCATGAACTCTGACCGTGCTCACTCCCAGCTTCGTGGAGACAACTTCTCGTGATTTTTCAACCCCTGGGCCTTTTTCCCAAGGTGAAATCCCAAAGACGAACGGGAATCAGGAGATATTTCAAGTTCCTGCTGCGCATCTCTCCTGCTGCTGCTTTTGGTTTTGCTTTCCTGCTTTCTCCAGGGAGCTCAGGAATAGCAGGAAATCCCCTTTCCCAGGTGTTTGCTCTTACCTCATGCGGTAGTGGAGCCTGAAGGACGATTTTTCCTCCACCTTGAAGACCTGGTTTGGTGCATACCAGAGCTTTTTGTTCTCGTCGTACAGCGCAAAGAGGTTGTGGCACAGAGGGGACACAGCTGTCACCAAAACACACAAACGGGTGAATCACGAGGCTCCAGGGCACACCCGCACCCCAAAGGACAAAGGCAGAAAGCAAATATTTGATCACGAGAAGAAACTGATACCGGGATTAGCTGAAAACAAACAAACATCGGGAAGGGAAGGTCGAGGTGGAGGCGGCACCTCAGCTCAGCCTGGTTGGGGCTGGAGTGTATTCAACAGCTGCTTATGGGATTAAAGGGATCCTGAAATCCTGACTTTGCCCAGGGTCTGAGCCTGAGAGGAAAGGACTTAAAACCTTGATTTTGCCCAGGTCACAGAAATGGGTGTTTGAGCAAAAGCACCACTCTGTTCTCAGCTTTATTTTACTGATAAATGTAACTCCCAAGTGCTAGAGAGCAGAGAGCTCTGGTCACTCCACAGCGGGGATTCCAAGCAAGAACAGACCTTTAGGAGAACTGATCTCCTTTAACTTTGCATTTACTCCATCCCACGAAAGCCAGGCTGGGGAGCACGTGCAGCTCTGTTACTGGAATTCCTCCTCTCAGTTCTGGCAGCAGCTGCACAGGCTGTGGGGTCACAGCCCCGAAACAGCAGCTCCTGCACACCAGCACCACCAGGTGGGTGTTAAGCACCCCTCACTCGCCTTACAACTCTTCAAAAACACCATCAGCACCCATTTGATGAGGTTTGTCCTGCAGATTCCCAGCATTTCACCCGTTCCAATGGAAGAGAAGCAACGGGGCAAAGGAACTGAGCATTTCGGGGCTGCAGGAGAATCCACAGCCACAGCCAGCACCCCCTCAGCAGCTGGAGAGCATTTACTGTTCCAAGGGGACAGGAAAGAGCCTCAGAAGTGTAAATAGAAAAGCACACGGGGTTCTGAGATCAAACAGAGGTGAAATCCCCTTTTTCCTGTGGAATTACAGCCCTTCTGCTGAGCCCCAGCCCAGAGGGAACAGCACGGGCCGGATCCTGCCACGTGAGGGATGCACACGAGGTGAAAGCAGCTTTGTGGGGATTTATTGGGCAGGGGGTGCTCTTCCTGGGGCTGACACACAGGGGATGCCTCATGTGGCCGCTGCAGGCCCCTGAGCAGTGAAATAAACGCGAATACTCACAACACCTCTGGGCAGCCTCGATGCACAGCTCCTCCGAGGTGAACTCGCCGCTGGAGTAGCAGATGGGGGCTTTGTCCTGCAGGTAGAAGAGGATTTCCAGGCCCTGGTGCTGAGCTTCCAGGTTGACTTCGTTCTTCTTCGTGCTCCTCATTTTAGCACAGAAAGCCATGGCTTTGCAATCTTCTTTTACGTTGAGATACTGGGAGCGGAGGGCAAAGAGCGAGGGGAAAATGCGAGGGAGAGTTGGGATCATTACCAGAGCACAAACCCAGCACTGCTGGCTGTGAGGGGCCAGGCACCACCTTTCCCAAACCCCTCAGGTGGGAAACTGATTATTCACAACAGGGAAAAAAAGATTATTCTGGTTCTGGGAACTCTGTTTCGAATCATTCCCTTCTCTTGTGGTGCTTCCACAGCTTTTCTAAAAGGTTTCTCTTCTTACTGAAAGCACAAATAACTTCCACATCCTTCAGCACCTCACTGGCTGGAAAACAACACTTGAGACTGAGTAATTTAAACAGCTCATTTTATGTTTCGTTTTTTAAAAAGGAATCTATTTTGACAAGCCCTCAACAGCAAAATATCCCTCATTGTTTTCTCCCCTCTCACCCTCTGTGTTTGAAACTCCTGATGCTTCATGAGTCACCGTGTATTTTAAAAGATTTGTAGGCATTTATTTTTTATTACTACTTCTCTCTCTCTCTCTCTCTCTCCAGGAGGAAAGAGCAGCACTGAGGGGGTTTAATGCAAGAGCTTTGAGATTGCCAAGGATGTGCAGCAAGGCAGCTCTGACACGGAAAAAAATTGCATTTTATACCCAGTGCTTAAATAGAAAGAGCAGAAAGCTATTTGAGTTATTTGGGGTCTTTATTCCGTGTTTTTCTAAGCTTTAGCTCAATCAACAACAAAAGCCCAAACCACCAATTTTGAAGTTTATGAAATTAATCCTCCCACCAAAAAAAAAAAAACCAAATGAAAGCTCAACCCCAAATCTCCAAGCCAACACACCTGCATTTATGTGCCTGTGGGATCCTCAACACAACTGAAATGGGTTTCTTCACTCTCCCCGGGAGAAGCTTCACTCTGACTAAAGAAAAAGGGAAAACAAACGTTGTCAGCAATGGCTTTGTGCACTCTGAGGAACAAAGGAAGTGGTCAGGCTGATAAAATCCCACCTGCAATCCCAGGGAATCTTTATCCTAACAGACCTGGATCAGATCTCAGTCCCAGGAACCCTGCAGGAGTCTGGGCAAGGCCGCTGATCTCTCCTGACACTTTGGGGGCACTGCCGAAGATGCAACCAAAACCACAGGGAAAGCCTCAGCTTTTCCCTGGATTTGTTTCCCTATTTCCAGTTTGGGGTTGTTCCCATCACAACCCCCAGCTGTGGAACCACAGGAACATTTCCCTCTGTGCTTCACCTCCTCCGTGATTTTGAACTCACTCCATCCCTCACGTTTTTCCTCAGCTATGGATTCCAGTTCTCCCCTGCTCTCTGCTGCTCCTTCCCCTCCCACATGATCATTTCAAATGTGCCTAAACCAAGGCTGGCAGTGCTGCTGCTTTGGGAAACGTCACCCATCACTCATCTGAGGCTGCAAATTCCCCCGCTCCCAGTCTCCATCCCTCCTTTTTCCCTCCTCGCCCATGTCTGCCCGGATGGGTTTAAACTCAACGTGCATTATTTTTGCTTCACCAGTGTGAGGCCTTCACCTGACCCAGCAGCCTGCAGCAAATGTTGCTGTAAAAGCCCGAGGCTCAGTCTGGAAAAGGTCTGACAGTGCCACACAACTTCCCTTGTGCTTGGGAGGAGCCCAGCAAACGTGACACCATCCCAGGAGAAAAAAGTTACAGCGACGAGCCTGGCACGCATTCCCAATTCAATTGCATGTTCCTGCCATCCCTGCCACTTGAACGCTACATCTGAGTTTCCAGACACATTCCCTTGGCAGTAATATGGGGGAGAAGTAATTGAGAGCGTGGTTTTTGGAACGTGCAGACAAGCCAGGAATTATTTCTGCACAGCACCATAAATTTGAGATGCAAAAGGTGAAAAATATTAACTTGAATCGAATTAAAAACATCCCCTTTTAAATGACACATAACTGAAGCGCAATACATTGTAATGTCTGTGTGGGCACAATATTAAAGAGATTGTCCAGATGTTTTAAAATGTGAGAGGGAGTTTAAAACCATTGGCTTCTTGCAGATACATAAATCAAACTTCTTTTTCAACAGAGCTTCTCTGGTTTGGTTAAAAGCTCCTGCTCTTGGTTTTAGTCACAGCAATTCCCAGAATCCCAAAAACCCTTAAGTGCTGCTTCATTCACAAAACCTTCTGGGGATGAACCCAACCAACCAACATCCAATCTCTAATTTATTCTTTACTAATGGCTTTTCCAGACATTCCCGTGCTCATTGTCAGGGATTCACATTTTAAAAACGCATCTTCCTCTTCCAAAAAGTCTCCTTTGACCCAGACAGATTCCTGCTGTGTCTGAGCATCCCTCACCAGCCCCACGCAGTCAAACGTTTCATCTCTGGAATGTGAAGAGGATTTTTATCCCTGGCCACCGCAAAGGCCCCAGAGCCTCGGTGGGTAATTGTTATTTGTGCATCTTCTGTCTCTCCCCTGCTCCAAGGGACACGTCCCAGGATGGGCTCAGTCCCTGCTGCCTGACAGGGTAGGATTTGCTTTCTTCAGGCGTATTTTCATTTCTGTTTGATTTCTGTTTTACTTTCATTTCTGTTTCTCCCAGTGGAAACAATCCTTTGGGATGCACCCTGCCAAATATTTTTGGGAAAGGACTCCCCCAAGCAAAGTCTGTTCCCGGTTTTTTCAAATCCTGACCCCACACACCTGCACCACCTGCTTGGTCAACAGAATCCTTCTGGATTTCAGGAAAGCTTTCCCAGGCTGTTATTCCTTGATTCTGCAATTCCTGCCACCTCCTTAAAAATCTGAATTTGGTGCACCTGACTGGCGGCGTCAGGGGGCAGCATCAGCAGAGGGAGGTGATGGCTCATCCTTCACGGCCCCAGCACAGAATCAGAGATTTTGGGCACAAACCCAAAGCCATGAGCCCACAGCTGCCCAAACTCCCGTCTGACGCCTTTGGATGATGTCAAAGAACACATCTGGAGCCCAGGGAAGGTTTTTTTTCCCCCTCACACACGGACAGAGCCCTCACAAACTTCTGGTATCAGAGAGAGGAAAAGTTACAAAACAGGGAGAGGGAATTGTAAAGGTGGGCGGTTCATAATCAGTTTGGCTATTAACCTATCAAGAGATTTGGGAGAGAATAATATTTGGTAAAAACTCAAGTTCCTGCCTATGATTTGCTACATTTAAAGCCCAGCAGTTTCAGCACTTTTAAGAAAAAAAAAAAAAACAAATTTACAGCACTATTTGTTCAACAACCCCTCTAAATTTGTGTGCGCCTCGAAAACTAAGAACAGGCAGATGCAGAAATTAAATATTTTTGAAACCGTGTGCAAATCTGCCTTGGACCAGAGGATGCTGCTCCACCAACACCACGCTCCCACCAGCAGCCAGGAGCACGGGAGCCAAACGCAAAGATGGAAGGGCCACGGCAGGGGCAAAAGGCCCTAAAATTGGAATAAAGGAAAATCCCAGATAAAATCTGACCAACCCAAAACTCACTCTGAAGTACCATTTGCAGGTTCCTCCTCTTTTCTGCCCTCTCAGCCAATTTAGTTTCTGGTCTCCTGCCAGGGCCAGGGCTGGGGATGTTTGTGATTGCTTATGCCACTACAGGAACAGATTCATTTTCCTTAAGCATGTCACTTCTGGAGCATTCATATTTCATGTCAGCCCAAAAGCTCTCAATTACTCTTATTTTTTCAACACATTCCTCAACAAACTTGTCCCAGCCTGTAATTCAGCATTACCTCTTAGAGACTTCATTGAAAAATTAGATACATGAGCAGATGCTACTTGATTGCCACAGGACTCTCCCAGCAAATGTACATTTTATTTGAATTAAGTATGATTGTGTTTATTTGATGCTTTTGTTCGGAATGATCTCATCACACACTCTTTACCTCTGCCCCCAAACCAGAATTACTAATTCCCCTTGGGTTTTTCTGTAGAATTCATGCTGTGATATGACTGACCCACGCTGTAAAATCGTTTTTTCAAACAGGGCCAAGAGCGCAGAGAATGGAAATTTTCACCAACAGCAGTTAATGCGCAGCAAAGTTCTCAAGAACTAAAACCAGCCAGCTTCATTAGTGGCATGCTAATATTAACAGCTCTGAAATATTTCCATTTTTAGCTCTCCAGCTCTGAAAAGCAGCAGATTTCTGGTGTTCTGGGAGTGCTTTGTACCAACCCAGAGCTCCACAAACCCCTCCGTGCTCTGCTGCACCCTCAGAGCTGACCCTGCTCGTTTCCTGTGATTTTCCAGAGCGCTTTCAGCCCCTTCTCTGAATTTCATGACGTGGCACCCATGTGGGAAGAAGTTTCTCAGCCGTCTCTGAGAGCTGGGTGTTCATTTGGCACCTTTATTGTTCTGTCTGCAACGCCCGGGGCCTGTGCAGGAACACACGAACACGAAATCACTTTTTTCTCTGTTCTCATCTGCTTTTTCCAGCCTGTTTTTCCTTTGGATGGACTGGTCTTCGATAATGACCAATTTTTCACGGTATGGTCTGGGTTGGAAGTCACCACTAAAAGTCACAACCCCTCTGCAATGAGCAGGGGCATCCTCAACTCAGTTTTTATGGCCTATAAATGTGCACTTAATTCTCTTTCATCCGCAGTTTCTGGTATAATCACTCTAAATGATACATTTCCTGAGGCTTACAGCCTATTCTTATATCTTTGTACAGCCAACACCAAGCATTTCTCCACTAAATACCAATTTCCTTGGAGGCAAAGGTCTCCAGCCTCAAGAAGCCATCATGAAAACTTTCCAACACCACCATGATTTCTCTGTAATTAGTTTTCCCTCACGAGCCAACCATCTAAAAAACAGCTTTATTGCTAAGACTGATGCTAAGGAGACTGAAGGGGCATTCCAGTTTGCAAGTGATTTACAATCACTTTGCAGACAATTTGTTTTTATTCCTGCCTGGGACACAGCATTAATGATCCTTTTCCTTCCTTTATGTTCTCCCCTCTCATCCCCATGCCCAGGGCAGTTTGCATCTCCGAGGAGGGATGGAAGTTCTCTGGAAAGGAGCCACAGCATCTTCCCAGCAATGAAGCAGAACTCCAGGAAACGCGGCCCCTTCCCGGTGGCACCGTGCTGATTCCAGGGGTTTCCTGAGGTGCACCTCAGATGTGTGGAAAAGCTTCCAGGAAAATCAGTCACGGTGGTAAACACCTCTGGGTTTTCTTGCAAGGGAAGGTGTTGAGGGCTGTGCAGAGCTTGTTCCTCCTGGGCTCATGTGGCACTGACCCTCAGCAGGTCACTGGGGCAGGGCTACAATTCCAGAAAAAAGTTCAAACTTCCACGGAGGTGAATTTGATGGGAATGGGGCAGGGAGAGCGAGCAGGGGTCACTCACAGCAGCTCTGCTCGTGCACAGCAATGACTCCGGAGCCTCAGTGGCGCTCCCAGCACAGCACCCAGCTCTGAGGGAGAGCTGAGCCCAGGGAATGGCTCCGCCTTTTCCAGGAGAGGAGAACACTCTGCAGGCACGGAACAGATCCATCAGGATGGGAAGAATGGAAAAGAAAACTGAATGGAAGAAAACCCCCAGCAGCACAGCCATTCCTGGGGAAGCAGAGTGGGACAATGTCACCACACAGCTCTGACGCTGTGGGGATGCGGCAGGAGCAGCCACCGGGCCAGGGCAGCGCTGGGGTTTGGGCTGGGAACTACAGCAGCTTTCCTAAGCAGGAAAAGCCACCAGCAGGGAGGAGAAGCAGCTCGTGGTTCACACCTTCCACACGATGCTGTCACCGCAGAATTCCTCCCCTCTGTAACCAGACAGGAGCGAGAGAGGTCACTCCATCCTGTTCTCCTGAGCTTTAAAATCCCAGGGATCCCAGCAGGCTGAAATGCTGGATGAAGAAGCCTGGCACTCGTTATGATCTACAGGCTCTCAGAGCTCCAGGCTCTCCTACAAGCCAAGGTTTCTAAGCCCCAGTCCATCCCACCTCGCCTTACCCACTTCACAGAATTCATTTGCTCCTCAGGCTGTGGAGCAGGGGTGAACCCCAGGTCCCAGCTGTGCCATCCTGGCACCGGTTCCACACTCTTCTGCTGGGTAATTCCTCAGAGAATTCCAAGGGATCTGTTTGTACCCCCTTGCTGCAAAACAAGCCCAACAACCTGACCTGCTGGTGCTCCTCAGCAAGGGAATCCCACATTTTACTGCCTTTGAAGGAAAAAGCAAGCACGGATTTATTACGGCAGCACCCGGATTTCCGATGGTGCCTGAGATCCTCAGTAAGAAACAAAACAAAACAAGCAACCAGCAAAGTTAAAACTGGTGAGAAACAGTCTCAAGGTGTCCTTTCTGCAAATGAGTAGAGGAGAAATGGAATGAGTTACTCACTCAGCCAGGAAATCAGTGCCAGCACTGGTAATGCCCAGCTCTCCCACATCCCACCCTACCATGGGGGGAGAGTTGGAAGCAGCTCCCCCAGACGCCACCAGCCTGAGGAGGGGAACTTCTGCCAGGCTTTGCTTTCCAGTCTGAGCGTGTCAAACGTGCAAAGGGGCTGGGACTCGGTGAGCACAGAGCTGCTGCAGAGTCCCCATGGCTCAGAGCTCAGAAACCATCCAGGGTCACTTCCCTCCTGCAGCCATTTCCTTGAGTGCAGCTCTGCATGTTCTTCTCGGCCTTTTCCACTTTCACAGCTTAGCACAAAACGGAGACTCTCCTCCCCGTTCTCTCCAGCCCTTCTTGGCTGGGCAGCACCAACTGCACACTGGGAGCAGAACTCCTCACCCCCTGCAACACCCCCACCATAAAAACACAGATTTGGGGTTGGAAGGGATCTTAGAGATCATCTCATTCCCACTCCTGCCACACTGCCGGCCACCTCACACGTGGAGGTCAGAGAAGGAACAAGCGAATTTTGCAGCAACAAAATTCCTTTAGGACAGAGCAGGGACAAAGTTCCCTCAGGACAGAGGAGGAACAAAATTCCTTTAGTCCAGAGGAGGAACAAATTCCTTTAGTCCAGAGGAGGAACAAATTCCTTTAGTCCAGCACCATCCTGCACTGGAGCTGTGCTGGCATCCCAGCTCTTCCCACGGAGCAGGAATTACTGAAGGCAAGGATCAACCTCAACTTTCCCTCAGAACAAACTGAAATAATGGCGCCTCTTGCACCCAGCCTGTTTTCAAAATAAATGTCACAGACTTGTTGCCATTTTGGTCCCTTCAAAAGGCCCTAAAGAGGTTCTACCAATGTGGTCAGCATCTCCTCTGAGCACCTGAGACCCCAGATGGCTTCTGGCAGTCGTGTGGTTCCTGTGGTGGCTTTGCACTTTGGTGAGACCTTTTTGATGGTTTGCCTTTTGCGCTTTTTTTTAATTTTTATTTTTCATGTGGTGAGAAGATACTGTTAAAGTTCACTCTTGAGGGCTCACCAGTTAAAATGAGGCCCAAACAAAAGCAAACTAAACTTTACCAGTTTTGTTCGCCTGTCTGTTAAGAGCAAATCACCAACAAAAATATCCCCTAACCAAGAAACACTCCTGCTACAACAGGGTTGAAAACCATAACATTCCATAACAAACTTGGGATTCACAATCGACAGCAAGAGCAATTTGATCTTCACAGTCTCCTACCCCTCTCTGTGCTCTCTGCTCCGCTTTCATGAAGTTAAAATCCTGCTGTTAATGCTGGTAGCCCCCACCACAAGGGCTATTTAGTCACAAAGGTACACAAGATCTTGCCAGGCTCAATGGAAAGAGGACAATGTGGACTTTTCCAACCCAAAAAGCTCCCGTGGGCGGTTACTGGGCTACACTGGCTCGGTGTGCATAGAAAAAAGTGGTTTAAGTTTAGAAAAGTGGGGGCAGAGTGACCAGCTCGGCACTTCATGGCAAAAAATGGACAAGCCAAGGAAGAATCAAATGCCACTGGGACAGAACTTATATACAAGCGGGAAATGCAGTTCTTTGGTGGGATAAACACACACAGCAACTACTTCTGATTATTTGTGATCACCAGAGAGCACCTGTGCTCATGGGGAGCTGTAAAGACGTTTATCCCTCTTAGCCAGAGGAAGGAACTGGGACAGTTGACGGACTTGTCTGACCCAAAATGAGGTTTCCACGTCCTCTGACTGAGAAGCGATCTTACCCCTGCATCCGAACTCACCTCTTTAAACTGCAGATTCAAATCTGGATGAGTGAACTCTCCCCCAGGACATGGCTTTGGTTTGCCTGCAATTATTTTATATTTTCAGGCTTTAATGACTCCTTACATTGCCTACTCTGAATCCTTATATTCCCACCTTCAAAAAGAGGAGTCAAGCCCTAAAAACCACTTGTAAAAGTGATTTAAAAACGACACGGTTCAGATCTCACCCTAAACTGTTTTTCTCTGATCCCAACTGCAACAAAGATTGGTAAAAAAAAAAAAAAGCTTTAATTTCCCACAGCTGAAGGCTCTTTTCTTCCCAAAAATCTAACACAAGTAAACTGGCAGAAGCCACTTGAAACAGAAGAAGTCAATCAGTGAAAGCCAAAGGAAGCCTTTAGAAAGTTGTCTCAATAAACAACTTGAGCTCTGCCAAAACCCAGGATCCTTGTGCCTCCCTTCGGTTGCCAAAAGCAGAGCCTGAACTCTGGCTCCTGTGGGACGCTAAGGACACGTTTTCCAAGGTTTCCTAGGGATTCTAATTCAGAATATGCAACACCCAGCTGCCAAGTGCTGCAGTTAGAGGCTTATCTAGCAGCTGCTTTCTGCTTCAAGCAGAGGAACACCCAGGTTTTTGTCTCGTATCACTTTTATCTCCTGAGCCAACCGAGACAATTCAGTGCTGGAGCACTGCAGGCTCCCACAGGCAGCAGGAAGGAACCTGTAAATCCAGTCCTGTCCTGCAGCACCACCTCCCAACAAACGCTGCTTCCAGACACCCCACACACAACTGGGGATGTGTCTCAACCACACAAAGCTCTACCAATCATTTGGAGCCATGAATTTTCACCGGCCAATTTAACCGTGGATGCTCTGTGGGAGCTGCTACTATTAAGAGTTTCTGGTGTGAGCCTCCTGTCAGCCACGAGCTGCAGCCCCGTATCACCGTGGCAGGCAAACCAAATATTTACCCTCAATTCACTGGATCTCTTGGACAAATACACCCACTATTTTTAACTAACTGCCTAAATAGGAGTACATTTTACATGTTTGCCTCAGAGAATTGTGTCAACAGTGCTTCAAAGGGTGGTGAGACACGGGAGTGGCTTCGGTGTACGGAGATGAGCAGTGGGACTTTGCTTTCCTTTCCTTAGGGAGTCCTGCTGGGTTATGGAGTTGCAAATCTGTCCTGCAGATCGCACAATTCTCCTGTCACCGATGGTTTGGTCCCAGGGTGCCTCAAGCTGCCTTTACGGCCATCCACAGCCAGACTCTGCTACACTTCACACCTGACACACGCACCTCACCCCAACAATTGCAACCTGGCACCGACGCCTTTCCTGCCCTAGAAAGCCTCACACCTCTTCCAGTTCACCAATCCAACTGAACTCTTCTATACATGAAATATGTACTAAATACAATATAGATAATAGATAATATAATACAAATTAATAGATATACTATACATTATAATATATATTATAATTCTGGCAGAGCTGAATCATCTCATGTTTATTTACAATCCACTCATTTCTCTCCTTTTAGCAAACATTTGCTTCTGCCATTTCTACAGTTGCTGCCTGGTAACTCCAAGTGCTCTTTTACTCCAGAATCGTCGTCCTGTGAGTCTCACACGATACAGGAAAGCTGAAAAAACCCCAACTTCCAACATATACTCCGTATTTCAGAATTCAATGTCAAAAATTAAGAGGGGAATGCAAGCTTCTACCTTTCCAGGAGCCTACCTGCATTCCCAGCACTGTCTCTATATTATGAAAATTGACAGTAGCTCAATTTCTTGCTTTGGCCAAGAGCATTTCCATAGCAATTTACAGCCAATTAGTTTTTCGGTCCAGTTCTAACTTTCTGCCAGCTCTCCAGAAGCCCAGAGCAGCAAACATGTCCCAGCTGCAGCTCTCCCTCCCTCTCCCAAGAGCAGCTTTGGATGCAGGACCATTTCCCTGCTGCTGGAGAGATCTCAGGGCTTTGTTCTCCCAGGATATCGGCGGCTCGAGCGCAGGGACAGCCCCTGTTCCCACGAGGCTGATAGCACGAGTTGGCTCAGCTGCCACAGCTCCAGCAGGCCCAGCTCATCCCCATCCAACCGAGCAGCCCCGCTCTGCAGAGCTCTGACCCCACTCACCCTTCCCAGCTCCGGCGCCAACACAAAACTCAAGGAATTTGGTCGAGCAGCAGGGAATGCTTTCGGCAGCACGGAAAGAAAGCGACTTCCAGCCAGCACATGGATTCCATTGCAAAATTCCCAACTGGTGGCTGCCTAGCAGCAAAGCCAGAGCCACTCTTGCACCTTCCCTGGTGCGAGGCCAAGGCCTCCCTCGGCAGCGGTAAACAGGAAGCCAGCGCTGAACTGGGCGACACGAGCGCACCCCAGGCAACCTGCTCGGCTTCCTCTGCTGCACGCACAGCTGGCAGCAGCTGGGAAGAGGAGAAGAGTGAGGGACAGAGCCAGGCCTGCACCTCCCTGGCCATCAGAGCTCCTTGTGCTGCTGGCCAGGGAGGGCAGCACCCTGAGGATTGTGTACATTGCAAACAGAAAAGCTGGGACTTGTTTACTCCGTTGTGGCTAAAACTTCAGAGTATTTTGTTTATCTATTAAATCACTGCCTTTTTGAGACAAAATTCCACTTGGTGAGGTCAAAAACCACCTTTAAGCTGCTCCTGCTGGTTGCAAGGTCCGGCCTTGACGCCAATTTATCCCTGCAGCACTTGTGGAAGCATTAAGCACAAGAATGACACCCAGACCTTAAATGCTCAGAAAAGGCAGGGCTGAAGCCATCCCTCCAAATCAATTGAAGGAGCTGCTGCCATGGAAAGTGGCTTTAAGAGCTCGCTCCAGCTCTTAACTACCTTTCCTGTAAAGGGCTTAGTACAGTAAATGTGAGTAAGCAAATATTAAAAATAGCTAAGCTGGGCCACTGGTGTTCAATGGCTTTTAGCACTGACTCAGACGTGGGTGACTCAGCCCAGGACTCATCCCAAATCCCTCCTGCTGGCTCTGCCTTCCCAGGCTGCCTGAAACATCTCCTGCTCGACACCCTGGACACCCCTGCCACTCTTGGGACCTCCACGTGCCATAGAAAATTCACCAGCGTTTGCTACTCCTTCTTTCAACCTTCAAGGGTCGTTTTGAAGAAGATAATTCATGGGCTTAGGCTACTGAAAATCAATATTCAAAAAGACTTGAAATCAAAGGTTTGTGATGCTGAAGTCACTCTCCAAAAGTTCAACAGGCAACTCCCAAACTTTTGGCTTCAGAAAATACTTTCACACCCTCTACCCCTTCACTGCAGCTCCACTGAGTTACCGAGTTGCCCTCTAAGCTCATCCACAGAAACCCCAAAGTTGTGAACACGGATTTTCTGACTGCAGGGTCCCTGCCCTTTGTTGTTTGAACCACACACAAATCAGCAAAACCCCCCATAAAGCAAATCTTTGTCTTATTTACAGGAACTGGTGGCCACGCACAGGGAATTTCCACAGAGTTAAGTTCGTAATTTTTATACTTTGACTGTGCTTTTACCATCAAAACAGAGAAGAGAAAAACCTTTAAAAAAAAAAAAACAACTTCATTACAGATGTAAAGTTTAATCAAGACTAATGAAGCTAATCAGATATCAACGATATATAGACACTAGGGGTGGTTAAGATGTGATCCTGTATATTTTTATATATGTAAGCAGGACTCAGAAATGACCAAGGGAAGAAAAGAGAGAGGCCAGTGGTAGCAAAGCATGGAGTTCATGTTGTAATCCTGTATTTAACGCTCACATAAATCCTCCAGAAGTTGTGTCAAGTTTTTACTGCATCCTCCCCTCTCACTGACTAAATAACAATTTCTTTTGGGTTTGAACCGTTTTCTTCGGACATCAAGGGAAAAGAAAACACAGGAGAAAAATCCTGAAACCTTTAAGAATAATACGTCATATTTTATAGAAGTTGTTGAGAATTGTACTTGCACTACTCTATTAGGTACCTATTAATGAATTATTATTATTTTTCTCTCCGTTATGTTGTGCCAGCTTTAAAAAAATACCATTTTCCATCCTTTTTTTTTTTTTTTTTCCAGAAAAAGCACAACATGACTAATTTGGGTGAAGTTTTTACCTTAACTCAGAAAAAAAAAGAGAGGGCAGAGAAACGTGAAGCCCAGCCTAACCCACTTTTAACCGATTAAAAAGCATCTGCCTGCACCCAAAACTAACAAAACCCAGCAGCAATAAAGTCCCAGCTCAAACTGACAAGTCAGAAAAACAGGAACTGGGCTCTAGAACTGGGGTTTCGTGTTTCCCCTTTTGAACTTGATACCAGAACTAACAATACATTCTGTGCCTCACAGGCCATGAGACATGAAATTTTCTGAATTTTTTTTTTTTTTGGAGTGGGGGAAGGGGGAGGGTAAATTTAGAATCCATTGTTCGCTGCGAAGATTTGGTTTTAATTTTAACTCAGCTGTTGAGTGTAGCTTCACATTCCCCGTGGATTTTTTCATATTTCGACAAATGAGAAAACAGAGGAGTGAATACAGCTGGAAAGGAAGGGCTCCAAGGGAAATTTGGGAATCCCACAGCCAGAAAATCTGGAAAGACAGAGGGGGGGAAAAAAAGAGAAGGAGAGAGACAAGTCTGAGGAACTTGAAATCACACCTCTCCCCTTTTTTTATCCACTGCGATGAAACTGACTGGTTTACAATCACAATTCCAAAGCCTGGATTTCCAAACCAAAAACTATGGGGAAAAGGCACTTTTATTAAGCCTCTGGACATTTCCTGCTTGGCTCCAAGGCTGCACCCAATGTGCAAATACCACAGTGCAGCTATTCCGGGCAATAATATTTAACTGCAGTGGGAAGTTCCTACAAATGACACTTTGGGAAGCAAATTCCCCTGTAAAGCTCACGGAATCCTGGAGGAAATAACGAGAAATAAAAGCAGAAGGTGCCCTGTGCATGCACAAACCTGAGGACACCACAGCCCCAAGGGGGCTTTCAGCTCTGAAGTCTCTTCTCCATAAAGAACTTCCCTTTTTACTGGCCTTAAAAGCAATTCAGAAATTTAACTGCAAGTTAATGTTCAGGAATCTGAACAACAAAACCTCCTTCCAGTTTTCATCTTCTTGTTGGTTCATCCCTTACAAAAACCAGCAATCCCACATCAGGGATTTCTATCATCTACAGAAATCTCTGGATTCTTGGGAGGCTCAAAAAACCACTGCCCTGTCACTGCCATTGCCAGAGCGTTGCTATCCCATGAAAACTGACTCAAAAATGCACCAACACATTAAAAAGAAGCAAAAACATAATGCTGGAATAGTTGCAGAATCTAAAGATTGAGAGAATATTTTAGCACACATTAAATAAATATTAGGGACATGACGCAGATCTCTGTGTTGAAAGATTACCCAGAGACTTCAGATAAAACTCACAGAAATCAGCTTTAGGAAAAAAAAAAAAATCTGTAATTCCTGCAGCAACTTGGATGTGTCAGCCCTCCAGCACTTTCCTTATGCAGTCTGAGAATTCTCAGATGAACCTCACAGGGGGCAAATACCTGTTTTTCAAATCAAAATATTGCCCTGGGTGTCACAACCTGGAAATAGCCACAGCCAAGCTGCATTTCTGCCTTGGTGTTGATGGCACAAAGTCTAATTGGTTCATTTCTCAAATGGTTAAATGCATATAAATTGTATTTAACCAGCAATTAGAAAGCCAATATTTACTTTTATGTGTGTGACTTCTGTGCATACTCAATGGTTATCTTTCTATACAAGATTATTTGCAATTAAAAACTACCTGCTGCATCTCTCCATACAATTCAAGACACGTCTTTCCATGTAAATAGAATACAAAAGTAAATTTCCTCATTCTTACAGGGAAATAAATGCAAAAAAATCCATCAGCCCGTAGTCTATTTTTTATTCCAGTTCAGTGCTCACTGTGCAATTCATCTCTGCAGAAAATCTGACATTTTTGTGGAGCAAGACATGCAGAAAACACTCTCAGGAGCAAATTCACCTGAATTTAAATGGAAAAAAAAAAAACAAACAAAAGCAAACATAATCCTGTTCTACAAAATCACTACGAGGAGAATTCAATTCCTAGGAGAGAGAAATTTGCATGGCACTATTTCCTCATCAATCACAGCAAGGGAACTCTTGTTAGAAACTGCAGAGAAGTTCAGAGAACTTGCCCTGTGCACGTTTCTTTTGATGACACTAAAAGCCTGGACTTGTTGAGTGTTCAACACAGCAGAAATCCCAGCCCACTTCTTATTTTTGTCCCAAGAAACCCTGAGCTCAAGGACTGTGAGCAGAAGTCACTGGAATCAGGGCAAAGGACTTCATTTAGGCTGCTCTCAATGCTGTTTTCTGCCAGTTCTCATGGCATGCGTGACTCAGCCACTGGAATCGTGGAATGGTTTGGACTGGGAGGGCCCCGTCTCATTCCGACCCCTGCCACGGGCAAGGACACATTTCCCAAAGGAAAAATGCCTTGGACCAAAGCTCTGGGAAAGCCACCCTGCCATTTCAGCTGGGAATGATGGAAGTTCAATGGAGAATTACAGAAGCCAAAGCCACGATTTTTTGATTTTTTTAAAATTCTTTTCTGTTTACTGTAACACGAGAGCAAACAGATGGGGCAAGGGAAGAGAACCAGCATTCCAGATATTCCAGTAACAGCCATTCCTTCCTAGTTATTATCAACAGGATTGAAAACACACATTTAATCTGGCAATAAATCCAATTCCAGATGTAAGTTAAAAGTGGATGTCTGAGGTGGTAATTTTATTAAAATTTATATATTGCAAAAGTGCTGCATGAAAGATGTTCCAGCCTCTTAATGAGAGGACTCTCTGGTGGACAAATTATTTATTTTCTTCAGCATAAGATGACATTTTGTCTTATAAAAAACACATCACAATCACATTACCATTTCTCTTTTCCTAAAGCCACTGCCTTTGACTTAGAACAAGACCACAGCTACAAAATGAAAGAGGAAAGAACACGGAATTATTGCAACATTAATTGGCCTGACCGCCTCCATTACTCACGCTCACAGATAAAAACCCTGCCTGGTTGGTATTTTTAGGTCACAGCTCCAGGAAACAATCAGGACCAAATGCAAATCGAAGCAGGAAGACAAACCTGAGCTGGAAACCAAGAAAATGATGTGAGGTTCAGCATGAAAACTCCAAACAGAGCCAACTCCTCAACACAATTCTGAGCCACCCCTTCTACTGGAGAGCACCCACCGCACTGGGCTCCTCCACATGAGCTGATTCCTCAGGTCAGATTCCCAAAAAGGAACTTTTCCCTCCTATCCCCATTTTCCTAGCTCACCCCTGACTCTGGATGAGGCTGAGATAGATGGGAGAAAAGGGAATTCACCCAATTTAGCCCATTTTATAACAGGATGCTCATGGAGCAGAGTCCTCGCTCTCTCTGTGGAGGCTTAAACCCTATCCTTAAAAGTCTGATCTAAATTAAATCCTGAAAACTTAAGCTCTATTAACACGGGGATATAACATAAAGCTGCTTCTTAGGCCTTTGGGTGGGGCTTAACAAATTCTACGTTTCTGTCAGCAGGTCGTGCCCTCCCAATGAGAACAGACATGTAGAAAAGCTTTATAGGACCGTAAGTATGTATTTGTTTAAAAGGTAAGCATCATTGTATGGCTGTTTTCCCTGCTAATTAACCACTCCCAACTTTCCCTGTCTCTGGAACCGAGCAACACCAGGATTTAATAAAGAAACATCCTGAAATGGCCCGGGAAAGCTGCTCATCTCCATTGATTGTGAAAACTTCTAAATCACACTGAAAAGAAAGGATTTTCTAAAGAGTAACTTGGTGATTAGAACACACCCTAAAACTTTTCTACAATTACTTTGGCTGTGAGCAGATGCACAGCAGAGCCTGGTGAAGGTGTCGCTGTTTTACTGGTGGTTATCAGTGTTTATCGGTAAAAAAAGGAATTGTGCCACCCAGCAGAACAGAAAGGGCACATCTGGAGTGGTCATGTGCACATCTGCCAGCTGGCCTGGCCCCAAATGCAGAACTACTGTAGATTAAAGGGCTTTCAAAATGGGAGCTGAAATAGGCAGTAAATCTTCTTTTCCATGGCTCTGGCTGGAGAAAGTTGCGGTTTTAACAAAAACCTTTGCAATCTCAGCGAAATTATCAGGAAGAGTGGTTTGCATCTCAGCTGTATTTCAAAGGCTGAACTCACCACAAAGCTTGGAGAAATCCAGTTTTTTATGTAATAACCCAATTTCAGCGACAGGCAGCGATTTGTCTGTGCAAAGCTGAGCTCGTGCAGGACTCTGGAGCCAAGGGGGAGTTAGAGTGTGTGCACACGAACAAGGACAGCAGCTTAGCTGCTAATTAAACTTCATCAAGCAATTAAGTAGCAAAGACAAGACGGACTGAACAAGTCCTAAGGAGTTTGCTCGTCAGACAAAGCATGAAACAAAATCAAGGCATTTCATGAGGGGTCCTGTCAGGAGGTGAAGGGAATGCAGGATGCAGATCTGTGTCCCTACAGAGGCAGATTTTTAGGCTGGCAGGTCCTGCCCTTGCCACATAAAATGAATATTTGAAGCACGGAGAGCGAGAGGGCGGTTCCATAGACACAGGAAATGATGCACAGAGCACAGCACCAGGCGCAGGCTGCGGTGAACAATTCTGTGCACACCACGCTGGAGTTACACTGCTCCACAGAACCTCAGGCTGCTGTGCCCCACACAGGATTTTCCCAGCACTGTCCCAGTTCCCACAGAGCTGAGGAGAAACCACGGCCTCAAGGACACCCCACAGCAGCACTGCTGCCTCCTGCCTCCACACACACCACGGGCCAAGGAAAAAGCTGCCTTCTTTTTCACCGAATTCAACAGCAAATTCCTGATGAAACCCGGAGGTTTAAGCCCAAGGTAAACATGCAGACAATCCCAACAAAGGGCCAAGAGTTAATCACACGGCCAAGTTAATCACACAGCCAAGCTAATCTGATCAGCACCTCGGCTTTTGGGTGTTTAAGGCTGTGCTGGCACAGGGTGAGCGCTCAGGATTTAAAAAGTGCCTCGTTTTTAAGCCAGGTCTGTTTGCTGATCTATCTTGCTTATGTAGCTGGAGCTTGGCATTGTGTCAGTCACGTGGACAGGAAGCTGAAAGGACTCTAAAACCCACAGGAGTTTTTTTTTTTTTTAAACTTGGCAGAAGATAGCTGTTCTTTGGTAAAAATGCAGCTCTAAGGCAGCTATCCCCATGTGTCCTTTCACTTGCCCCGTGTGGCTTTGACAGTGAGATCAAATCCTCTGTGCATCAACCCCACAACTGTAAGAAAGTTGTTCAAGGCTGTTAATTACTCCTAAAGCAATTGCTGGTACACAACACCACAAACCGATTATTTCCAGGTGGTGCTGGTGGTAAAACAAAGGCTTCCAGGGGAGAATCCCAGCTGGCAAAGCTCGTGCCAGCAATTTGCATCTCCATGGGATGCATCCATCAGGCCGTGGGGGGTTGTTCTGTGTCATCAACAAACACAACCTCGATGTTCCCTGCCTGACAAGGAATAGCTCTGATCCTACCAAAAACCAGGGATCACACAGGTTCCTTGCCTCTGGCTAGAGCAGCACCTTCCAGAATGTCGATGAGCTCTTGACTATTCCCTGTCTTGAGGGCCCAGAGTTATTCAGAGACTTTCTACAAATCAATGCCTAACTCATATAAAAGATATTTAAGCCAGGCCCTGAGTCTCTAATACAGAAGTTACAAGGTTATAACCCCATCTCAGAAGCACCTGGTGTCCATTACAGCCTGAAGAACCCAAATCGGTTTTTCCATTAGGAACAGGGGAAGGTAGCATGCGCTCAGTTTGGGATTTGCAGCTGCTCAAACTCAAATGCACCTTTCTCTTCCTTCAGCTTGAGCATTAAGAACAACAAAGAAGGGTAGAATAAAAAAAAACCCCACATAATTTCCATACAAATTGCATATAAATGCAAAACCAATCAAGAGCAGCAAAGGGCAAAAAGGCAAACAGCGAATTCATAACTTTTTTTTTCAGAGGGAGGGTAATTCCTGTAGCACAGAGTGACAGAGCAGGCTGACACAAAGGTGTGACACACACCGGCCAGGCTGCCTGATCTCTGGTCCCTTTTGAACTTTTAAACTCTCAGCCCCAGCAATTTCAAAATTATTAGTGCCTGTCTTGGCATACTTTGAGGAAAAGTGAAATATAGTAGTGTCCAGGAAGTGAAAGGTTATTTCTTGTGTATCTTCAGTAAACACGAAACACTGAGTGCACAAGAAAACATGACACAAGTGACCCGCAAATGCCACCAAATGCAGCTGGTTTGGATCCAAAACCTCAGCACTGAGGGTGGGCACCCTTTTTTCCACGCAGGAGGGCACCAGCTTGAGATACAAGGTGAGAGTTTGATATCCCAGGGACAAAAAAACCCAACCCATGCACAATAACAGATTTAACTACAAAAGACTGAGCCTAATGGAGCACTTAAGGTGCTACCTTTAATACCTTTTTTTTTCTCCTCAAACATCTGATGCTCTACAACTAATTTGTCTTCATAAAAAGAAAAAACAAAACAACACAAAAAACAAAACAAACAAAAAAAAACCCCTTGCTTTGAATTTATCATACTTCAGTAAAATCCACAGGAGAGCAGAGCCAGGTATTTATGGATGGCAAGCAACAGGAAGTCATTTAGACTGTCCAAGAGCCAAGGTTTTTAAGGTTTGTTTTGTTTAATGTATCTCTTTGTGGTGCTGGTGGCTCAAAATGAACATAGAAGTTCCCTCTGCCAAAGTAATTTCCTGAAAAACTGAGTCCATATACAAACAAACTGTGTTCCCTCTCCTCCCTCCTCTGTCCTAGCCATGGATTGAGTCCTCATCTAAAAAAGTAGAAGGTTTAGATCTGTCCTTTTCCTGACCAACAAGGTGTTAAGGGTTATTCCCAGATTTCCTAAGCTGAAGAACAATTTTTCCCTGTTCCAAATGACATCAGTCAATATTAGCTCAATGTCAGCTTCCAGCCAGTAAAATGGAGTGGTTTAAAAGACGTGAAGTGAAAGACCAATAAACCACATTTGAGCAAATATGCACCACATTGAAGGGTTATTATTCAGAGTATCACTAAAACAATTTAATATTTCAATATCCTGCTAAACTCCAGCTAGGCCTCCTGATCAGCAAGCCAGATTCCATTCAGTCTTGGAATAGCTGGAAGTGGCAGGAAACACTCAAGGAACAGTCTAAACAGCACTTGGGAGTCCAAAACTGTTAAAAAATGGAACAATATTCATACACTGCTGCCTCAACAAGCCAAAGCCCCTCTCAGATCCACTCTACAAACAAGAGATTTTACCCCAGTCTGAGGAATGTGCAAATTCCCCTCAGGAATTTTCTCCTGGAAGTGGGAAAAGCAGTGGTCAGATTTTGGCTTCAAAAGGAATTTACCCTTCGGGGACTGGGGCCAAACTCTTGACTCAGGGCAAATCCTGCAGGCTTCAAAATTCAGGTAATACACCGTTAAAAGGTGGATTAATTCAATTTATTAGCAGAGCCTCCTTTGTGCAGCAGACCTGCTTCAAAGTACCAGTAAAATTCAGTAAAATTCACCATAAAGTCAAGCCACCACAAGCATGGATTTATGCCAGATGGGTTTCTTGAAGCCAAACCCCTTGTAAAGGCTTGTTCTTTGTGTTTCCAGAAGCCTGTTTGCAATCAGATCCAAGCAGGATCGACAGCAACACCAAACCACTCGAATTTAACAATTTTCCTACTCTTTGCTTATTCCCACCCTACTCCACAGGTTGGTTCCTCCTCATACAAAAACTCCAATTTTTTTTTTTCCCCGCCGCCAGGGTTTCACCCCTGCTTTGCTCCACAGTTCAGGGTAATGCACAAATCCTCTGCTTTTCCCTCAACTCCCAGTTCTTCTCCTTTATTTCCTAGATTACCTCGTGCATCCCAGAGTGGGGAGAAGGAAGTCCAACAGAACAACTGAACGTGCCAGCAGTTTGAAAGCATAGCCATCATCACATAACACGCAGAGAACCACAGTAATACCACTGTTATCAAACTTCCCACGCTGTGTAAAAGGCGTTATTGATATGCAGAGTAACTGGGCCAGACTTTACTTTTCCGTGTTAAGGCTGCTCTCCCAGTTTTTCTGTCAATCATGCAACTTAGATTACATTTATATAACCAGTTCAAGAAAAATAAATAAATAAATAAATAAAACAAGAATCACTCCAGCCAGCAAAACTGTTTGCAGTTTTATAAAGCTCTCCAGCATGAAGAAAATAGTCAGGACCTGTTCCTTAAAAACCCATCTGTTTGCAACAGGCCAGGACATTTAAACCACTCAATTTTACTTCCTCCTCTCCAATTTCAGTCAAGAGAAACTGCAGCCATTTTGCCCAAGAAAACCATCAGCAACCTCTTTTCCCAGTAGTGTTCAGCTTTGTTGGAGGTTTTTGGAAGGATCTACGTAAAATGAATCCTGGATGGGATACCCCAAGTGCTGCTAAGGACATCAAGTGAGAGAACAATCTGTCACTTCATGTTCAGCACAGAAACTGCAAGAAGAGATGGAAGTGACAATTTAACTGGCAAAATCCCAAAACGCTGGGTTTTTTTTTTTAGACTCCCCTTTCCTTTTTGATGAGGTTCAAGCATATCTGTCTCACCCTGCTAGAAAAAAATGAGAAGTATCAGCCATGGCGAAGCTTTATTGCAGGCAGGCTCTCCGCATTAACTGCCTGAATTATGTGCTTGAACTGTAAAAGCCATTTTCTATCAATTTAGCAAGTGTTTGCCATTACCAATACCTGGGACCTAATTGCATTTTAAGTGCTTCAAAGATCTGGAGCAACTCTGAGTGTGTTTACAGGAATAATGCCCGACTTGCAAACCATTGGCCAGGCTGCAAAAGAACAACGTGAATATTGCCAATTTTTCACCCAGAAGAAAACATTTTGTCATTTTTAATTGCTGTTGGACCTGAGACAAGTCAGGAACCGAGCCCCAGCTCGGTGTTCTCTGCACAGTCTGGCTCCTCAAGCTCCTTTCTGGGTCAGAGATTCTCACAACAACCCTTTTCACACCTCAATAAAACCAGTCCTAAGGGTTTGCTTTTATGTGTGAAAGCTTCGACCTCTCCACGCAATGCAAACACCTTCCTCTTTATGGAAACAGAGCGGCTCTTTCTGCTGCAAATCACACCCAACACAGCTATGGAGTTAAGGATTATCCATGTGGGTGCTTGATTTTGAACCTCTCTTCCTCATTTTGAACCTCTCTTCCTCATGCCAGATCAGGCAGCAGCAGCTGCCGAGGAACCTGAGGTCAGTTCTGTAGATGGAAAAGGGGTTTCACCTCCAAATCCAGGGAGAAGGGGGAGGTACGTGGTAGGAAAGAGGGTGAAGCAGTCAGGATGCTGCCTGTGAAAATAGATTTTTCCCCCTCTGCACAAAGAAAGGAAGCTGATTTCTGTGAATTCAGGCTTTATTTGCAAGACTAGACTGCTACAGGAATGTCTGTCTAAATTTACTGAATTAATACCACTTGTAAGAAGCCTGCCTTACTTCCAGCCCTGAAGAGGTAAGGCAAAAGAATTAAATGAAGTTGAAACTGCAGATTGTTTGACCCAATGAGTTTAAAAGGAATGTTGATTTTACCCTCTGAGTGACCGTTCAGGTGCACTTCAGCCTTTTGCTTTGCAGCTGATACAGGTTTGCTTTTCAAGGTTTTTGTATTAAATATTCCCTCCAGACCTTGCTTCCTGTTTGGTTTTTAAATAAATTCATTGAACAGACTATTTGGACCCACAGAAACAGCATCTTCCTGAGCAATTCAACATCTACAGGAACTACCTCTCAAAAAAGGCCACTTTGCAGTTAATTCTGAAATAATTGTGCAGTGCACAACCTCCCAGGAGTTCACAAACTGCAAAGTTGTTCCAGTTTTGTGTTTATACTCTTGTGCAAGTTTAAACCCACTCACCCTGGGTTTTTACAAGCTTTTCACCTCACCTTTTCCCAAAGGCCAAACATTTTCAGAGACACGCTGTGCCACTGGGCTTTGGGACAGCTTGCAGATACTGCAACACTGAGATAAGTAACATATCTAACAACTGAACCACTAAAAGTGTACTGACAAAAACATTCGTAAAATCTGCCTGCAATCACAAACTTCTAACACCTCAAGCCTGACGGATTGGCTCAGACAGAGCATTTCAAAGCACCTGTCTCGGTGTCACCTAACACAGACCCAGATCAAGGTGCAACTTCCTGTGTTTTAAAAACAAGTGCCAGGAGGAAATGCCTCCCAGTCCCCTTATAAGGTCAAAACTGAACTTAATACCAAGCTCCAGCAGCCCGAATAAAGCAATACCAAAGTACATCCACTCTGCCCAAGAATAAAACTGCAGGGAATCTTCTGCAAGCAAAATTAGGGTCATTGGAGTGAAGTTTAAACACGGACATGACTTTGAATTATTTCCATCTGCCTCCCCCAATAAAAGAATCACAAAAAAGCCCCAAAGTTTTCTTGCACGGCACTTAGCATTCTAGACATGCCTCGAAATGTAACTTGCCATCCCTAATCCCTCAGAACAGACACTGCATCCTCCTAAGCACAGACTCGATGTCTGTTCAAACTGAGCTAGATCCATCCTCTCCTGCCACACCAAGGTACTGCCGAGATGTCATTCTGCCATCAGTTTGCATTATAAGCAGCAGGGCTGATGTGCTTCAGACTTGTCCTGGTTCTCCTCATACACGGATTTTAAAACTCTCAACGCAATTACAGAACCATAGATTGGTTTGGGTTGGAAGGGACCTTAAAGATCAATCTAGTTCTGACTCCTTGCCATTATCCAACTCAGTAAATGTTTTCGCACACACACAGAAAACAGAATTATGCTTTCAGGCATCTGGAGAAGGCGTACGGTCAGCACAACTTGCTCGCTGCCAGGTTCCCTGCTCCACATGCCCGAGTGTCCTTTGGGGTGATGGATATCCAGTCACAGGTGACCCGCCACAGCTGTCACCTACCCCCTTTGGGGGAAAGGGCAGAGGGAGGTGAAGGATGTCCCAAAGTGTCCCTATCCCGTACCCAGGAACAGCTGCCAGACCGACAGGCGGACACCATCAACTGTCCCAAGCCCATCGCTTGCGGAGGAGTCGAAGGCAGCGGGAGCTCCGCTGGCACAGAGGGCTCACGGGGGTCTGTGCTCAGCCACGGGCACTGGGGGATGTTTAACTCCTCCCGAGCCCACCGGCGGCCAGAACCGGAGCTGTTTCATTACTGTTCCTCCTGCCGCCGACCCGGCCTCTCCCGCCCCGCCGGAGCCGAAACGTGGCTCTGACAGCGCTGCCCGCACGGCCCCGCACCCCGGGCTTAGGGCCACCAGGGGCTCCGCGGCCTCTCGGACAAGGGGAACACGGAGGCTCCTCACCCTCTGGCTCAGCGGAACCAGAGGCTCCGCACGCCGGGCGCGGCCGCCGAGAGAGCCCTGCGCGACCCTGGCGGAGCCTCCCCGGGAAAGGCGCCCGCCGCCCGCACCGCCCTCCCCAGCTTCCCCCGGCCGGCCCGGGGCCGCGGCTGC
>VZRN01001083.1:255549-268691 GCA_013397935.1 Dasyornis broadbenti | reverse complement strand
GGGACCGCCCGGGGGAGGTGCCTGGGCCCGGCCGCCCCCGGCTGAGGCACCGCGCGGGAGGAGGGCGGTGGTGGGGATGGGAGGACATGGCATGGGTTGGGTCCGTGTGTGGGGACAGCGCTTTCCAACCCAAACCATGCAGCAGTGTGTCCTCTGTCACCACTCGGACACTGCCGGAGTTGGGGGTTTTTCCCCACCCCAGTGCCGAGGCTGTGGCTGTCACTTCCGGAGGTGCCCAGAGTTTGTCACGGTGCGGTGTGATCGACAGAATTACGGAATCCCAGGATCACTGAGGTTGGAAAAGCCCTCCAAGCCCATCGAGTCCAACCAGTGCCCGACCCTCACCTTGTCCCCAGCCCAGAGCTCTGAGCGCCACGTTCAGGTGCTCCCTGGACACCTCCAGGGGCGGTGACTCCACCACTTCCCTGGGCAGCCCCTTCCAGTCCTGACCACCCTTTCTATGCAGAAATTCCTCCTGATGTCCAACTAAGCCTGTCTTGGCACAGTTTAAGACTATGTCCTCTTATCCTATTGACGGTTACAGAAGAAGCCGACCCCCCTCGACTACAACCTCCTTTCAGGTGTGTTTGGGTCATCTTTTACAAACCCACAACCTCATTTCCATTCTCACACCAGTGTGAAGGAGCTGGTGTAAACAACTCGCTGTTTACGCTGAAATGAGAAGACATTCACAATCCTCCCGTCTGCACAGATAAGAAACCGATTTCTTCACTGCGGTTTCAAACTCTTGTCACAGGAAATGGCACAAGTGGAAGTAAAGCGAGTAAGAAAATGATTCAGTTCAATTCGCCCCTGCTTCCCACACACCACACGTATCTGGCATTTTCTTCTGACAGCAGAGTCAAGCTGCTGCTGCCTTTTGGGGGAATTGTCCTAAAAGATGAATAGGTCATTAAAAAACCCATCCTGAAAAATGAGTCCCCTTCGTGTAACTCAGAGTGAGTACACTGACATCATTTTATCAAGGTTTTCTTGTGTGCAACAGCAGTAGGTGTGAAAGGCCCCTTGCTGTTCTGAAGTGTTTACATTCCACTACAGTTGCTCTGCCCCAGCTCATCTGCCTTGTGCCTCAGCAATCCCAAGTTTTGACCCTTTTCTCCAGGAAATCAACCCAAAGCAGCTGGGAGTCAGTTGCTGCAGGCCTGGGAGCGCACAAGTCCAGGTGGTTGTTGTTTACAAACCAAAGATAGATAATAACTGATTCTATTTTTCCCCTTTCCCAAGAGGAATCAAGCCAGCCCTTCCCCACCTGTTTCCACAGGTGTCAGGGAACCAGCAAAGTGTAATTTGGATGATTTTGCACCATGTTAAACTGTTTCCTCAGCTACCTGCCTCCGGGTCTGGATTAACCACACGCTGTGGGGAAGCACTGGAGCCTCACCCTGTTTCCATCCCTTTGGTCATCTCAAGATTAGAGAAGAGCCTGAGATTGGAAGGAGAGAGGTCAAGCCCTGCAAATCATAAATCATAGAAGGGTCTGCATTGGAAGGGACATTAAAAATCATCTCATTTCATACCCTGCCACTTTCTACTATCCCAGGCTGCTCCAAGCCCCGTCCAGCCTGGCCTTGGACACCTCCTGGGATCCAGGGGCAGCCGCAGCTTCTCTGGGCACCCTGGGCCAGGGCCTCCCCACCCTCACAGCGAAGAATTTCTTCCTAACATCTAAGATACCTGCAGCCGTGCTACGGCTCACAGGCCTGACCTTTTCTTGTTCCCTTTTCCCCACATTCTACCTGCAGGAGCTGCTTCCAATGATTATCTTTTATTCTTACCAGCCCTTTCCACGGGTTTGCCTTGATAGGGATAAAATCGGTTTTCTCGGTGGGTTTTCATGCTGAATCTTTACTATTTATGCCTTACAGGCAGGACTCGCTTCTCAGCACAGCAACTGATGCTGCAAAGGTCCTTAAATCCCGGAGCTCAGGGCTGCCAAGCCCAGCCCAGCCGAGGCTGTGACGAAGGATTGCATAAGGGGCTTAGCCTGGGGCTGTTCGTGGAGGAGCAGCTTTGCCTCTGCTCCGTCTAAATCCATGCCCAAAGCCCAGGACCAGGAATGACCCAAGTTCCCAAAGGCCACGTCCTACAGTGAGAATTAAATTCTCAACACACCTCACTTTAAAATCCGGGGGCTGAGCTCCTCTGGCACTTGGATCTCACTGAAATTGTGTGTTCAGTCTTCCAGTCCTGTCTGCTGCCTGGGAGCTTTTGCCTTCTTTTCCTGGATTTTGGGACACTGCTGATTTCTACTCGTTGTTCTGTGCCATGAAACTGGGATGAAATCAATGTGCTTCTAAAAATTCCTCCAAGAACTATGTTAATAACAGGGGGAGATTTCCAACTTATACCCCAAATGTTTACCACAACATTCCAGCTTATGGGAAGGATGTAATTTTGTATTAAAACCCTTAAAGTAGTTTTCTCCAAGGAATTAATCATATGGATTTGTGGCTTTGTTTCTCGCTTCAAAAGAAAAAGAGCTGCAGAAAAGGACAGAAAAGGCCAGAAAATGCAAAATAAATATTTTTCCTCCCTCTATGTACTTTACTGGGGTGCAGTGACAGATCTGAAGAATTATTTTGTGTCTTACACCCTTCTTTGTTTTGTAAATTCCAGGATGCACTGATATTCTCCACCAAAAAAATAAAAGGAAAATACAGAAGACTAGATCTGACTGTTGTGGTATTTGTGATGTAAAAATCAAACTAAATTCAAACAAATTCTCTCTTGTAGCCGTCTTTAAAAATGGGTTAGGGATGCATGCACACATTATCCCTTGTCCACTCTGCAGTTTGATTTCAGGCTTCACCTTTGCCTCTGGAACAGGATGTTTCCACAATACTTAAAACCATTTAAGTATTCTAAAAGCGTTTTTTTTTTTTTCCCATTGTATTTCAAGATACAGTGAGGGGCATGCAGTAAAGTGCTTTAAATCACTGATGCCATCAGCTTGGGATTGACAGGACTTTTATATAAAGGTGATTGAACACCATGTAAGTGGTTCCAGTTTGCCATTGATTTGTTCCTGGCAGTAACTCCGGGGCCGGTTCTCCTCACTCGTATCAGCAAAATTCAGGAGGATGCAATGAAGTCAGAGGCGCTGCGTGATGAGTAAAAGGGGATGTAAAATTCTTTAACCTACAGTAGTGTTTAAAAGTATTCTTAGTTAACTCTGCGCCCTTGTACACTTTTGCAGAACGGTGTTGAAATCAGAATTTATTTATTTTTTAATGATAGTTTTGGTTCTCCCCATGCTGGAGGATGGGAAGCAGCCAGGATGCAGGGCCAGGGGGAGCAGCTCTGGGGCAGCACAGGGGGAGGAGGTCACCCAGGCAAACCCTGGGTGCTCCAAACCAGCCCTTCAGCTGGGAGCTGTGGGTACCCATGGAATATCCCCGAGCCTGTGAGGCCCCTGGCTGCTCGTGGAGCGCAGGAGCTGTATAAATAGATACCCAAGTGCACAAGTTCTTTCATCTGATCTGCTGCTGAATTTATCTGCAGCTTCCTGTGCTCACACAACGTGTGTGAAACCGCACTGGTGACACTGTTTGCACAGGGCTCTGCTTGGAAAAGCAAGTGAGAGAATTTATTTTGAGACACCAGGAAGGTGTGAATTGCTTCTGAGTAATTAACTGCTTCTAAAGATGGTGCTCGAGCCTTTTTTTTAAAGCTAATAATCTCACTTTGGGGAAGGAGAGGTACTTCATGCCGGTAGCCCAAGGTACTTTGCAAAAAAAAAGATTAGATTTTGTCCACCCAAAGCAGCCCTTGTTCCGAGGGTGGCAAAGCCAGGCTGCAGGGGGATTTCCTGGGCAGGGCTGGAGCGGGCTGCCAGAGCCGTGTGTGGGAGGTGCAACACGGAGCTCTATTCCCGATTTTCCTGGCCGGGGGGATGGAGTTCTCTCACTTTGCTCCAAGCTGGGGAGTGTGAAGATGCTGCTGCTGTGTCTCAACCCTGCAGCAGGCACGTTCATGTTGCTGCGTGCCTTCATTGTCTGCTTTTTTCTGTTGCCATCTTTCTGGTTCTTCACTGTTCTTGTAACAAACCAAACCAACAGCTTTATTTTCATTTCCCCCCCCAGATTTCTCAGCTGAAAAATGTCCCTTCTGTTGCCTTGTTGGGAAGCAGAAACTGTGTTTGTGTAGAGCAGCTGCAGAGGATGAAGACGCTGAGGGTGGCCAGCTCCAAACCCCACTTCTGGCTCCCCCTCCTCTGAACTCCGACTCATTCCATGAGCACATTTTTATCGTGCTTCAAGCAGACCAATAAAATACACAGAGACAAATCAATAGTGCTCAGAAGCTCAAATGCATTTCCTTGAGCTCATCCACTTCCCAGCACAGCCCTTTCCAGAAGGATGAGCTTGCTGCTGGCACGGCTCACAGGTACCCACTTGCTGCCTGGCTGCTTGCCAGCCACAGCACTGGAGCTAGACAATGCTCTTGCTTATAGGCTGACTCCACATCCAGGGATATTTATGGGTATATATGGGTATTTTTTTCTGGGATATATATATATATATATATATATATATCCCAGGAAAAGTTGTATGTGCTGGCTTTTCGAAGGGGAAGTTTAGCACTTACTGGAACCGGAGTTCAGTGCTGGTGGGGAGGGACAAAGAGAGGAGGGGACAAAGCAGAGCCCTGACCTCAACCAGAGCAATAATTCAGTACCTTAGGATTGGAAATGCCACGTTTGTCACCAAAATGATACAATATCGATCATGTCCCTCTCTGTCCACACAGCCCAGAGCTTGTGTACATGGCTGGGGCATTCCTCAGGTCATGCCCAGCACTGCAGACCAGGTGCCCTGTCCCATTCAGGGGACACACGTGACACAGAGCATGTAGCATTTCTAAAATCTTTGATGCTTGGACAACTTCCGAAGTTCACTCTGCTGCTGCTGTTTTTCTCATGTGCGCTTTAGGAAATTCCAGTTCCTTAGTGTGGGTTATAAAGCAGCATTTTGAGGTGGGGTTTGCCATATTCCCCCTCCCTCTGTCATGAGGAGATAGGGAATTAAGGTTATGTTTCCAGGAAAGGTGTTGTTCATAATGGCACAGAGGGTTCAGGAACACAGGCAGGATGGCAAATAAGCCCCAGATCTGGAGGAAAGTGGAGTTTTTTCCTATTAAGGATGAGCTGAGTACACCAGTCCTGATCTGCTGGTTGAACGTGTATTGTGGAGTCAGCAGGACCACGGGGCTGCTGTGGGAAGGGAAAAAAGAAAAGTGTCAGGGATCTTGGAGACAGAGAAATGTGATGTTCTGGCCGGTCTCTGTCACCCTGGGTTGTGATTAAATGGCACAGTCCACACTAAGAGGAGAATTGTCACAATGCACTTGGATATGGGTTCCAAATGGACTGAGAACATCCAGATTGCAACACAAAATCTGGTGGAAACTGCTGATGTTACCATTCCAGTCCTGTGGAGGTGAAGAGCAGTGTAGGAATTTTCTCCCATCTCTGTTTTCCTCATTTCCTCTTATATTTTAGGCAGTTGCTTTAAAAGGCTGAGACATTTCCTTTAACTTAGCTGAGTTCAAGTGGTGACGAAGTGAGAAGTCCACAGACTAAGAAGGAACTAAACAGACACTGTGTTCCTCTAATGATTTTCAGATAAAACGCCCATGAGTTTTCTTTTAATGGGGCTGTAAACACAACTGCAGAAGCTCGGCACATTTACATCCAAAATTAATTAGGCTTCATTAGCAATAAACCTCTGGAAATTTTCATTTCCAGAGTCCCCTGGATACATTTCAAACCAGGATGCAGCAAGGCTTTGGATGCTGGGGATGTGCTCTGCACAGGGAGGAGATTTTGCTCAACCAACCACGTGACTTTTTTATCACTCTGGGAATGTGAACCAACGTGTTTAAGGAAACTGTTTGCATATGAAATACACCAGATCTGGAATATCCTCACGGAGCCTCTCACGTTGTCTGTGTGACCTGTGTCCATCTCAGCAGCACAGCCTGTGCTTCCATGGCAAAGGGACTGACTCCTCCTCATCCACTTCCCTCTGGAAGAATCACTTCTGCTCAAACACTGACACCTTTTCTTGTGTGTTTTCCTTAAAGTCATTAAAAATGCAGGAGGTGAGATTCCCATCAGGAAAACAGCTCTCCCTGTACCAATCAAACCACGGCCGCTCACTGACCTCCCCTGCTTGTCCACCAGCCCTTTCTCCAGGGCTCTTTGCTGCCACCAGACCAACCCTGCCTGTGCTGGTGCTGCCCTTGTGTGCGCAGCCCTCAGCTCATGTTCTTGAACTTTCCAGCACCATCAGCCCCAGGCTGGTCCCAGCAGCAGGGATGAGATCCATGGATGGGGTCTCCTTGGGTGCTGGGTGGGGTCCACAGCTCTGGTGTTCATCCGCCAACACCTCGGCCAGGAATCGTTTGCTCTCTCCCACACTTGTTTTAAGGCAGGAGGAATCCGAAGCTTGTGCAAATGTTTAAACACGCGTCTCTCCTGAATGATTCAGTGTACGTTGCCTGCTCCTGGAGTTAATTCAGAGGGAGGGCAGTTGATAGAGCTCTGACATTCCCCGTGGGGAGGAGGCGGCAGAGGGAGCACCAACAACCCCCTGCCCTCTGCACCCCTCCAGCCCCACGGGCTCCAGCTCTGGGCTCCCCTGGCACTGCTGAGCACCAAATCTGAGCAAATTTGCCTTCATTTAAGGTGACTCTGTGTGTGCACAGCACTGGGGACTGCCATGTCCTGAGCTATGGCTGAGGATCCAACAAACAACCCCAGCAGCCTCATGGCTTTTTTCCCTGTTTGCAGCTCTGGTTGAAAGAGGCTTTTTCCAGTGGCAGAAGCACATCGCTGCGCATCAGAAAATCCCAAACGCAGCTCTCAGCCGCTGGAACTCAAGGGGGAACTTGAGATTTGGATCAGAGTTTCACCTATGACTTGAAGCACTGCTGTGAGCCAAAGCCCTTTGGAGTGCAGGGGTCTCTCTTCTGGCTCCACCACTCCCAGACAGATTGTAACATTTGCCAAAGAACAACTAAAGACCTTGTACAAGAGGATATTTATCCACACGTGGATGAGTGCACCTCTCCTGCTCCTGTGAAATGCTATGAAGAGCAAATTATGCACCAAGTTGTGCAATCTTGACTTTCTCATCTGTCCGAATCCAGAAATGACAGCAGTAACTTTGATACTGCAGCACACTGGAACACGCAGCTCCTGCTGGGTACTTCTGTCCCCGAGCAGCCATCAAATAAAGTCACAGCTTCCCTTGGGGAATCAAGATAATGACACAATGCAGGGTGTACATATACTCCAGTAACTCAGCAAGCAGGTGTTGCCAAAATGTGACATTCAGGCAGAAATCTCTTACGGAGGAAGGAGAAGGGATTGTGTCACCCTCTGTTCACACAGTGCTCCTGGGCACTGCTTTTCCCAGTCCCAGGGGAAAAACAGGACAGTACAGACAGAATTCTGCAGTTCATTCCACGTTGTCCAACATCTCCAGGCTCACACTGAGGAATTGCTTAACCAGACATAAACTCATGTTACTTTCTGGTACATCTAATATTTGCAAGGCGACACTGCAAGTAGGCTGCTTGGTTTGTAAAGATGTTTAATCATGAAGGTCTGGGTTAAAGTTCAAGTTCAAGTGTCTGCACTAAGATGGAGATGATCTGAACAAGCAGCAATTAAAACAGTCTGACTCATATGGGGCACTGCTGGACTTTGAAATGACTGAGTGCTTGAAGCTCTGTTGGGAAGGATCCTTTTTATTTTAGTCTATCAGCAACAGAAGGTACATCTGGGAAAAAAATTGTATGTTGGGGAAAGGCAGCATCTTCAGCTGGTTTCAAGGCTGAGTGCCTGCAGACAATGGATGCCTTTTATCCTGTTGCTGTCAGAAGACGCAGGCTGCTCTGAGCAGCAACTCCGACCCTTAAAAGGCTGAGTTGTGGCTGGGAGCCAGGAGTAGCGCGGCCGTTCCTGCCTGCAGCCTCCCAGCCCCCAGCAGACAGCACAGGAGCACAACTGCTCCTCTCCTCACACCAAACGTGGGTGGGAAGGCGGCAGAGTACAGATGGGAAAAGGGACTTTCCTGATGCAAAAGCCTGGGAACCGCTGGGTTCTAACAAACCCATCTGGAACGGCAGCTGAGACGCGGCACGAGAAACGGCCTTGCCTTGGGATCAATCCCAGAAATGACAGAAAGGTTGATCAGAGCGAGGATGGTCCTCAGGGATCTCGGTTTTGAGGCTGGATCACTGGATGCAGGTTGTTTATTTCCTGCTTTAACACGCTGGTGGGAGGAAGAGCTCCACTGCCAAAAGAGACTCGGAGAGTTGCATTGGTGGTGCGCAGCAATATTTGGACAGCAATCCCACCAGCCTGTCCCATTCCCATATCAGGAGGAAGCTACAGGAAAGAGATGGACTCTCTGTCCACTGTGCTGGAGAGCAAGATAAACTCCAGTAAATCTGACCAGAGAGGAACTGTTCTGAGGCACAGGCAGCGCTTCAGTTCCTGTCCCGTGGCAGAGCTGGAGGCTGTGCTTGTTGTGGCAGGAAATGAGAGGCACAAGTCCCTGGGGCAGGCTCTGTGCCCTGTTCAGCAGCCCCAGACCTGTGTCCCATGCACAGCTCTGCTGCACGTCCCTAAAAATGGCACAGGCTGGTCATTAACCTCAAACCTGAGGCATGGCCTGGCAGGTGAACAACTGTATTCCTTGGATCTGATCCATGACAAACCCTGGATCTGCCTCTGAGCACTTATCTTGCTTCCCATGGGAAGGAAAAGAACTTTATGGTTTCTCTAATGAGTCAGCACCCAGACTCCATCCATCAGGGAGCTCCTGGAGCTGGCCCTGGGACAGCACCATCAGGACCTGGCTGGATGCACACACCTTTCTCCCAGGGAAGAGGACACTCGTTCCCCGAGCACCTGCTGGATCCAAAGCAGAAATAGGTGAAGAGATGAAGCCAGTCCTGGGCAGCCTGGGAGCTTACAAATGCTCCCATCCGCAGGATCCTACAGCTGCTCCTCTCTCCTGTCCATCCTGGAATGGGAAGGAGGAGCACAGGAGTGTTGCTGTGGACAGCCAGTGCAGGGATGACCACGGCTCCTTTTCGGGATAAGCACTGCTCAAGGGGTGCCTGTGGCCTTCGCAAAGAGGAAGCTGAGGGCTGGCACTGCTCAGATTTTAATCTAGAGCTTCAGCTCTTGGTAGCAGGATGTCTTTTTTTATTGTCTGCAGTTTCTGGTCTGACAGAGCCCTCCTCCAGAGCCAGCCTCGAGTGTCTGTCACAACGTCAGTAATAATTTCCCCCTTTAAGTGACGCAGCTGGCAAAATGTTCCATCGCAGCTGCGCAGCCCCGACCCTGCCGGGCACCACCAGCTCGGGCTGGCCCCAAAAACTTCCAGTGAGGAGTAGGAAAATAAAAATCCATCTTCTTACCACGCTGGGGCTAATCCCTGTCCTTTCCCCTGAGCAGCAGGGAAGCACAGGGAAAAGCCCTGGCTGGCCATGAATCACCCAGGCCAGAAGGACGAGTTTCTAAAGTCCAGTGGGTCAATGACCATGCTGAAAGTCAGGATCAGAGTCAACAGTGACCTCTGGAAAGCGCTGCACCAGCCACGGCAGCCTGGATGCCATCAGTTCCTCGGGGAAGGGCAGGAAATCTGGGAAACAGGCACTGCACGAACATTTCTGCAGGGTTCTGGTTACTTTATGCATTGGTTACTCTTGGCATTTCACACTCCCATCGCAAGCCGGCCCGCGGGGCCCCTCTGCTGTCGTGTCCCAGCACTGCAGAGCTAATTCACACGGCACAAAAATCAGCACAGGCTCCCTGAAAACCGCCTCATTTCCAGGGATTTTAATGATACCGCCGTAAAAATGACCCAGGACATTCAGCCTCCCACTCACAAAGCTGAAAGCCCCCAGGAAACCCTGCAAAGGACCGTCCAACCTTCATCACTAACCCACTGCCTGACGGAATCTGTGTTCCACCACTAATTTCCATATAGAGACATAGGAGTTACAGTAGCCAGCCAAGATTGTGGTAACTTGATCAAGAAATATTAAAAAGTAACTAAACAGGGCTTTATTTTCTGTGTTGCTCCAGAATAATTTGTTCTGTTACCAAGTATCCCCCACCGAGATGCCTCACTGCTCCTTACCATTCACCAGCTGCACAGGACCCTGCTTTGGGAACCATTGCTGAAGACTTCCAAAGCACAGCCTTTCTGCAAATTCTTCCAAGATGAAACACTCAATCAAGAGGCAAAGTGTGCAATATTTTATTTCAATCACTGTGACTTTGATGCCAAGGGTTACAGGTGAAAGGAGCACGCCCCGGTGGAGCGGGAGGCTGCAGGTGGTGGCTCTGGTGGCCCCAGGATGCCGTGAAGCTCAGATGGCTGCCATCCTTCAGTTATCACAGTACTGTACCTTTACAAGAGACAGCATCAGCACTGTGATAACTGAGCCAGGGCAGCCTGGCAGTCATTGGCCCCTCCGTGGCACTGCCGAGTCCGCGGTGTCCTCCTCCCTCTGTGTCCCACAAACCCCGTGTCACCCCGCAGGTGAAAGCCTCAGGAGCCTTAACACGAGTGGCTTTGCAGCTGAGGTTCACCCCAGAAAATTATCCACATAATTAGTGCTATTTTAACGACCACGGTGGCTTCTGCAGTGCGGCTCAAAGTGGTTTTAAAAAGCAGCTTCTTCTGAGCAAATCCACCCACGCTGGATTTAATGGAGAAAGAGTAACCAACCCTTCTACAGGGGCACAGCCCTTTCTCCCCCTTAAATCCAGGCAGCCAGCAGCACTTGGCTGTGCTGCTGCAGGATTGGGTGTCAGGGAGCAGCCAGCCAGAGGGGACGGTGGCAGCCAGCCAGGAAAGCTGCTGGAGCCACTGTTTGGGACAGCGGGATCACCACGGGCACAGCCCTGAGGGCGGCACCGTGCCCCGAGCCCGCCAGGCTCCTCCTGCCAGGAGCCGGGATTTTCCAGCCCATCCCACACCTTCCCTGGGCTCATCTGCAGTTTGGCACGTGTGTTTCCAGAGCCAGCATGGCCCACCATTGCCACGGCCTCTGAGGGGAGCAGCTCCCAGCGCCAGCTGTGCTCACAGGGACTGCAGCTGCAGGCAGCAGAGGGGCCTCGGGGTGTCTGAGTTGGCACTTTTAGGTCGTCAAATCCGCAGAAAAACAGTGGAAATACACAATCCCACCCACTAATTGTTTAAATTATAAGCTTCCATCAACCTACATTTACTCCCCCTCCCTTTTTTTTTCCTTTCTCTTAAAAACAGGCACTGCTGAAAAGATCATGGAACTATTTCTACACGCCCCACTTTGTTGTGTATTTCTACAACTTTACCCTCCCATTGTTTTTTTTCTTCCCTAAAACCAGGCATTCCTGAAAACATCACAAAAACATTTCCACACCCCTCACGCTGCCTGAGGGAATCGGATACATCGAGCTCTGAAATGAGTTTGAAAAACACAACGGTTTTATGTTGCCAAAGTTAATGTGTTACTAAGTTTCCAATAAAAGTCCATTTATGATCTTGATGGACTTGAGCAGCACAAGCAGCTTGCCCGTTTCCACCAGGAAAAAGCGGAAACTCCAAAAGTGGTTGGGTTTTTTTGTTTTTTTTTTTACCCACTCTAAATAACTTACCTGGCAAAGAGAAGGTGCTGAGATGTTCCAGACGCTGTTCTTAAGAGAGAAACAAGTAACACCCGGCTGGACCGAGCCATGGAAACGGTGCCTTGACAAGTTTGGAACTCAAGAGGGCAATGGAGAGGCAAACATGGAATATCGGAGAAGCAGCACACAGGGGAAAAAAATATTTGTACATTTTCAAACAAACTCCAAACATACATTACATAAAAAGGGGACAGTCAACAGATTATGCAATGCTGACGTAAGGCAGCACAGATGACTTCAGCATGCATCCCTAAACTTGCAGATTAGCCACAGTTTGTGGATTAATCATTAAGGAATCGGCTGTTGCTAGGAAAACACAACAAAAACTTCCTAAAAATATTAGTGGATTCTGTCGTGCAACGGTGGGTTTTGAAAAGGAAAGGAGCTGCATGAGCAATGAGCCCTTTGCTCTCACTTCGAGGTGTTTTTACAACACCATTGGTATTCCAGGTGAGGAATTTTACTGATTTCAGTGCAATGGCTTAAGTGTAGGATTGGGAATTCTACATTGCACAGGCTGAGATGATGAGAGAAGAATCGCTCTTTTACAATTCAAACATGCTTTGATCACTCCATCAGGATTTTACTGTGTTCCAGCAGTTACTTATCATGGCATTAAATGAGGAAGGTCAACAATTCCTGCCCAGCACCCTCTGGCACAGCAACTGTTGGAGTTACACCCCTATTCCAAGGGCTGATGCCATTTCCTCTGGAGGATCCAGCTCTTCCCCCAGTACAAATACAGTTTGTTGTCTTGCATCTCACACACACATACACTCATTTTTCCTTTGCTTCAGCCAAACTAAAGCTATGCAGACCTGATGCACAAAGCTTAAGTAGGTTCTCCATTTATCTGGAAAAAAACACCTTTTTTTTAGCAAAACCCACATTAGTTTTGGAGTCCAGCACACATTTTTGTTCTTGTTATTGCTAAGGCCCTGCATATTTCCATGCATTTCTTAAAAAAAACTCCTCTACTTTCCAGTGTTTGCTGCCCGTTCTCACCTTTGAAACCCATTTCAGTTGGCCCGGCTGGTTTTTAAACTCCAGTTCCACCTCCTGCCCCTTTGGGGCTGGTTATTTTTTCATTCGTTTCATAGGAACCGAAATTCCTTCAGCATCACAGCGATGAGACTGGGGATGCTCCCTGCCCACAGCCCCTTGTCCCTCCCCACCCCTAGGCACGGGTCGAGGATCTCCCAGCGCTGCGAGCTGAGCTCACCCTGCTCGGGCACACGAGGTGTGTGGGGAACGAACCTCATTTCCATCTCCCTCGGCGCGGTTTGAACACAAATCTCGGCGAGCCTGAAGAGGAAAGAAAACAAACAGCTCGTTACGAGGATACCGCGGCGTGACGGGCGGTGACACGGCCGCGGGGACGGGCACGGAGGCTCTGAGGGGCGGCGGACCCCAGCAGGGCCCG
>VZRN01001083.1:232738-254051 GCA_013397935.1 Dasyornis broadbenti | reverse complement strand
GAGCCGGGATGCGCCGAGCCGAGATGCGCTGAGCCGGGATGCACCGAACCAGGATGCGCCCGGCCGGGATGTGCGGACCCGCGGGGGCCCCGTCGGGCCGGGGGATACGCGGGCGGCTCCGGGACTACAAATCCCAGGGTGCCGCGGCCCGAGGGGGCGGGCGGGCGGTGCGGGGGGAGCGGCCGCGGGGTCCCCCCGCCCTGCTGATGTGTCCGGGCGCTGCGGGGGGAGCGCGGCCGGGGCGGCTGACGCGTGTCCTGCCCCGCAGCGCTCCGGCGCCGGCAGCCGGCCATGGCCTCCAAGCTGCTGCGGGCCGTGGTGCTCGGCCCCCCCGGCTCGGGCAAGGGCACGGTGTGCGAGAGGATCGCCCGCAGCTTCGGGCTCCAGCACCTCTCCAGCGGGCAGTTCCTGAGGGAGAGCCTCGGCGGCGGCGGCGGTGAGTGCCCGCGGGGCCGCCCCGTCGGGACCGGGAGCTGGGGGGGGCTCTGCCCGCGCATCTCCTGCAGGGCAGCGCTGGGATGGGATGGGGATGGAGATGGGGATGGGATGGAAATGGGCATGGGTGGGGATCCGTCTCCACCGCGGGGACACCACAGGTTGTTTTCTTCGCGTGAATTTGTCACAGCTCATTCATCGCCTGCTCCCTCCAGCCGGAGCTCACGGAGCCGCCGGGAAAAGCGGGCTCTGAAGCCGCGGGGTGCCGTGGGTGTGCGATAGTTTTATCCCCGTGCCGGCTGATCATGGCTCCGGAGGGGTCGGTGTGAAAAGCCCACCTGGGCGCGCACCGATGGCGAGCGGCCGGCGGTGCCCGGGGCTCCGGTGATGTGTTATTAATAACTTCATCCTTCCGCGGGTGGCTGTCCGGGAACGCGGGACAGCCCGAGGGTGGATGGCAGATGGCTGGAATGCTGCTGCATGCTATGCCCGCGGACACCCACGGGAGGCATGGATTGGGAACGGGGACGGACTGTCCGTGGGAAAAACCCGCCGGGAAAAATGCTGGGATGGATCGTCCATGGGGAAAACCCGGGAATATCGCTGCGTGTCACCGGCTGCGCTGACCAGGTGCCAGCAGCGGGGAGTTGGGTGGCAGCACCCACGCCGCACAGGTCACCCCTGCAGACCCGGCTTTTAGGGCTGGCAGTGCTGCCTTTGCCCCAGACCCAAACCCGTGGGAGCTGGGACGTGCCGTGCCTGTGTCCCTCGGCTGGTGAGGTGCTCCTGGTCCAGGAGAGGCTCGGGAGCTGAGCCCCAGCTCTGCCGGGTTGGGCAATCACAGCGTATTTCTCTTCCCATCACTTCCTTCTCTCCTCTGCTAACGTGTGAAACAGCGACCCGGGGGGAAGCTGACTCACCGGCCAGGGGAACGGTGAAACGGCGTCGTGCAAAACGAGCCGAGAGCATTTAGAAGTGATTTCTTTTTCTAGAAGGATGACAAAAACAGGGAGGGTAAAGTTTTGGAGAGGTGCATGGTCCGACAAGGGCGTTGCTCACAGCCCTGTGCTGGTCACTCATGTAAAAATATCCAGATTTCCTTTTATAAATAAAAAGGACAATAATATTTCCGTTGGAGGGAGGCTCAAAATTTGGAAAATCCCGATGAGGGCTCTGGCTGAAGGGATGAAAAGCGGCAGAGGTGCGGAGAGGGGCAGCACAGTGAGACCGTGCCCGCCCGGGAACTTCTGAATCACTGACTGTCCCGAATTTCACATCTCAGCTCATGCTCTTGCCATGGAGCTCCTCTGGGGACACTGGAGAAGCAAGAAGTGTTAGCTGAAGGTGTCTCGGGTACATTCAGAAGGAAACAACAGGGAGAAAAGCAGGGAAAATTACTCAGAAGGAAACCAGCAATAGCTTGGTTCATCTGGCGTGGCATTCGGGACCCACCTTTGGTTCAGCCTCTGCTTACAGCTCTCACTGAACTCCAGCTATTTGTTGGGGGTTTTTTTTTAATTTCTTTTTTTTTTTTTTTTTTTACTATTTGCTTTGGACAAGCTGTTACATGACTGTGCTGCCGGGTGCCAGCTCAGGGGGAAACGAGGTGGAAGCAGCTTCTCCTCCCAAGTTTATCAGCTGCGTCAGGCTTTGTGTTTTAGGGGCGCTGGGGCTCTGCTGTACCAACAGACTCATTACAGGCTCATCATCCCAAAGGCAGCTGTGAATCCCGTGTTTTTACAGGGATCTTGGCCTGAGGTGTCAGCACACCAGGGATTTTCCTGCTGGCCACTGTCGGGCATGAAGTGGCCGTGGCTGAGGGTTCAGGTTCGGGGGTTCAGGTGCAGGAGGGCCCGTGCTGCTGGAGGAGGGCTGAGCTCCCAGCGTGGAGAGCATTCCAGGGCTGCTGCTGGGGCTGGTGCCGGCGGTGTCAGGGAACAAAGGCTCCCTTTAGAGGCAGGTGAAGCAGCTGAATGCACGGCTGCTGCTGGAGCTGTGCTCCAGCAACCCTGAGCTGCATCCGCTCCCACCCGTGGCTCCTAATGAGAGTCTCTCAGCAAGTGGCTGCTCTGCTGCAGGAAAAGGCCTTTGGAACATCTTGGAAAACTTACAGACCATGTTTGTGGTGCCAGGCAGGGCTGCTGGAGGGTGCTGAGCCATTTCCTTGGCCAGTACTTGCCCCGGAGCTCAGGTGGTCGTCTCTGGTGTCGGCAGCATCCCCGGGTCCTGCCAGGACTCCGCAGTTCATCTGCAGAACAGCTCCATTCCTTGTCTCGGCTTTGGCTCAGGGGCTGTGGGTCTTGTGCCTGTCCCACTGCGCCCTTTCAGAAGGAGCCAGAAGTGGCTCCTGACCCCTCCTCGTGATGGGTTTGTTTGTGAGCATCCACCAAAGTACGCAGGAAACAAAATTCCACGGGGGATGTGGGCTGTGCATGGCCCGGCCGCACAGTGCTTGTCCCCACCTTTCCCACTGGTTTTGCTGGTCACGCTGGCCTGGTTGGTGGCCAAAGCTGAGCCCAGGGATGCAGCCTGCCAGCCCTCTGCTCTTCCATAGGGTCTCTGCCATATTCCTGGCTGTGGGAGCTGTGTTCTGACCACAGGGATCCATCCCAGCACTGCCTGCTGCCCTGCAGACAGACCCCACTATCCACCCAGCCAGCCTGAATTTGGGGCCACACCAGGCTCCAGCCCCACAAAATGACATCCTGATGCTGAGGGTGGGGTGGGAGTGAGGCCCCTTGAATCCAGCATCCGTGTCACGAGAAAGATCCCAAAACTGGGGCGACATCTGCTGTGGCTTAACTCTGGTGGTGCTTTGGTGTCCTATTCACCCCCCGGGGTTCCTCCTCTCCATTAGCTCCAGATTGTGCTGCTGTAGCCTAAATAATAGGGAAAAATATCATGGAAAAGGTTTCACGACGGGGCAGAAAATCTGGGGTTCTGGTGCAGGCTCTGGAGGCTGTGTTTGGGAACAGCCTCTCCTCCAGCCTGTCCCGCCTGGCCCTGGTGGCTGCTGAGCGGCCTCGGGGCAGGGACAGTCCCTCGGGGCTGGAGCTGTGCTGCTGTGATAAGGAGGGGCAGATCAGGGTCGCGTGAGGGAAACACACAGTCATCGGATTAATGGGATTGAAACCAGGAGTCAAAAGGCTGGGCTTGGGATCAGCACACCCTTTGCTACCTGGAGTAACTGCAGAGTAAAGCCTGCACCTTCTCTCTGAGCCAGCCCCAGCAGGGGGGTTTGGTGCTACAGGGTGAGCCCCAGCTCCTCCTGGGTGATGAGGACCCCCCTCCTGCTCGGGAAGGAATCCCCAGTCCCTGCTCCCCTTTGGATCACGGCCAGGCAGGGCTGCCCCAGGGGGCTCTTCCATGGGGCAGACTGAGATAGCAAATGGTAAATCTGGAGTTAAAACTGTCTGGAAGAAACCCCAAGGGTTGTTGGGATGTTGGGATGATGCTCTCCAGCACATCCTGGCTGCTGGGGGTCTGGAAAGCCCTGCAGGTCCTTCCTGCAAATCCATGCCCATTCCTCCTTGGAGAGAGAAGATGTGGTGGTGCTGCCTGTGCTTTGGAAGGGGGAGAAGCTCCAGGAGCTGTCTGGGAGCACTCAGAGCTCCGCGCTGCTGTGTGGCTCCCCGTGGAGCTGCATTCCTTGTCCCCATGCATTCCATGTCCACACATGGAGGGGACAGAGGAGCAGCAGGAATTGTCCATGGCGGAGCCGTGGAGAGCTGTCCATCTGTCCTGGGGGTGTGGGAACGCTGCAGCCTCTGGGACGCAGGGCTGGGGGGCTCTGCTGTGTTCCCAGACTGTACTCCCAGCCCCAGCTGTGCCTCGGGGTATTTCTGGCTCGCAGCTCCAGACCTGGCTCCAGCAGCCCTGCTGAGCCACAGCTGGTCCCTGCAATGGCCATCCATCCTCAGGTGACAGCCGGGCTTTGCGTGGCCGCTCCAGGCTCCTGGGATGTCCATCCCTCCTCAGGGTGACAGCCAGACCTCGTGTGGCAGTTCCTGGTCCCCTGGATGTCCATCCCTGCTCAGGCGACAGCCGGACCTTGCCCAGCAGCTCCCGGCTTGTGGTCTCCAGCTCTCTCCTGGAGCAGCCCAGCCCTGCTAGGGTGCTCATTGCCTGGGAGCCTCTGGCCCTGTGCAGACCATGTGAATAAATACCAAAACCCACCAAAAAGATGTTTTTATAATATCAGTGCCCTCACAGGGCTCCAGGCCGGTTGCATAATCCACAGGGTGTTTTTTCCATCCCCGTGTCCTTCTCTTTCCCGGGCGGGAATGCTGCCGGCAGTGACGTCTGGGCAATGCCAAGGAGCTTGTCATTGAGAAAAGGTGTTTTCTGCTCCACTCCCCGCGGGGCCAGCTGGAATTCCTGCCTGGAGCACGGGGAGTGGGATGCGATCCCGGTCCCTGCAGTGACTCAGCCCCGTGAGTCAGCGCCGGCCCCGCTCCAGGCAGGTTGGATGCTGCATTCCAACATTCTGTACTTCTGGCCCTGGCCCAAGGAGAAGGAGGCTGGACCTCTCTGCTGGTGTCAGGAGAAGGACTCGTCACACACAGCGGGGAAAATATGCGTGTTTTCTGAGCAGATTCTTCGGATTCTGGATTAAACCTGGGAGTGTGGCTCGTCTGGGAGCCCCACCTGCGCTGCTTCCCGGGCAGGCCCCATCCCAACGCTCCCAGGTGGATGTGTCCAGGCTGGTTTTCCTCTTAGATCAGATGAATTCTCTCCAAGAATTGTGTACCTTGCAAAAAACCCTCCTGCAGCTGAGGAAGTCATCCCCCAGCCAGGTGCACGTGCTGCCCGCTTTGACATCTCGCTGCAGCCTGGAAAAGCGGAGCCTCCTCCAAAGGCAGGATCCTGGCGCTTATTTTTAGAGAGGACTCACACTTGGAGAGGGCCGAAATGTGCTGTCCTCACCAGAAACGGTGCAGAAAATAGATCACGGAATTGTTCATTTCTGGTGACAAACGCTCTTTCAGCTGCTGTGGGAAGGCAGCAGAAGAGGTGTCCATGGGGTCCTGGTCCAAGAGGAAAAAGGCTGGAGCTCTCTTTGGGGCAGGAGCAGGATTTGTCACACACACACGGGCAAGGAATATTTGCATTTTCCGAACAGTTTCTTTGTATCTCTGAGGGGCTAAAATAAAATCACAGCAAACTTCAGTCATGAAGTGGTTTGGGTTGGAAAGGACCTTAAAGCCCATCCAGTACCACCCCTGCCCTGGCAGGGACACCTTCCACCGTCCCAGGCTGCTCCAAGCCCTGTCCAGCCTGGCCTTGGGCACTTCCTGGGATCCAGGGGCAGCCACAGCTGCTCTGGGCACCCTGGGCCAGGGCCTCCCCGCCCTCCCAGGGAACAATTCCTTCCCAATATCCCACCTAAATCTACCCTCTTTCAGTGTAAAGCCATTCCTTGTGTCCTGTCCCTCCATCCCTTGTCCCCAGTCCCTCTCCAGCTTCCAGAAGCAGCAGAAGCTGAGGGATGTGGGAGAGCGAGGCAGGGGAATGAGTGCTTACCTGGCAATTACCACAATTGCATTCTGAAGGGTTTGATCCTGGGAATAATTTTCTTATCTGAGCTGATCTTAAGTAGAGCCTGAGATCTTCCAGCCCTGGGGGTGGGAAGCAGGCTCGGTGTGTTTGGGACAGTCCATACCTGAGCCGGTGTCACCTGTGACCACCTCGGAAGCGCCTCCTGAGCCAAAGGAGCACATCCAGTGCTCCTCACTCCAGCGGCTCAGGGCCTGGCTGGAGTGTTCCAGCATGTTCCTGCTCTCAGGTATCCCTGGAATTCCCATTCCTCCAGCCCCAAAAGGCCCTTCCATCACGAGCAGAGTGACGCCACCAAAACCCTCCCGGCTGAGTCTCTTGGGAGGCCAGGCAGAGTTTGAGGGGGAGTGCTATTTTCAAAGTGGAAATGTCACAACTTTTTTTTTTTTTTTTTCATCTATCGCTTTTGGGGTTTTATTTCTTGTCCTGAACAGAAGCTGGAGTCCTGGCAAAGCAGTACCTCGACAGAGGCCTCCTGGTGCCCGACCACGTCATCACGCGCGTGATGATGGCGGAGCTGGAGAAGCGGCGGGAGCAGCACTGGCTGCTCGATGGTGAGTCCATTCCAGAGGCGCAAATCCCAGCCCCGTTTGGAACATTCCTTTGCTCCTGACGGTTTGGCAGTGCCAGGAGAGACAAAAGCCAGGAGGGAGGTGGAGGAGAGGCAGGGACATCTCTCCACTGCCCTCGGCACGTGCGTGTCCAGCTGAGCCTTGGGACTCATCCAGGAAAGGGAAAGGCAGGGAGAGGAGCTGGGTGTTCCCTGAAGCAGAGCAGGGCTGGAGACAGGCCAAGGAAAATCTCTTCCCACCTCCACGTGTGTGTGAAGCAGCTCCTCCATCCCAGCCCAAAAGCCACCTGAGGTGGAGGGCAGGGGATGCTGAGAGCAAACAGGTCCGGCCTGGTGTCCCTGGCCATGGAGCAGGGCTGGAATGGGAATCAAGGAATTCCAGAGTTGTTTGGGTTGGGAGGGACCTCAAAGTCCATCCAGTGCCACTCCTGCCATGGCAGGGACACCTTCCACCATCCCAGGCTGCTCCAAGCCCTGTCCAGCCTGGCCTTGGACATTTTCAGGGATCCAGGGGCAGCCACAGCTGCTCTGGGAAATCCATCCCAGCCCCTCCCCACACTTCCAGGGAACAATTCCTTCCCAAGATCCCATCCATCCCTGCCCTCTGGCAGTGGGAAGCCATTCCCTGTGTCCTGTCCCTCCAGGTCCTTGTAAAAGCTCTCTCTCCATTTACCTTGTGGGCTCCCTTCAGGCCTTTACGGTCCCTTCCAACCTAAACCAATCTGTGATTCTGGGATTCTCTGCTCCAGCTGCTGACTGGATTTTCCAAGGAGAACAAGACCATTTTCCTGCAGTATCCTTGGTGCCCTCCATGCACACCAGCATCTTGTCCCCAATCTGTGCACAGCACTCTGCTCCCTTCACATTTTCCCTTGTCATTCCAGCACGTATCCCTGTTCTGCCGTCGCCTGTGCCCTCCTGCCTGCCCCCAGCCCCCGTGCAGGGCCAGCAGCCACATTTTTGCAGGCAAACCTGAGCCCTGGGTGTCACATTTCGGGAGCTGCTGCTGTGGGAGCTATTTTTTCTGGGAGCCATATGGTGGTGTCTGCCTTTCACACCACTTGTGCCGCAGCGGGGCTGGGTTTGCAGCTCCGGAGCTGCCTGATGGATGAGTTTGCCTCCATCCTTGCTGCTTCCCCTCCTCTCATCCCAGTCCCTTTGTGTCCTGGCACCTTCCCAGGTTTCCCTCGGACACTGGGACAAGCCAAGGCTCTGGATGGGATCTGTGAGCTGGACCTGGTGATCAGCCTGAACATCCCCTTTGAGACGCTGAAGGATCGCCTGAGCGCCCGCTGGGTGCACCCGGCCAGCGGCAGGGTCTACAACATGGACTTCAACCCTCCCCACACCCAGGTAAGAGCCCCTGGAGCCGCCTGGGAGCCACCCACAGCAGGAAAAGACGGGAGAAGCCGCTCTCTGCATGAGCTGGGATCCTGAGGAAGCACTGGGAAAGCGAGGCCGGGTAGAAGCGCTGAGCACTGTGAGGGATTGTGCTAAACATTCCTGAGGAAAGCGGGATTCCTGCAGCCAGGACGAGGCATTCGGCAGCTGAGGGGTGGGCGATGGGGTCAGTGATGGGGTCAGTGATGTGGGGTCAGTGATGTCCCTGCCATGGCTCTGTGTCCCCTCAGGGCATCGATGACCTGACGGGAGAGCCCCTGGTGCAGCGCGAGGACGACAGGCCCGAGGCGGTGGCTGCGCGCCTCAGGAAGTACAAGGATGCTGCCAAGCCGGTGATAGAGCTCTACAAGTGAGTGGGATTAAAAACCAGGATCAACCACCAGGATAAACCCTCAGGATAAACCACTGCAGGCCTGCATGTCCCCTGCCCACATCCCAATGTCCCAAAGAACCTCAGCAAGGCCCCTGGAAGATCTTTGGGCCCAAGCCCTGGATCTGGAGGAGGCCTCCCTTGGAGGCAGGAGGCTGATGTGAAGAAAATCCCAGCTCCTGTTTGTCTCGCTGGCCTCCACAAAGGACTTTTCCAGCTCTGGGTATTTTGGCACAGATCCAGGGTGGTCCATTCCATGCAAAATCCATCCAGGGCCCTGAGGGGTTTGGGTGAAGCACAGGGAGATTGGCAAGAGGCTGGAGAAGGGAGAGGCCCTGCACTGGCTCTGCTGGATCCACTGGGAGCACAGGGCGGGTTTCAGGGTTTGTTCCCCTTGTGGAGCAGCTGTTCCCTGTGCTGTGGGACATTTGTCCCCTGTGCTGTGGGACTCTTGGTCCTGGCCGGTTTGGGAATGGCTGGATTGCTGTAGGGTGGCAAATCCGCTGCTCAAAGGGAGCAGAAGTCCGGGCGTGTTTTTATGGCACGTGATGGGGCAATAAGGCCCTTGCAGGGGGAAGTGGAGGATCACAGAATCCTGGAATGGTTTGGGTTGGAAGGGACCTTAAAACAGATCCCATTCCACCCCTGCCATGGGCAGGGACGCCTCCACTATCCCAGGCTGCTCCAAGGCCTGTCCGAGCTGCCTGTGGGCACTGCTGTCCTCGGGATTCCTGCTGCTGACTCCTTCTCCCGCCTTTTTTCCAGGAGCAGGGGCATCCTCCACTCCTTCTCTGGCACAGAGACCAACAAGATCTGGCCCTACGTGTACACCCTGCTGTCCAGCAAGATCCCGCCCGTTCTCTCGGAGGAGGAGCACTAAACAGCTCGTGCCAAGGACCAGGATTTCATTCCATGGTGGATTTGGTTCCCAGCACAGTGCCAGGGCTGCGCTGGGGTTAGGTGATCACGAACTGGGTGATGTTGGTGGATTCCAGTCATAGGCAGGATCAGATCTTTGTTAGTAAGGTCAAGTCTGCTGGAATAAGGGTTATTTTTTCCCTCTTTTGGGGCTATGGAGTTTTCCTGCCCGTGGTCCATCATGGATTGGTGATGCTGACCAGGGCAATGAGCATTCCAGGTTTACACAGCTTTGCCATGGTGTCCTTGCCATCCCTTTCCAGCCCCCAATCCCTGTTTGAGCCTACAATGTGCCATCCTGTTGCTCCACAGGACCGTTTACTGCTGAGGACTCTCTAGGCTGAGGTGGTTTTTTTTCTATAAATTATTTTCTATTAAATGTCTTTCTCAGAGAAATAAAGCTCCAGAAAGCAACACTTAGCCCGGTGGGAATTTTAGGAGCAACGTGGAAAATGTGTGTACTGCGAAGCTGAGAGATGTGAAGAACACATTTCCAGCATTAACACACATAAAAGAGGGAAGACGTTGGAGGTAAAGCACTCCTTCCATAGGGAGAGGTGAATTCCCTGGTTTCAAAAGCTGCTGTACAGGTTTTCATGGAATGCTGTGAGACTGAGCAGGACCTGGGCTGGGGATGAGTCGCGCTCCTTCGTGCTTTCCTTGTTTGTAGCTTTCAATACTACAAGACGGTGATGTTCTAGGAGTTTCTCTCAAAGATTTATCTCCATGTGTGCTTCAGTTTTGGGGAGAAATCAGCTCATCCCATCATCTGCGCTGCCTTTGTCCCCGAGGCCCCCTGGCCACGGGGTCCCTCCAGCTGTTCCTGCCGCGTTGCCCAGCAAAGTGACTCCCTCCCCACGAAATCCCGGAGATCTTTCCTTCCTTGGGATGCATCCAGGTGTTTTCCCACGATTCACAGCACCCTTGGAGCGTGTTGGGGCCGGGCTTTTCCCGACTGGAAGTAGTGTCACCCTCTTTTTGTAGGATGCAGTACCCGAGCAATGGGGAAATCCTCCTTGTCTCCTCGAGTTGCCTTATTTTATAGACTATATATATTTAAGGAAAAAAAGTTTAAAAAGCAAGATGTGTATTTGTAAAGGTTTAAAAAAAAAAGAAAAAAGAAAAAAAAACGCTGAATTTTTTTGGGAATTGTACATGGAGCTGCTGGATCTGCAGGGAATGCTGCTCCTGCCAGGGGGGATCACAGGAGGGCAGGGGCCTGGCACTGCCTGGCACCTCTCGGATTAATCCAAGCGACTTTTCTGCTGCTGGATGTCACTGGATTTGTTTTTGCCTGGAGAGCTGCCCACGGCAGGGAAAGGTGAATGACCGGATTTTTTAGGGATTTTTCCCGTGTATGAAACTTTGGCACCTCCCTGGGTTTATTTATCCCAGCTGAGCACCCTCCTGCTGACCAGGGATCCCTGAAACTTTGCTTTATCCCGGCAGCTTCATCCTGGTGCTCTCCCAAACGGAGCCTGAGCGGGATCACTGCCCACACCCCACCTGCTCCTCCCTGCTGGGGGAAAAGCCAGAGCGCTCCCACCCTGCTCCAGGTGGGAATTTTCCAGGTGGGAGCAAAGGGATTGCCAGGTCTCCCTGCTGTCCCAGGAGCCCTTTCCATGCCCCCGTGCTGGGAGGCCGCAAATCTTCCAGCCGGCAATGAAATCCTATTGCAGCAAGATTTGGGATTTTCCCATGACCCTGGGATGAAGGTCTGGGCTGGTTTTAGACACAAATCCAGAAATAACCAAACCCCGTGTGCTGCTTTCTTTGGAGCAGCTTTGGGCAGGAGGGGAGGAGGTTTAGGGGTTTTTTTTCAGGCTATAAAAGCAGCTGAGTGCCGGGCGGAGGGGCTGCTCCCTGCTTAGCCTTGCCCTGTCCTTGTGTCTCGTCCTTCCCTCCTGCAAAATTCCTCCTGAAGAGAGAATTCCATGCAGCCCAGCCCAGCGCAGGGTGTGCGGCTGCCTTTCCCAGGCTTTGAGCCCTACATTAAACGGAGAAATCCCGTGGCTGTGCATGCATCCAGCCCTCGGGATGGACTTTTCTACCAGACTTGTTGCATTTGCCGAGACCAAATTCCAGCAGGGATGGGGTCCTGTCCCTCGCTGTGCCTCTGCCGTGCTCCCCTTTGGCATTTTACTGTGAATCCCAAACCTTTTGTAAAGCCACAGCAATTTTGTACTGACCCGAGATACTGTGTGGAGGGGGGGAGGAGGAGGCTCTCCCCCCTGGAATGTCACGCCGAGTTTTCTCCCCGGAGTTTTTTCCTGGAGTTTCTTCCCGGTGAATCGCTGCAGCTGTGTTACTGCTCTCGAAATGTAAATAAAGATTTTCTCCTGCTGATCGCTGTGCTGGCAGTGTCCATGTGGGTGATGCCTTGCCAAGGCAGAAGAGCAGTGTTGTCCTGGAGTTTTTCTTGTAGGAGCTGAGGAGGAGGAGGAGAGGGGAAGAAGAGGAATCAGAGCATCCCTGCTTGATCACGGAAAACCCCTCAGGTTTTGGGTTTGGACACAAAGCAGCTCTTTGGGTCCTTTATCAGATATAATCCAAAATAATGGTTAAAAAGCCAGTTTGGATGCAGCCATTTGCTCCTGCCCTCCCATCCTTATCCCAGAATCCCAGACTGGTTGGGGTTGGGATGGTCCTTAAAGCCCATCTCATTCCACCTCTCTGCCACGGGCAGGGGCACCTTATTGCACAGAAAATTATTTTTATTTACTTTTCGACTTCTCCCTGATAAAGCTACGGGGGAGCCATAGGACAGGGAGGCTCTGGCTGTGTCCTGTGCCCCGGGAAATCCATCACGTGCAGTTGGAATCGGGAATTAAACTCCCGGGGCTGAAGTGCCTCCTCCCAGTGCCACCAGTTTTTTTTGCTCTTTGCTTTCATTCCCGGCCGGCAGCTCGGGGCACTCCCTGTTTGGAGTGAGCAGAGCCTCAGGAATGATCAGGAGAGAGGGAAAACAGGGTGATAAGCAGGGAAGCTGCTGCCTGGGAGGTGCGAGAGCCGCAGGTGGCGGGAGGGATGTGGGCGATGTCGCGGTTTAGGGTCGTGACAATCCCGGGGCTGAGAAATCCAAGGAGGAAAAATATCCGTGCAAGCTGGAAAATGAGCTCAGTGTGAAAACAAAAGTTGGGAGGTCAAAAAGCGGAGGAGTGTGAGCCAAAATCCAGCCGGGATCAAAGCCTTGGCTTCCCGCGAGTGCCTTCGGGGAGCTGGGAGGGCACAGGGGACACGTCCCCATCCCACGGCCTGGCCCCAGCGCATGCAGGAATGGCAAGCACAAGGGAACGGCCTCAGGTTGCACCAGGGGAAGTTTAGATTGGATATTGGGGAAATTCCTTCGTGGAAAGGCTGTGCAGCCCTGGCACAGCTGCCCAGGGCAGGGCTGGAGTAGCCATCCCTGGCGGGATTCAAAAACTGTGGATGTGACACTTGGGGACGTAGGGCAGGGGTGGCCTTGGCAGCGCTGGGGAACAGCTGAACTCGATGATCTTAGAGGGCTTCTCCAACCCGAATGATTCCATGATTCCATGATTCCAATCGTATGTTTATAGCATCACTTAGTGCCTGCCTGCCTGCCTGGTACCCAGGGAGGTGCCCCGAGTGTGCCTGGATCAACCCCGTTCCCGGGGCTGCAAAAGCTTGGATAACGTCACATTCCTGCAGAGTCCATCCAGCATTTAGCATTCTCCAGCGGAACAAAAAAGAATCAAGGGGGAAAAAAAAAAAACAAACCAAGGAAAGAAAAAAAAAAAAAAAACCCTGGCTGAGATATCCGCTGCTCAGCCCTGCAGACTCCAGATCCCCACTCCAGGCCACATTTTCGACGATGTGATATGTCTGCCTCCATCCCCATCCTTCCCTGAGTCTCTGTAATCCCAAAAATAACCCGGGAGCGGCACGCAGTTCCCAGGCAGCGGCGGCAGCAGCGTCCCAGCCCGCGGCGTGAGCCGGCAGCGGCGCCGGATGACGAGCGGAGCAGCGGCGTGCGGGACACGGCCAGCGCTCCCCGCAGCCCCCGGCAGCCGCAGGATGCGCGGGGCTGAGCGGCAAGGTAAGGAAAAGCTCCCCGGAGCCCATGGCAAGGCGGCGGGAGGAAACTGGGGATGTTGTTTACGGCCCGTTTGTGCTGAGTAATGAGCGGCGAGGCGCGCTCCATCCCGGGATAAGGCGAATTCCCTGTTATGTAACGGGGCTGAGGGAAGGGGTCGCACCCAAAACGGCCTGGCCGGGGCAGGGAAGTGCTGGGATTTGGGAATGTACACCTGGGCATGGAGTGTTGGATAACCCCGGGCTGCGCGGTTCTCGGTCCCCGATGGGAGCACGAACATCTCCTCTCGCACCCCAAAATAGGGGCTCGTGCTTTTAGGGCTGCCTGGGAGCTACCCGGGCATATTGAATGGAAAGAAGGGGATTTTCAGGCTTAAAAGAATAAATGTGGCTTCCCTGTGGCCAGAGCTGGACCTCCCGCAGGAGGGGGATTGGTGGAGATGGCAGCACAGCAATGCTGCCATCCAATACTGATCCCAGCCTTTCGCTGCCAATCCACCGGGAAGCTGACCTTCAGCCACCCCCCCTCTGCTATGCCGAGGCAAACACGGAGCTGCATTCCCTTTAAAAATCCCATTTCGGGCCAAAAAAAGAGCCAAAAGCCGTAGGTCAGTGCAGACATCACCGCCTCGGCTTCGGCGCTGCTGAGGCAGCCCCGGGCGGGCGCTCCGGGAGGGGACGGCAGTGCGGGGCGGCCGGCGGAGCTTCCTGCTCCCCACGGCTCCAGGTAGGTGTTCAACCCCCCCGGCATCCCCAGGGCTCGAAACCAGCCCAGATTTCCTGTCTGGCTGCTGTATTTGTGCCTGTCGTTACTATAGTCTTGTTGTGGGTGCTGCCAAGGAGACGAGGAGGAGGAGGAGAGGGAGAAAGAGGTGGAGGAGGAGGGTGAAGAATATTCTGGGCAGACCCTCAGGTCTGCAAACTCCCGACTTTATTCTCCTTCTGCGGCTGGAGCAGGGCCTCCATCTTCTGCTACCCCTCCAACTGTGAATTTCTCTTAGTCATAGCCTTCCCTGAGAGAAAAAAAAAAATCCAAAAATCCAATAAAAGCAGCGTACGGAGCGATGCCGGCGGCACCGGCGGCGTGACGGCAACTCCGGTGCCTCTAAATTTAGCCAGCCGCGTTTGCGATCCCAGGAACGCTCCCGGCAGAGGGAAGCAGCATTTTTGGGGTGGCTGCAGCCCTTAAGGAGGCACCGGGTTTGTCCTTGAGCCGGGTTCTGGCCGGCAGCGTGAGCGCCAGTGTTGAATTGCTGACCCAACTAATCCCTGCTGCAGCCTAAGCCCGGGGCCTCCCGCAGCCCGGCCGCCCTCCGAGCGGGGCTTTCGGGGCACGATTTGCTCAGATCGATCCCACTCTGCTGGGGAAAGGCGGTGGAAACCTTGTGGGGTGCGTGGAAAAGGAAGCTGACGGATCGTAGGGTGGAGAGGTTGAGATCCAGAGGTGTCGCGCAGGTTTTGGGGTGGAGATGGGGATGTTGGTGTTTTATCACAGCCCCGGCTCTGCTCAGGCTGCTGGAATTCACCTTGGGAAGGGAGTTGGCACCATCAGCACGGGAGGGACGTGGCAAAGGATGCAACCCATCCATAGCGATCATTGGATCCAAAGGGGTGGCTGCTCCTCTCCCAGAATCTTCCAGGCTGGAAAAGCCCTCTGAGATCATCAGGCCAACCACTAATCCAGCTCTGACAGAGCTCCCGAGATCAGGAGCTGCTCATGGGATCCCACAGCTCTCAGGTTTTTGGGAACATGTTCTGGAAATTCCAGAATTCTGTGGACGTAACAGACAGAGATCCTGTAATCCCCATAAAAATTGGATTATAGAAGCTTCTTCAGGGGTGCATAAAGCAGCCATGGGAACCTCTCCAATTAAAAGGCTATAAATAGGAGTTTATGATTTATATGAAATTATAAATAATTGATATTTCTCACTAATATTTCTATGATGGTAAATTTTTTACAGTAGGTTTAGTATTTTATTATAATTTAAAATATTATTATACTGAACTAGAAACAATATTTGATGAGCTCTTACAGTCCCAAAAGGGGATGAGGCCCCGTTTGATGGACACAAACAACATACCGATTTCTCTCTCTTGAGTAACTCCTTGTCTTCAGCAGCCCCAAATAATAAGGATTGGACATGGTATTGTTTAGATCCCTGGATTATGGCTGGGAAAAGGAGAGGTGGAGAAATTGGGGGTGCAGGACAAAACCAGGCAGGGAGACTGAGACTGGGAGCAAGATTTGCTCCAAATCCTCGGAAATGGGGCTTTTGCCATGCAGGTAAATTTGAATTTATTCCCTTCCCCAGACCATGATTGGAAGCAAAAAAGAAACTACTCAAAAACCATTTGAATTCCTCTTCCAAGTAAGAGTTTTCATGGAAAACTTTGCAGGAAGAGCAATTTGCTCTTGGCCAGCAGAGGTTTCTCCGAGGTCCAATGTCTGTGAGGGGTGGGATGCACCAGGTTCTCCCTCCCATTTTCTCCTGGAATTCCTTTCCCACCCTGCCAGCTTTGGGAAGGTATTTAACCCACACCCAGCTCCCAGCCTGGGAGCACACGTGGAATTACTGGGAAGCCCCGTGGCTCAGAGCAGCCCCTGCACTGTCACTGCTGAGTCAGCACTCTCCATCTGCATGTCCACGGGGTCTTTCCACGGACTGGAGTCTGGAAGGCATCCCAGGAGAGCATTCCCAGCTGGGTGACCAAGCTGAGGGCCCCACTGACCCAGGCACTGCTGTGGGAAACTGGGCAGAGTGGGGTTTGGCACCTGTCCTGGTGGGAATGGTCACCAGGAGAGGGCTGAGGGACCATCCCAGCCTGATCCCCGCCTGCCTTCCCAAGGAGCAGCATTCTGGCTCCTGTGCCACTGAACTTTCATCCAAAGCCATGGAATCCTGGAATGGTTTGGGCTGGAAGGGCTTAAGGCCCATCCAGTGCCATCCCTGCCATGGGCAGAGACACCTTCCACCGTCCCAGGCTGCTCCAAGCCTCTTCCAACCTGGTGTTGGACGCTGCCAGGGTTCCAGGGGCAGCCACAGCTTCTCTGGAAAATCCATCCCAGTTGAAATCTATTCCCACACCAAACTGGGTGTCTCTCCCGTGAACCTCAGATTAACACCAGGATCTGGGAGAGAGCACGAGCAGCCCTGTGGAGTCTGCTTGAGGAACGATGATCCTTTATAAACCTGAACCCAAACCGCCTCAGTCAGGAGCTGGAGCTCAGGTTTTACTGTTTTCTATCAGCCAGGACAACAAAGCTTTCACAACATCATTTTCCCTTTTAGTTGTAGGTAAAATCTGCGCTCCCAAATTCGGGCAGAAGGCAGAACCACCTCAGTGGTGTTGTGTTGGGTTTCTGGCCAATCTTCCCATGCTCTCAGCCCCATCTGTATCTCCGCACCGTGGGCCTCGTGGCCTCTCCTAAATATCCACCCCAGATAATCCATCACGGTGAGGCCTGGAGTGAGAACACCTCCCCTGGACTCTTCCCCCCCCAGGAAACCCTCATCCCATCCATCCTGCAGTGAAGGGATGGCAGTGGGGGACAGCCTCCAGCTGTGCTTTCCCTCTCTTTTCATGGAAAAACTGATTTCCCAGAGGGCTCCTTGGTCGGAGCTACCTGAGAGCCACGGCCTGCCCATTCCCATCGAGGCCTGTGCTGCTGGAGCCCGACCCCGAGCTCAGCAGCTGCAGCTGATGCAACCCCACCATTGGGGGGGGGCTGGTTGTGTAATTTTCCTCCCCGTTGTCCCCACCAGCCATTTTCCAGTGCAAACACCACCCAGTGCCCAGATGTTCCTCAGGATTTAACCGCTTGCCTCACAGGGAATGGGAAAGGATGAATAAACAGCAGTTAGGCCGCAAAATATCTGATCTTTACCAAAATACGTGATTGTGAATGGCTGTGCGGCCTCTGATTTTCCAACATTTTGCAGGCTCAGGGCCTTCCTGAGCCAGCATTTCCTATTTAATGGCCTCTTATAGATCCACTTCCCGTCCCTTTCTCCTCTTTCTTTGTGAGCCATGCACATTTTTAGCAGCTACAACAGCCCTTGGCAAGCAGCTCCGCAGCTCAGCGTTGCTGAGGAGCCAGGCAAATCCTTCAATCCTCCCAAATAAAGTCCTGGGCTGGGATGAGTAAGTTGTAGATCATCCCTGACAGCATCTGAACAAGACTGAGAGGCAAGAAATAACAAAATATGCTGACACAGCACTGGAGTTAAGGGTGTGCTCTCACAGGGAGGAAAGAATGGGGAAAAAAGACACTGAGGGAGTCGAACATTTGGCACATCCTAAGTCATCTTGAGTGTCCATCCTCAGTGGGAACGCTCCAGCTGCCAGCCAGGCCTCGGGGACTGGGCTGGCCTTCACTGCAGCAACGGCTCCAGGCTCCCTCTGCTGAAGGTTAAACTGAGTTTAACACTGAAACCCAGCTCAGACCAGCTCAGAACCCCCTGTGCTTTTTGTGAGAGGTGAAGGAGACAGGCAGAGCCAGGCTGGAAGTTCCTGAATGCCAGGGAGGGTTAGTAAGGGATTGGATCATTTGATCCCTGGATCCCCACAAGCCATCCCTGCTTTCCCCTGGCACATCCCATCCCACTGCAGGAACAGGCTTTGCCGCCCTGTGGAGCCACCACTCCGGGGCAGGCTGGGACAGCTCCTCGTTCCGGGTGTGGACACAACATTCCCACATCCAGAGGAAGGACCCACACGGCCATCCCTGACTCCAGGCCAAATGCCACTGATTTACCCCCAGCACAAGCCTGGACGCCGCTTTGCAATGGAATTTCTGGCTCTGAACCGAGATCCCGGGCCTGTTCTGCTGCCACATTCCCGGAGCAGAGCAGGGGGATCGATGCTCCTGGCAAGCCCAGGGCACTGCCAAGGAATGAATGGAGCTGCAGAGGAGAGGGCAGGAAATGGGATCCTCCCTGTGCAGGTCACAACACACGTGGAAGGTGTCCCTGCCCTGGGAGATGAACTCTGAGGTCCTTCCCAACCCAAACCATCCCACGATCCTGGGATTCTGTGCATCCACACCTGGGCTCGGCCTTTTCGCACAAACAGGGGGAGTTCAGCATTCCCAGAGGAGTACTTTTGGAACAAATGTTTCGTATTTGGAGTTTTAAAGGTATTGCTCCAGGTGTTAAATTAATTTTCAAGCTCTGTTTGCAATTCTAACAATGTTCCCCGGTTTAATTGTGCTCCTGAAGAATTAAGGGTGTAATATTTCACCAGAGCTGCTCAGCTGACGGGAGGAGAGGTGCAGAAAATGGAATTGCACCTCAGTACAGTTGGGGTTTGATTACAGCTGCAAGGAGAGCCTTTACCCAGGAGAGGCTGCAGCCCAGACAGAGAAAAACAGCCAGAGGTTGGCAAATCAATTTTTTCCAAGGTCAGGAACGGGGAGAATCTGTATCTCTTGAGGCCTGAGCAACACAAAATCCTCCTTAGCACGTCCTTAACACCTCCCCAGCCCTCGTGGCCCCTGCCAGCCTTGCCACTCATTCAGGGCACCTCAGATCTGTCACCAGCCACTGCTCAATCAATGAATATTTCTGAGGAGCTCATTCCCTACCTCTTCCTTTTCACTCCTGAAAGTCACATGCAATTCAAAGTTTTTTGATTTCGGTCGGGGTTTTTTTGTTGTTGTTACAGCATTTTTTATACTGTAGATCTCCAAAACAGATAAACCACGCGGCCCTGCTTTGGCCCGGCTTACAGGGAGAAGTGAGGGAGAGGGAAATGTTATTTTATATGTTCTTTTCTAAACTTCCCGTTGGATAAGTGCAGCTTCACCTGGAGCCCACAGGATTCCCTAATCCCATCTCCTTGTGTTTGCAGGGTGCAAAGGTGGGATTTGAGGCCTCCTTCCTCTTCCCTCCTTGGCCCCAAGATCCCCTGGAGTGGCTGCTCTGTCCCTTTGTGCTTGGCAGAACCCCCTTTCCCCAGGCAGGAGCTTCAGGCTGTGGTGATGATTCCCCTGTGGAGGGACAGCTGTGATCCCCAAAAAGCTGGGACAAACACGGAAAGAAAGGAATCAATAACGGATTCAACGAGGAGGAGCAATTATTTCTTTCCCAGAAAAAAAGCTGAGGCAGACAGAGCTTGGCTGCTCAGCAGTGAGGGAGTGGCTGCTTGATTGAGGAGATGGGATTTTGTCCAAGCTGAGCTGGTGGATGCAGGCTGGACACCACAGGGGATGGGCTTTAGGCTGTGCAGGGTTTGTGTTGAGGTTCCTCAGCTCAGTCCCTCCAGAGAAGGAGGGTCTGGGCTCTCCTGGAAATGCCACACAGCCTCCATGTGCCTCCTCCACCTGAGTGCCTGCTTTGGTGTGTTTGAGCAAGCAAAAGAAATGGAAATCACCTCCACCCCCCAAATTGCCCGTTTCATTCCAGAGCACAGGAATTGCCGCACCTTAGACTGTCTAGGAGAGAGTAACAGATGTGATCCCTAGGAAAGATCATGGGCTCATGGAATGCTTCGGCTCGGAAAGGACCTCAAAAACCACTTTTTCCAATTCTCTTCCCTGGGCAGGAACACCTCCCACTGGCCCAGGTTGCTCAGAACACACGGAATGGCTCAGGAAATGTTTATTTTTATTTTATTAACTCTCTGCTTGTGGGTGCCAAGAGGGAGGGGCCCATTCCTGCCGGCCAGTGTTGCAATCCATGAATTGCTCCACACACACCAAAGAATGGAGGGGGCAGAAAACACGACCCCGACCCTGAGTTCAAGCTGTTCCTGCTGCTGACAGGGAGCTGCTCACGTCAGGTCAGTTCATTTTTGGTTTGTAAATCTGCCGGGGTTTTTCTGGGGAGATTCTGGGTCACAGATGTACCTTGTCTGCTCCGTAACATAAAATCACAGGGGTTACATAAACAATAGCACATGACAAGGTATGGCTGGAGCAGATGTCTGCTGCCCCGGAGAGCTCCGCAGGAAAATTCTGCCAAGTGCCAGGGATATTTCAGGGTTTGGGTGTTGCTACACAAGTGCTTTGAATCGGAGAATCCCAAAATGGTTTGGGTTGGAAGGGACCTCAAAGCCCATCCAGTGCCACCCCTGCCATGGGCAGGGACACCTCCCACCATCCCAGGCTGCTCCAAGCCCGGTCCAGCCTGGCCTTGCTTACTGATGTCATTACTTTAGAGGCAATTTTTTGAGCAGAGAACTTTCCTTTCCACGCGAGATCGAAGGCATGCTCATGTCTGTTTGCTAAGGCTTCCTTTTGCTTTTAGTTTTCCTTAAATCACAAAGAAATCCGCGTAGAAGGGTTTAATAGTGCTCATTTCCTTTGGAACACCCCTCAGTTCCTCTGTTCCACGCAAAATGAAATCACGATGTACAAGCCCAGGCTGAAAACTGCGTCTGAGCAAGGCACAGCTCACCAGTTGCTCAAGGCCACACTCTGGCTTGGTCCAGAGCCTGTTCGCATGTGAACTGCTAAAAATAGATGGGTGACAACAACAAAAACGGCTTTAGTGGTCGGTGGCACCGCTGGGAGCCACCAGTTTAGGGCCAGCAGTGGCACAAGGCAGGGTTTGGGATGCTGATGCATCATCCCGTCAGGATACAGCTCCTGGGGTCCCTCTGGTCCCCCGCTCACATCCAGGCTGGGTGTTCCGCTGGACCACGGATGCTCCTCGTGATTTTGGAGGCTCAGTGTAGGACGGCTGTGCCAGCCCTCCTCCTCCAGGCCGCAGAGCGGGCTGTGCCAGCCCCTGTGGCGGTGACCTTGGAAGGAACGCACCTTCCCCCGGTGTGGCAGAAAGATCTCAGTGGCACTCACTGCTCCCACCCCTCTCCATGCCTGGGATGGGAGGGATGGGAGGAGTGTGCGCGGCAGAACGCAGGGACAGCAGCCCGGGGAAGGGAAGGCTGTGGAGGCAGCACGTTTATCTCGCTGATGGCTCGCAACAGCCGGCGCTGGCGGAGCACGGAGCCGCTGGAATCGCCCCATTCCCCAGCGCAGGATGCTCCACTCCCGCCGGCCG
>VZRN01001083.1:199694-222347 GCA_013397935.1 Dasyornis broadbenti | reverse complement strand
CCTGGACAAAGCCCTTGCGCTGTGGCCTCAGCAGGGCCCAGCACGGGGGGAGAATTCCTTCTCTGCTCCTGCTGCCACCCCAGTGCTGCCCTAGTCCCGGGGCCAGTGGCCTCTTGGCCACCTGGGCACACCTGGCTCCTGTTCGGGTCAGCCAGCTCCAACCCCCGGTTTGGATCTGGTACCACGTTGTCCTCGCTGTGCTGAGACCGAACAGCCAGCCTACACACAGCGCTGAGAGTTCTGAGCCCAGCTGGCAGCAATGAGCCATCCCTCGTCCCTGGAAAATCACGGCTTCGAGAAGGAAAACAACTTTTCCCCGTTCCTGACACGCAGCAGTGCATGGGAACGTGTTTGGTGTGGCCAGAGCAGAGGGACTGTCGGGGATTTGTTCCAAACAAGTGATGTTGGCTCTGGTTTTGCTGTGCCTGAAGGTGCCTCGTCACCAGACATGGAGTCCAGCTATGGGGGAGGCCTGCTGGATATGGTGAAGGGAGGAGCAGGGAGGCTCTTCAGCAACCTGAAGGACAACCTGAAGGACACCCTGAAAGACACCTCCTCCAAGGTCATGCAGTCTGTTGCCAGGTACGGTGCACCTGAAGCAGGTAAAAGCAGGAGCCGCACAGCGCTGCTCCCACCGAACCGGCTCCCAGGGATTGAGGAAGGAGGGGAAAATCACAAATGGTTTCCTTGGTTCTGCCTCGTAATTGGTGCTTGGCCTCGAGGAAGCGGGAAATCCAAAGTAAAACAATCGAAGCTTCATTGTAAATGAGCATCAGCATCCTGAAGTCTGGAAAATGCCTGGGAAAGTGGAGCACTCGGTCTCCCGTTCCTGGAGGATTCCCTGTGGGATCCTTCCAGTTAACCACCACTTGAGTATTGTGTCACTGGTGTTGATGCCTCCTCTCCTTGCTGTGCAAGGAGCTCTGGCTGCTGATGCTCCCATCCCTGAATCCACCTTGGAATGGAAGAAAGGCTGAGGTGGCTTTGCTCTGGGGACCCTCCTGGCCTTGTCCCCTGTGCCCGCCTCCGAGAGATTGGGGGCTACAAGAAATTCAGGAACTTTAATGCGTGCAGGAGCCCAGAGGGTTTGAGGCATCTGCAAAGTGCAAACTGCTGGAGACTTCTCCTGGAAGATGGCTCTGAAAATTAATGACAAAAGGGACCTTTCTTGCAGGTTTTGCATCCAGTTAATTGCATGTGCAGAGAGGGAGGCTGGGGCACTGTCTACATCTTAAGAATTCATTTTAAGATTGTTTTTCCTTGTGGGATAAGTAGATTTTTCTGGGAAAACACTCTGAATGTGCTGCTAAAGTGCCTAAATTCTGTCTCCTTTTAGTTACACCAAGGGAGAGCTGGATATTTCCTACATTACCTCAAGGATCATAGGTAAGCACTGCTCCGTGGAGAAACACAACCTCACAGCATCCAAGGTCCATAATTCCACAAACACACACTCAGCTGGCCTCTTCTTGCTTTCCCAGTGATGTCTTTTCCTGCTGAAGGCGTGGAGCTGGGATTCAGGAACCACATCGAGGATGTCAGGACGTTCCTGGACTCCAGGCACCCCGACCACTACACCGTGTTCAACTTGTCACCCAAATATTATCGCAGTGCCAAGTTCCACAACAGGGTGAGTGCCTTCCGCGGGATCGGCGGGGGAAATTCCTTGGGAGAAGGGGCACCAGGTCCTGTTGTATCCAGGATTTGTGGTGGTTAAGGAGTTAGAGGAGTTTTTAAGCTGCTGGGGTGGGTTTGGGGTTTTAGCTGGGGCCACAGGGATTAAAGAGCTGGAAAGCTCAGGAATAATGTTGATGTGAGGAGTCTGGGAGAGTGAAGGGCATCGCACTGAGTGGAGCCTGGGCTGCAGGCAAATAAAGAATAAAGCAGAGTCAGAGCTGCTCCCACAGAGTGTTGGAGCTGCTGCAGAGAAACAAGAAAAGGAAAGGCCTCTGGAAGAAGTTACCAATAGAAGAAGGGAGATGATTTTCTTGCAGTTGGGCTTTAATCAAGCAGGAGCCCTCAGCAGGCAAAGCACAGGATGGAAACGGGATCTGAGGGGCAGTTTGGCTCTTGTGGCTTTAAAAAGCCACCTCCACCGCCTGCCCCAGTTTCCCTCTCTAAAACCAGAGCAGCGTCAGGAGCACTGCGAGGCTCTGCTTCGTTAATGGCTTTTAGAGGAAATCTCTATGAAATGCTGCTGCTGAAATGCAAGATTAGATTTAATCTTTCTGAAAACTTCCTCTTCTTTCCCTCTCCCACAAGTGAGTGATGTGTTTGGTGGTGGTTTTTGTTTTTTTGTTTTTTAATTTCTAACTTTTTGGTGCCTCCAACCCAAAAGGCAGCAGCAGCTGCCAGGCTTAACCCTCAGTCAGGGTAAATGAATCTAATCTATAAGCCTAATTTAATTTTAATTTGAGGTGTAGCTGAATTCATCTGCAGCAATTCTGATCACCAGAAACCACTCACTGATATTTGAAGCAAATTTCTCAGTGGCCATCAGTAACCAGACTTCAAATCCCAGTAAATGAACAGGGAAGACTAATTAAGAGATATTAAGAGCTCTGAACCTTCAGTTTTGATTGGTTGTGGTGCTTCCCTGGTGCTGTTTGTGAGTGGAGAAAGATTTATCCACTTCTGAAAGCCCAGCATTACAGATCTGTTGCTGTGTGAGCTGGCCATAACTCCTGAATCCCTGGGATCATCTCCCTCCCCACCCAACACCTCAACAGGTGAATGTCACCGTCAAAGCACAGCTTGGTGCTTTGGAACCATTGCCTCAACTCAAACAGGACAAAAATAAAATTATTTTTTAATAAAATGTTGTTTTTTCAGGTTATGGGCTGGGAAATCCCGATTCCAGGTATTTTGCATGGGAACGGAGTATGCACACCACAATACATGAAAGAACTACAAGGCTGAGCTTTATATATCCTGGAAAAAACACTAAAGGGCTCTCAAGGAGGTGAAATCCCAGTGAGAGTTTTCTGCTGGGGATGAGGATGTCAGCTGAGCCAGACTTGTTCTTTGACAGGAAAAGCTTTTCAATTCCTGCTCCCCAGAAAACTTTCTGCTCCTAAGAGCAAAGTGGGTCACTGCTGCGTGGTGGCACAGGAGGGAGGTGAATTCGTGTCCTGCTGGGCCACTGCCCTGCCTAGACATGGCTGAGCGGGTCACAGAGCCCCAGGTGCCCGGTCTGCCGAGGAGGAGAGGGCACTGGGAGGGTGGTGAGGCACTGGGAAAGGTCGTCCAGAGAAGCTGTGGCTCTCCCTGGATCCCTGGGAGTGTCCAAGGATGGAGCTTGGAGCAAGCTGCGATAGTGGGAGGTGGCAGGGTGCGAGCAAGATGATCTTTAGGGTCTCTTCCAAGTCCAGGGAGCGACTCTGAACGGAGACCTGGCTCTGCTCTGCTGTCCCCTCTGGGTCCCCAGTCTGAGCTCCCATCGGCCCGAGCGAGGGAGAGCAGTTTCAAAACACAGAACTCAAATATAACATTAAACAAACCCAAACTTCAAAGCCCCTCATGGGTCACATTCCTGGCAGTTGCTGCCCTGCTGCTAAAATAAAACAAGCACTGGCTGCTCATTCCCAGAGCTCCAGAATTCCGCCTGCTTTTCCCTAAGGTTTTCTGTGCCGAGTGCTGGTGAGGTTCCGTTGGATACAAACACCAAGCACATCTTTTAATTTCCTAATTGCAAACCATCAGGCAGATGTGTAATTAGAGGCAATGTAAATATGTAATTAGGGACTGTTGGGAAATGTATATTATTTACTGGAGAAGTGATAATGGCTTTTCCAGATGCTCGACAGGGAGGTCTGCTCAGAAGATTGTCAGTGTGAGGGTCACAGGCTGTATGAATTCTAACAGGGAAAATCCAGGGTACGACAGGAGGAGTTAAACAAACTCCATCTCTGGAGACAGGAGAAGGTGGGGAGGATAAATAGGGAACGGTCATTCCCTGCTTTCCAAACCCTGAGCACTGTTGGATTTGTGGAGTGGCTTCTGCAGCACGACATTGGCTCGGGGGCACAGGGGAAAATCAGGATATTGTGGAGACCAGAACTTTGCCAGATGTAAAAAGTAATGAGATAAATATGGAATTTGAAGGAGTCTCCCCAACAAGAAGCAGAGGATGAATGCCTGGGGCAGGCAGAGCTGCCAGCTTGGCCTGGCCCTGCATCCCATGGGAGCCTTTGGAATCCTTGTCTGACACAGCCCGGTGGGCTCTGGCTGGAATCTGGGTGCCCCTTTCTGCTCTGAGATCTTGTGCAGGTGTCAGACGGAACTTTAAATTTTATAAACCCTGCAGCATTTCCTTCCTTTGAGCTGTGGAACAGTTATGGGGATCATGAAGAACATCTGGGCAAATCAACCTCCTTCCTTCCCCGTTCTCATTAAGCAGGAGCCAAATGTCAGCTGAGAGGGACACACAGAACCAATTCTTCAGCTGAGGACACGCCCCAGGACATTTCTCCTTTAAATTTCTTCTGGCCAGAAATGCCTTAAAAAAAAAAAAAAGAAAAAGATATTTCAATTAAAAGCATATGAAAAGGAGATGTCTGCCGAGGGCTGTTTGATGTGCTGCAAGGACGGTGCTGGAGAGAAGGGTGGTGGATCAGAGCCAGCCCTGATGAACAGGAACCAGACCGACTTTAGGATTTGTGGGCTTTCAGCTCTAAGGAGCCATTCATTTTTTCCTGCCTCATATATTAGCTATACTTACTCAGATAGGATTATTTTATTTTTTTTTTTTTGAACAGAACTTCCCTTTCATCAGTTTAATATCTGTCACACAGGGCTTGGAAATCCTGTGCCACAGAACAATTCAGAACAACAGATGCTCCGTGCCCTGTGCAAATCAGAGCAGTTTTTAGGCACACGTTGTACAAAGCCTTTAGAAATCAGTGCGAGACTGGAGCGTTATAAAACAGCCACTCCAGATAATCTGACGTGAAATGTAAATTTTTCAAACTGTGCAGACATCAGCCTGATGTTATTTCATTGAGAAAGCTTTTGTGTCTGCCTCCTCACAACTCGTGGGCGTCACGGTGCCGGGTTATGCACGAGGGGAGGTGGAGTGGGTTCCCAGCACAACTCCCGGGAGCTACACTTGAAAAAAGCAAAAGGCCTGGTCATGTCAGGCAGGTTCCTGGGGCCTGGAGCAGCTCCAGGATGGAAAACCCTACAGAAAATGGCTGGAATGCCTCAAATTTGTCTGAAACAAACAATTTGCAGGGAGCAAGAGTGGTGAGACCCTGAGGAGCTGGGGGTTCCCCATCCACAGGACTCACCACCTCATTCAGGGCCAACACGTCAGCCTGATGTGATTTCATTGAGAAACTTCTGTGTCTGCCTCCTCACCACTCACGGGCGTCACGGCGCTGATATGCACGAGGAGAGGTGGAGGAGGTTCCCAGCACATAACTGCGGCTTGGAAAAGCCCCGGCAGGTTTGTGTGCAGGGAGAATGTGCAGAGCAGGCCCTGCTGAATGCTCCTCCAAAGCTGCTGTTGTTCCCTGCTGTCCCCGCAGGTGTCCGAGTGCAGCTGGCCCGTCCGGCAGGCGCCCAGCCTGCACAACCTCTACGCCGTCTGCAAGAACATGCACAACTGGCTGCAGCAGAACCCCAAAAACGTCTGTGTCATCCACTGCATGGTGAGTGCACCTCCCCGCCACCGGCCCGGGGATCAGCAGTGCCAGGCCACGCTTGCTCCAGGCTGGGGGTGAGGGTGGGGGCAGCTCCTGAAGGAGGAGGAATGAAACGGACCCAGAGGAAGGGACATCATCACCCAAAGAGAAACCAGAATGAATGAGAAGCAGGAACGGAACACAGGAGAGGTCAAAGTCATTCTCTAGGAGAGGTGATGAGTAGCAAAAAGGTTTGAATTTCACCCAAGAACTGATTGTGAAAGTTGTCATTCTGCTGTGACTTGCCCGGTGGCACAGGGTGCCCAGAGCAGCTGTGGCTGCCCCTGGATCCCTGGCAGTGCCCAAGGCCAGGCTGGATGGGGCTTGGAGCAGCCTGGGATGGTGGAAGGTGTCCCTGCCATGGAACTGGATGGGCTTTAAGGTTCCTGCCATCCCAAACCATCCTGGGATTCTGTGATTTGCATTTTACCCTAACCTTTAGACTGAAGGGGGATGGAAATTGGGCAGAAAACACCGAGTTGGGAATTCTGTCGACCTGTGAAATGGAGATTGTGGAGGTCTCTTGCCATCAGGAGCTGCCAGGCCTGGCTGCAGGAGCCCAGCTGCCTCTGCTCTTCTCTCCAGCACAGCTGAACTGGGGAACCCCCACAGGGATTATTCAGCACTGGGCAATGCTGGGCTGGGTGAGCGTGGTGTGAGCCTGGATCACTCCTAATTTACTCCATCCAACCTTTCCTATTGACAGCAATGCCCAAAAGGAGAGTTCTCTTTGCTCCTGGAGCCTAAATTGGAGCAGGAGGCTGTCAGCCCTGATCAGCGTAACCTGGGAGGAATGGAGGAAATGACTGATCCCAAATTGCACAGAGCTCCCACATGAGCCTGGCATTTCTGCCTTGCACAGCCAGCAGCTCCAGGACGTAAATTCCCTTCAAACAGAGAGGAAGATGCTCTTGATGCCTCCAGTCCTGGAAATCTAACTCAAAAATCCAATTCCTTTACTATCCCTTGGGCAATGGATATCAGGATAATGTGATAAAGGACAGGGAGTCCTTTCCAACACTTCCTAACAAGGCTGCAGAAACCCACTTAGTTCATATGAACCTGAGAGATCTTGTCAGGAGCAATTGGCAGGGGCTGAACTTGAAAAATGCAAAGGGCCTGGTCGTGTCAGGCAGGTTCCTGGGGCCTGGAGCAGCTCCAGGATGGAAAACCCTACAGAAAATGGCTGGAATGCCTCAAATTTGTCTGAAACAAACAATTTGCAGGGAGCAAGAGTGGTGAGACCCTGAGGAGCTGGGGGTTCCCCATCCACAGGACTCACCACCTCATCCAGGTACAGGAGAGACCCAGGCCACTGGGAATTCATTGATTCTCTCCTTCTGTTCCTGTATTTCTGATCTAGCAGTGTGACTCAGCAAACTCTCCCCCATAATCACCTTAAAAAACCCCGTTGGGAGCAATCTGTAAGCTCAGGGCTGTGGAGGGTGAGGGAGCCTGGGGCTGGATTTTTTGTTTGTTTATCCTTTTCCAGGATAATTTTCTATTAGAGGACTGCCTGCAGCTGTAGGATGGGTGCCCTCTGACCCCTGTGGTCACTTCCAGGCCTGTGTTTGAAATAATTCTAAAATTACAGCTTGGGAGCAGCCACAAAACACCAACGATTGCAGCCAAAATGTACTTGTGGGCTTAGGCTTCTCCCTGGATATTATTTAGCTTTGCTCCAGGCCAGTGCTGTTCACTGAAGACACGAGCGTTGAACAAATGACACAGAACTGAAAATTCCTCATCATCTCGTGGTCTCAGTCCCAGTCTTTCTGGAGAAGTTCTTCTTTGTCATTGCAGGAGGAGCAGAGAGCTGACACTTAAATCCTTTTCTCCCCCCTGCCCCTTTCCTTCCCAGGACGGCCGTGCAGCCTCAGCAGTTCTGGTCAGCGCGATGTTCTGCTTCTGCCACCTCTTCTCTCATCCTGGCCCTGCTGTGCAGCTGCTGAACACAAAGAGACCTGGCATCGTACTGTGGCCATCTCACAGGAGGTACAGTAGCCTGGCTCAGCACTGTGAGCTGCATTCCTCGTGCTCCAAGCTGCCCACACCCCTCTCAGGTGGGCTTTGGCCCCCAGACTGAAACAGGGGTCCAGTTCCTCAGAAATAAGTGGAGAAGTGGGGATCAGGTGCTGGAAGAGCTTGTCCAGATGAGCTTTCTGTCCTCGGAGATCCTCTGGGTATCACCCCCAGCACAAAATGCAGGTCTGAGACAGAGCTGTGAAGCGGCTCCTGCTTGGAGCAGAGAGCAGGTGATCTCCAGATCTCCCAACCTGAATTATTCTGTTATTTTAGAAGCCCCTGCTCACTGCAGGGGATTGGATTCGACGACTGCCAAAGGTCCCTGCCAACTCAGCCTGTGCTTACAGGTTCCTCTCCTGTGTCAGGATGAGTTTCTGCCTCCTCACACAAACAGCAAGTGCAGATTCGGTGCCAGCTGCAGGGATGGTGGAGCACATGGAAACTCCAGTCCTGGGCCTGTGAAAGAACGGCCCAGAAGTGTAATTAGAGGCAATGTAAATATGTAATTAGGGACTGTTGGGAAATGTATATTATTTACTGGAGAAGTGATAATGGCTTTTCCAGATGCTCGACAGGGAGGTCTGCTCAGAAGATTGTCAGTGTGAGGGTCACAGGCTGTATGAATTCTAACAGGGAAAATCCAGGGTACGACAGGAGGAGTTAAACAAACTCCATCTCTGGAGACAGGAGAAGGTGGGGAGGATAAATAGGGAACGGTCATTCCCTGCTTTCCAAACCCTGAGCACTGTTGGATTTGTGGAGTGGCTTCTGCAGCACGACATTGGCTCGGGGGCACAGGGGAAAATCAGGATATTGTGGAGACCAGAACTTTTCCAGATGTAAAAAGTAATGAGATAAATATGGAATTTGAAGGAGTCTCCCCAACAAGAAGCAGAGGATGAATGCCTGGGGCAGGCAGAGCTGCCAGCTTGGCCTGGCCCTGCATCCCATGGGAGCCTTTGGAATCCTTGTCTGACACAGCCCGGTGGGCTCTGGCTGGAATCTGGGTTTTGAGGCAGACACTGAGTGTGAAATGAAAGAACTGGAGACCTGAGCCCTGCTTTCTGTGCCTGCAGGTACATAGGGTACATCTGTGACCTAATAGCGGACAAACCTGTCATCCCCCACTGCAAACCCCTCACGATCAAGTCCGTCACCCTCAGCCCCGTGCCCTGCTTCAACAAGCAACGCAACGGCTGCCGGCCCTTCTGCGACATCCTCAGCGGGGAGACCAGGATCCTCACCACCTCCCAGGAATACGAGAGGATGAAGTGAGTCCTTTGCACCCCCGGCCCTCCTTAGGAGCCGCATGCAGCCAGACTTTCCCTTTGCTGTGGAATATCTGTGCTGCAGTCGTTGCCATCGATGAATGAAGGTTTGAGTTGGGAGTTTGTGCCTAAGGTTGAAATGAATGGCCAGATGGGGGCTGAGGTTGTCAGGACTTGGGATAGCTGCACAGAAATCAGGATCTGAGGTTGTCAGGACATGGGATACCTTCCTAGAGATTGTTCCATGCTGTGCTAGTTCGCCCTGTGGAATATTTTTGTTTTCACCAAGCAGAGCATTGAATGCGCCTCCTCCCTGCCTGGCCTGAATGAGGTGAGAGCTTTTTCTACATGAGGTAGAAGGGAGCTTAACCATGGCCTTCCTCCTGTTCCCCTCGAAGGGAATACCGTGTGCAGGAAGGGAAAGTCCTGATCCCCCTGGGAGCCACTGTCCATGGCGATGTCGTTGTCTCCGTCTACCACATGAGATCGACCATCGGGGGACGCCTCCAGGCCAAAGTAGGAGCTTGTTTTGGTTTCTCTTGTGGAGGCAATGTGGGGAGCTGAGAGCTGCCTAAACATGGAGTCTCCACCATTTCCCTGAGGACGTATTTGAAACCTGAATATTCAAGTTGCAGAGTGGCCGTGAATGTTTTCCTCCTCTCCATTCATTATTGGTGCTGTTTGCTGGGTTTCCGCTTTTCCCTGAAGCCTCCACGCCAAGTGAAATGGTTTTAAAGTTTTTGGGAAACAAACCTGTTGCTCCAATGCAGTCAGTGGGAACTGTGTCATTTCATAGCAAAACTGATGAGTAGATCCCAGAAATAAAGAGACACAGGGAAAGAGGAGTATTCCTCAAGGCTTTCTGCTGTACAGAGCCTGCAGCAGCGGAGTTTAAGACAGATGGAAATGTTGGGAATATTTGGGAATATTGAGAAGGAAACATTGCCTGTAGAACAAGCAGCATGAATTAAGTAATGCAGCAGTTAAGGTTGGGGTAGATTTGGCTAACTCATGTATTGAAGCCCTTGTTCAGTCTGGTGCTCTCTGTGCTTTTTCTTTTCAGATGACCAACACACAAATATTCCAAATTCAATTTCATACTGGATTCATAGCCCTGGGAACAACCACTCTCAAATTCACCAAGTGAGTGTTTGAAGCTGAACATTAATCAGACCTGATGCATAAAAGCCTGATGAAGGCTGAGGGAGAACAGTCACAGACGAAATATGAAAAGCCTGAATGTACTGAAAGCCTTTTTATAGCTTTCCACAAATATTCTTCCCTTTTAAACTGGACCTCTCTTATCCCCCTTTAGGCCTGAGCTGGATGCCTGTGACTCTCCAGACAAATATCCTCAGCTCTTTCATGTTATACTGGACATAGAAATACAGTCAGCAGACAGACAAACTGAATTAACTCCCCCATGGGAGAACTTCACCACAAAAGACATCAATCCCTCCATTCTCTTCTCCTCCCACCAGGAGCACCAGGACACTCTTGCTTTGGCAGGTAAGGGCTGCATGGATTTATTCCCTTTGCACGATTCCGTCCTGCTGAGCTGGGTTTGGTTTGATTCCACCTCTCTGGTGCTCTGTGCCGCAGGCAGAGGTGCCACGGATTCCCCCCAGGATAACATCAGGAACGTTGGGCAGAGCGCATTCTTCTCCTCTCTCAGCTGGCAAGGTAGGCAAGGCTTGGTCTCCAGAGTCAAATCTGCTTCAGAGAACAAAACCAGCTCCTTTAGCCCCTGCCTGGAGCACAGAGAGGCTGGAGGATCCCACTGGAGCATGTCTTTCCCATGAGATCACAGAGCTGTTGCTGGGCACACCCTGATGTTGCAATGGAGTGGGAATTCACTTCCTGCAATGTCCTCTTCAAACTGTGCTCTCTGGGACCTTTATGGACACGGCTCTAGGGTGAACCTTCACCCGAGGCCTCCTTCATGCTAGAAGTGGAAATAAATAAGCCTTGATGATAAAATTTAGGTTAATCTTTGCAAAGGAATCATGGGGTCATTTCGGTTGGGAAAGACCTTTAAGGTCATCGAGTCCAACCGTTCCCTAGCACTGCCAAGGCCACCACTCACCCATGACCCCAGGTGCCACATCCTCCAGGGATGGGGACTCCCCCACCGCCCTGGGCAGCTGTGCCAGGGCTAGAGAACCCTTTAGGGGAAGAAATTTGCCAACTTTTATTTTAAAAGAGCAAAATCATTTTAGCAAAATGCTGCTGTGCTGTTCTCAGTAGCTTTCTGTTCTGCTTGTAAGCTGATTTTTACGGGACCTTTGTGATGACCAAACTAACAGCTGCCTAATTTTATTTCCAATCATCATTTAGATCAGAAATCTGACAAAAGTAGCTCTCACCCCACCTCAGAGGATCGAGCAGCGTTGGTGCATGAGGAAAGCGAACAGTCAGATGACGAACTCTTGTCCCTTTCCAGTCAGCACAGTAATGCCAGCGGTGACAAGCCCCACGGGACCCCAAAACACAGCAAAAAGCAGCAAGAGCCTCCAGCACCACCTCCCCCTGAAGACGTGGACCTGCTGGGCCTGGATGGCAGCCCCATGAGCAAGAGCTTTCCCTCGCAGCCCAGCGCTGCCCCCTCTAACTCTGACCTGCTGAATGATTTGTTTGGGGTCGGTGGGCCGAGCTCGCAGAGCCCCGGGGCGGCGGCTGCCGAGGAGGTTTTCCATGTGGGGGGCCCTGGATCCGTGCAGTCGACTCCGCGGCGCTCGGCGGCTTCGGCGTCGCCGTCCCCGTCCCCGAGGGTAGGAGAAGGTAATGGTGGCTGGGGCTTGGAGGATCCCGCTGCGGGATCTGCTCTGGGAGGTTGGATTCCTCTTGGATACCCCCGTGCCATGAAAAGTGAGGCCAGCCAGCTCCTCTGCTCCTCACCAAACCAGTCCCTACCGGAGCACACCCGGGGCTTTGGTGGCTCCTCACACCAACAGGCACTGGAGATCCTCAGTTTTGCTCTTTTTATGTGTCCAATAGTCCATTTGAGGAGATGATGAGTTTAAAAAAAATCCTCTCGGGTTTTGGGCAGACCCACAGCACCGTGAGTGTAATTTCTCTTTTAACTTAGGGGTTTTGGAGCTGTGATAGTGGTCCTGGAGTAGGAAATAGAGAACTTCTGGATCTTCCAAGACCAGGCCAGCAGAAGGAGTGGTTGGATAGATATTAGGGAGAGAGATCTTTTGGAGGAGAGCAAGTGCAAAGAGAGAGAAGAAGACTCCAAGTTTCAGTGGAAGAAATTGATCACTTGTACCTGGAGAAGGTTCCTCGTGCTGGGGTTGTTGTAGGCTCAGTCTGAGAGCTCTCCCCCGGCGTGGGAAGGTTGTGCAGACACATCACACAAGGCAGAGGTGCAGCAACAGATCAGGAAAAGATTTATGGATTTGGGAGCTTTGCAGAGCCAGCATCACGCAGCTGAAGTGTCCCAAGTCATGACAGCAAGGATAAGAGCTTGGGAGATGAGTGAAGAGTGGTGATTGTGTGACACAAGGAATGAGTGGCACCATTACCACAATCAGAGCTTCTAGGGGTTGTACCTTTCAGGATGCTTTTTACTTTTCATTTGCTGACAAGAATCTGAGCGACTTTGGGAGTTTCTCTTGGCTGGGCTTCTTGGGGTTTTTACATGAAAGAGAGAACACTGAACAAATGGATCGAAACTGGAGTTTGAGAGGAACTGGATTTTTGTAACAAGGGATGCTCTGTAGGAAAGCTATCAGTTACTTTTAAAAGCTGTTTCTAAAAGTCCTTTTATCCCCAACCTGGATAACCTTTGCCAGCCTGAAATCATCTTGAGAGGAAGCAGGAATGGCAGGAGTCGCACCAGGGCAGTAACTCCAAACTCCAAACTGTCCTCCACCATCGACTGCCGGTGTGTGCAAATTCAAACTGCACCTGAAGTGCCCGAGCACCTAAATACTCACTTTGCCTGGCTCTAGGTTCAGCCTCTCTCTCTGGGAATGAGAAATGGGGTCATTTTGTTGCCATGACCAAGCCACGGGGCTCTTCAGCTGCCCAGAATTTGGGGTACTGATACTCTCCAGTTGCTCCCCACAGTCTCCCGCTCTCTATTTGCTCTCTGCAGGAATCAGATTCCCTTCTCCCCACAGCAGAGCCTTTCCCCTGGAGCACATTCCTGCTACACATTCACGATTCCGTTTTCTCAAATATGTTTTCACAGCCACTGCCTTTGATCCGTTTGGAAGCAGCCCCAAGCAAAGCAGCCCAGACCTGCTGGGTTCCTTCCTTGGCTCATCAGCCGGCCCTGGGGATCCTTTCCTTCAGGCCACAAGGAGCCCTTCACCAACTGTGCACAGTGACCCCTTTCACATGGGTAAGGAAGGGGAGGCTCTTCCCGTGGGTTTAAATAAATGTCAAACGTTGCTTTGAAATAGAAATGGAGCCATTAAGGACAAACTGATGCTTCCCACAAAATGACTCTAAACCACAGAAACCCCACGAAACAGGAAAGAGCTTTTGGTCTCCAGACTTAAAATAAATTCAGCATTTGAAGTGTGGTAGGATGAGCTGAGTTTTGCTCAGGCCTTAGACTTAATTAATAGGCTATTTATAAAAATAAGAAAGGAGGCCATGAAGAATGTCTGCCCACATATTCCTGTGGTTATGAGGTCTCCTTTGAACCAAACTACCGTTAATTGCACCAAGCACAGCCTGGCATGTTAAGAGAAAACACACATCCTTTGGTGATTTTACTTGCAGGCATCAACTTTCTTTAGATCCAATCCCAACCCTGACTAAATTCACAGCTGAATTTGACTGAAGAGAAGGAATTTTCTTCTCTTCGTTTAAAATGTTCCTTCATTTCCTCTTTCTCACCCCAGGATCTAATGTGTAACCTCGTCTGAAACACATTCAGTTCTGGATTTGTTTGTGCCTGATCATCCAACACGTGTTCCTTGGGTGTATCTCCCTGGAAAATTGGAAGGGATCTTAAAGATCGCCCAATTTCACCCCCTGCCGTGGGCAGCGCCTCCTCCCACTGGTTCACAGAATTTGTTGGGAGAGTCCCAGTGGCTCCTGGAGGGCACTGGGTTGTGCTGGTTTTGCTGGACTACTTTGAGATACTGATATCAATAATTCTGTTTAGCTTCTAGCACTCCAACGGTTTCCATCCAACCAGATGTGTCCAGTGGTTGGGACTGGCCCAACAAAGCAGGTATGGGACATAAAAATTCAGGGTGGCCAACCAAACCAAACCTTTAAGGAGCTCTGAGAGGGGAGAGGCAGAGGAAAATTGCTGCCAGTGACTGCAGAGAATAGGTTCCCTCTAAAGATTTCCAAATTCCAAAAAACCCGGATTTGTTTCCTCGAGAGCCCAGAGCAGGACAGGTGCTCAGTGAGGGTATCCATAGGTGCGCTTCATTCCATGCAGAGCCACGGGAAGGACCTGGGGAGCGCCGTGCATTCCTGGGATGCCATTAAATAATTGCATGACTCTTTCTAATCTTGGGAGAGTGTGTGTGGCCTGCCAGAGTCGCCTCCTGAAGGCTCCTAGTCCTTAAAATATCTCCATCTATCACAAGTCCTCTGTCAGTGCAGACAGTCTGGGGAACATTCCTGCCGCTGCTCCTAATTGGGAGTGGGTGTGCAACAAGGCTGAGGCTGCTGAGGAGCCTGACAATGGTACACTCAATTTTAATAGCACTCTTCTAATATCTGACTGAGCACTGGGGAAGAGCTGCACTCGTGTCAAACAGGAGAAAAAAATGTTCTTTTCCCTTTTATATATTCTTTTTTTTCTTTTTAAGGTGGTCTAGGAATGGGAAGTAAGTCTGCTGCCACCAGTCCTACAGGATCCCTCCACAGCACTCCCACTCATCAGGCCAAGCCCCAAACACTGGATCCATTTGCTGATCTGGGAAGTCTTGGAGCGAGTTTAGCAGGTTTGCATCCCTTATTAAAGAAACCAAATAATGAATTACCAGCACTCTTTTAGAGAAATAGGCTGGACAGCCTGATATGTGGGGGTTTCTCAACTACCTGCATGCCGGTGCTGCTGCCAGGCCTTCCCTTCTGCCTGATTCCCTGTAAACTCTCACCAATCCATGCTTCTCCTGACCCCCTGTTCAAAAAATGTGCTGGCAACTTGCAGGGAGCTCAGCAGGCTCCGTGGAGTCAAAGCATAACTTCTGCTCAGTCCCAACACGCTCTGGCTGAGGATGCTCTGAGTTCAGCTCTGGCTGGAGATCTGCTGCTCCAGGCCTGGGAGGAGAATTGGGCTCCGCAAAGCTGCCGGAGTTCTTGAGGAATTGTTTCCTTCTAGACTTGACTCATGTTTCTGCTTTGTGAGGAAACCTGTGGAATGAATCTGCCTCTCATTGGCAGTATTATCTAAAGGTGGGGTATTTGCACCTGGCTACAAAGCTCGACTGCTTGGCAAAGCCTTTCCCCCTTGTTTTCTGTCATAAAACAGTCAGCAAACCCTCCACTCCACTGTTTAAAAGGCAGTTCTGAGAAACGATTGAAGCTTTCCTTCAACCCCAGCATTGTCTGCCTGTGGTAAATAGATTTTTCTTGCCTTTGTTGCTGCCCTCAGCGCTTTGGGAGCCCTTGTGGTTTGGTGTGATGTTTGTTTTCCCCTTTGCGTCAGTAGCAGCATGGGTCTGGAATTAGGTTTCCCAGTTCCCTCTGCTGGATTGCAGGCTGCTCTGCAGGAGCAAAATAAAAAGGCTGCCAAGGCCCATGGCAGAGCCACCGAGGTCCTTTTAAAACACGCATTCTGTAGGAGAGTGATGGGGTTTAAAAACAAATGACTTGGCATCCCCGGGATATTTAAGCACATTTTTGTTGGTCGTGACTAAGTGGAAAGCACTTCATCCAGTTTCCATGACACATTTCCGAGCTGGGAGTTGAGTGTGGATGTCAGTCTGAAAAAACAAAACACTGACACCGGGTACCTCCCACAAACACAGAGCCAGAGGAGCATCCCCTAAAGCAAGGAGGTGCTGGAACACATCTCAGTGCATGGCATTAAGCAGCACAGCGTGAGGAGATAGGATTTCAACACCAGCAGCTTGGTGTTGGCACAGGCACAGGCACAGGCTGCCCTGAGAGGTTCCTCATCCCTGGAAGTGCTCAGGGCCAGGCTGGATGGGGCTCTGAGCCGGGTGAAAGGTGTCCCTGCTCATGGCAGGGGTGGCACTGGATGGGCTTTAAGCCCTTCCAACTCAAACCATTCCAGGATTCCATGGCTTTGGACAAAAGTTCAGTGGTACAGGAGCCAGAATGCTGGTCCTTGGGAAGCTCACCCTTGGATGAGCTCTAAGATCCCTCCCAACCTTACTCATTCTGTGTTGTCACCGTGCACACAGAGCTGTGGCTCCCTGTTAGCCCCATCCAGCTTTCCCTGTTTCCCCAACCAATTCCTCAAATCCTCAAAGCCACCTGCCGTCCTTTAAACAGCTCCCAGAGCAATGGCAGGGCAAAACTGATGTTGCGCAAGTTTGTGGCGGAGCTTTTGCCGAGATTCCCTTCAGGGAGGGCGAAAGAACAACCCGCAGCACCTCTCCTTTGCCTCTGTTCCCCGCAGGCGGCCCCTCGTTCGCCAGCAAGCCCACCACGCCCACGGGCATGGGCGGGGGGTTCCCCCCGTCGCCGCAGAAGCCGGCGCCGCAGCCCATGGGTGGCAGCGGGTGGCAGCAGGGAGCGGGCTACGGCTGGCAGGGGGCACAGGCCAAAGCGCAGCCCAGCGCCCCGCACGCCTCCCCCCAGAACAAGCCCAACTACAACGTGAGCTTCTCGGCCATGCCCGGGGCGCAGGGCGAGCGCGGCAAAGGAGCTGCTAATGTCGGTAAGAGCCTTGGGATGCCGCGTCCGAAGGGTCGGCTTCTAAAATCCTTTTTTTTTCTTTGGGAAGTTAGGGCTAAGCAGGTCCGTCGTGTTGATGATTTGATGAGATAAGCTGTTCCAGACTCTAATTGGTGCTATTTAGGAAGTCCTGTATTCCTAATGGGCTTCCAAAATAATCCTGGCAGCATCCAACACCAGGTTGGAAGAGGCTTGGAGCAGCCTGGGACGGTGGAAGGTGTCTCTGCCCATGGCAGGGGTGGCACTGGATGGGCCTTAAGCCCTTCCAGCCCAAACCATTCCAGGATTCCATGGCTTTGGATGAAAGTTCAGTGGCACAGGAGCCAGAATGCTGCTCCTTGGGAAGGCAGGCGGGGATCAGGCTGGGATGGTCCCTCAGCCCTCTCCTGGTGACCATTCCCACCAGGACAGGTGCCAAACCCCACTCTGCCCAGTTTCCCACAGCAGTGCCTGGGTCAGTGGGGCCCTCAGCTTGGTCACCCAGCTGGGAATGCTCTCCTGGGATGCCTTCCAGGCTCCAGTCCGTGGAAAGACCCCGTGGACATGCAGATGGAGAGTGCTGACTCAGTCACATTGATCATTTGGTGTCCCAGACTCTCATTCGTGCTATTTAGGAAGTCCTGTATTCCTAATGAGCTTCCAAAATAATCCTGGAAGTGTCCAAGGCCAGGCTGGAAGGGGCTTGGAGCAACCTGGGATAGTGAAAGTGTCCCCGCCCATGGCACGGGGTTGGAACTGGATAAACTTTAAGGTCCCTTCCCACCCAAACCACTCTGTGATTCTATAATAATAATAATTTAAAGGTAACAATAAGTAACATCTTTTATGAGAACCTGCACTGAGAGATTGTTAATGTAATTGAGTTTAGGTAGAAAACCAGTGTTAAATACACCCATATTATGATAATAACTTCAAATCTTGTTTCTCAAGATTCCAAGCCAAAAGTGTCTGCAGATTTCGAAGATTTATTATCTGGTCAAGGGTTTAATGCTCACAAGGACAAGAAGGGCCCCAAAACAATAGCTGAGATGAGAAAAGAAGAAATGGCAAAGGAGATGGACCCTGAAAAACTAAAAGTAAGCAAAGTTTTTGGTGATGTTCTCACAGTCATTCCATGTCCTCAATAAATTTAAAGCCCCAAGGTTACATTTCTGTCCTCAAGCAGACCACAGCAGCAGTAGCTTGCTCCGTGTCACTGAGCTCTTCCACATCAGTCCAGCCCTGATTAGCAGGCGCAGCTAATTGAACTAATCCTCTGCCTCATTAATCCTGCCTGCTACGGAATTCTCTCATCTCTCCTCAATAAATGGCCACACTGGTGATCTCTTGTGAAAGGGAAGGGAATTCAGTCTGTCCTGCTCTGGATCTGAAATACGAAACCAGAAACTGGAATTACAGAAGGAGAGAGAACTCAGAGGAAAAGCCGCAGCAAAAGCCAAGCGGAATTCTAGAAAACAGAATGATCCTCTAGAAATTTCCTTTTTTTTAACCTTGTGGAAAGGTTTTAATCTTTGAGAAGAGTGTGCCAGCAACCAGGCTGAACACAAACATCAGCCACAACAGCTGGACAGGCCATGGAGTGGGCAGGAGTTTTCCCAGTTCCCATTTATATCCCCACAAAAGCTGTCGAGTTACTGAATATCCCAGCTGATTTTGCCTTCCCAGTATAATTCTCTTTGCTCTGCTGCATTTTTATTTCATCGGGGCAGCTCAGCCTGGAACTATGAAATCTATTTATGCTTTGGTTTTCACATTTCCATTTTAGCTGTAGCTGAGCTGAGTTTAGGTGTGCAGTTAACCTTGCTAAAGAATGAGCCAGTTAAACACTTTTGTGTAATTTATCTTTTGCACTTTGATTTGGCTGTCAAGTGTGAACAAGTCAGTTTTTTAGCAGGGATGTTCCTCAAAGCCTGTCTTTAACTTTCACGCAGTGATACAAAAATGAATGACAATTAGATGAAGGTGCTCTAAAGCATGGAAAGAAATTCAAGATGCTCCTTGGGGTCACGGCTATTCAAATGAAGAAACTCTGTCCTGGTGGAATATTAAACGTGAGGCATAAATTGAGCTTCCCATTCCTTCCTGCAGGTGCTGGAATGGATTGAAGGGAAGGAGAGGAACATCAGAGCGCTGCTGTCCACCATGCACACGGTGCTGTGGGAAGGGGAGACCAAGTGGAAGCCTGTGAGTATGGCAGATCTGGTGACTCCAGAGCAGGTGAAGAAGGTGTACAGGCGGGCTGTGCTCGTCGTTCACCCTGACAAGGTAAGGCTGGGCTGCTTCCGCCCTGGGGGGAAACTGCTGGTGTTCATTATAAACACTGGATGGGATTGCTGAATTTATCGGTGCAAACTGCTCTGGAGAGTGGGAGCTCGAGATTTTTGCTGGTTTCTGAAAGCTGAGGACTCTAAACTCATCCCTGGAAGTGCCCAAGGCCAGGCTGGAGCAACCTGGTCTAGTGGAAGGTGTCCTTGCCCATGGAGTGAGAAGTCTTTAGGGCCACTCCCAACCCAAACCAACCAGGGCTTCTGTAACTACTCCCAGCCCCAAGACTGTGCTTGGAACCCGCCGCTTCAAGCAGCAGAAATTCAGAGCTTTAGTCACCCTCACTCTGACTCTCAGCCATTCTGCAGGTGGACAACAGCCTCAGCGATGTTCATGCTAAAGGAGATTGAAACCAAACTCCTCAAATGGAACAACCCGGCTGTTTGATTGCCCAGCCCGTGGCTCGTGGTCTGGCTGCTGCCGCTTGCTGAGCAGAGAGCAACAGCTCCACCTGGACCACCCCATGGGGAGAAGGAAGACACTTCCCCTTGGAAGGGAACGGAGGCCCTGAGAGTTTCAAGGTGTGGGAGGATGGGGCTGCCCCAGGTTTGCAGCAGTGCTGGTTTTATCCAGGAACTGTGTCAGGTGGCAGCTCTTCCCCTACAGTGCAGGAGAAATTCCTCTCCCAACGCCAAGGTTGCATTTATTATTTAAAAGGTTACATTTGTTATGCCCGTGGGACAGTGCTTTATCCCACTCTGGGGGCTGTCAGCTCTGAGGAGCAGCAAAGCCAAGAAATTCTTAAGGAAAGCAGCCCTCCAGAGAAGCTTATTTTTGTCAAGGAATAAGTGAGAGGATTCATGGAACTGCTTGGGAATCAAGCTGGGTGTGGTTGGATTTGGGAGCTCTGATATCCCTCTTTTCTCTCTGTTTTCATTCCAGGCTACTGGGCAGCCATATGAACAATATGCAAAGATGATATTTATGGAGCTAAACGATGCCTGGTCAGAATTTGAAAACCAAGGACAAAAACCCTTGTATTAGGTACTTTCTCAGTCTCCACTACAGACCCGTGCTAGTGCTTATATAGTCTCTTGTCACAAACGTCACAGATCAACCAAGCTCTGGCTGGAAATTCAGAAGTTTCAGAGCCTAATACTCATCATGAAGAACAAGAGAAAGGTGTCCTAACACTTGTCTCCAGAATCCTGAGCTCAGAGGAACTCTGGCCACCTGGCTCGCCCTACCGGAGCCATGGGGTTACAGTTTCTGGTAACTTTTCTATTTTATTTTGGACTCCAGTGGGATGAGAGAGAACACATACTGGGAAAAGGTGGAATTGGTCTGTCTCCAACACAGTGTAGCTGGTGAATTTCCTACCTTTTTTTTTTTTTGTGTGTGAGATGTGATATGGCAACACTTCAGTTGAGTCCAACAGCTGGTGGTGAGGCCCAGACTTCGATGTACCTTTTTTTTTCTCCTGGGTTTGGAAGGAATTACCCAGTTGAAGTGCTCAGCTGTGGTTTAGGCACACTCCTAACAGTCACCATTTGCTGCTTAATTGCTCATGTAGTGTCGTCTGCCTGAATAGAGCCAAAGCTGAATCCTGGGTTAGGTCAGGGTGGCAGCCGCCCGCTGCTTTCGCATTAATCCTGTGCTGCACCTCCCAGTCCCGCAGTGAAATGCGCAGGCAGAACTCCTCAGCGAGTGCTTTGGAAAGCAAGCAACAAGTCCTTGGTTAAACAGCACCTCGCTGCTTTGGTGAACAGCAGTTCTGGGGGGAAGGGGGAATCCCTTGTCATAGTGAGGAATGAGCACATACTGCATTCCCCATGGCGTTCTCATCAGCAGCTTGGAACCATAAAAAAAAAAAAAAATATCAACGACTTCAAATTCTGCTGCAAAGTTTTAGAAACTTCCCAGTCTCTAGGTAACTTCTCCTCCTGAGGATTCAGAACTTTTTCCAGCCCACTTGTATCACCTTTATGCCTTTATCAGCTCCAGAGCACGTGGCCAAGGCTCTTGGCAGGCTGAAACCTGTTGCAGCTTCATTTTTCAGATCATGGTGTACAAGCTGTCACGCAGACACCCATCAGACCAGGTCTGATTTGTGAGGTCAATACAGTGCAAATTGATTACCTGAAAAGTTTATATTGGACCAAAGCAATAACATCACAAGGAAATCTCTCTGATGCTAAAGCTGAAGCAGCTGTCCTAGTTCAAAAGCGAGTTCAAATTCAAACTTCACCCCAAATTCTGGCATTCTTTCGTAGAGTAACTAAAGTTAGCAGTTTATTTACCAACATATATCTGTATTTGAGGGATACTCAGAAGATGGGCAGGAAATAATTTGTATTCACTGCCTCAGGAACAGGTTGCCATCTGATGTGAGTCTTTAAGGCTGGTGGTTTTCCAAGACAATCCACTACTTGTTGCACTTACATTTCCAAGTGGCAAAGCTATTACTGCAAAGACAGTGTGTCAAAGTACATGGCTTTCTGTATAAAACTCATCCTTTTGTTGTATTGGTCCATTATTTACTGCCATTAACTGAAAATGTGAAACCAACACATAGGTCTCCTTTTATATAAAAGACCTTAAGATAATAGTAACAAACTGGATGTTATTTATTAATGTTTTGATCCAGTATGTGCTTGTCTTATTTAAAGAGATAACTGGAATGTGAATCATGTTCCTGTGATTTGTTGGTTTATTGTTTCTCATTCACATTTGTAGATATTGTGACCTATGCCTCTATAATAAAAAGGATCTCATTACTATAACGTACTTTTTTTAATGATGAAAAACCTCATTAGCTTTGTATCGAGTTTGTCACGGCACTTAACTCTGGATACTCATCCATTCACAAAATACAAATCCATCATTAAACTTTACCAAAAAGAAACCCCTACCCCTCTTAAGCTTTGATTATTTCCATCCCTAATGTTTTTATGGATGCATGAAAGTATTAGGATGTATGTATATCCAAATAGTTAACTTAAAAAAAAAAAAAAACCCATTCTTGTCATATCTGGTAGTGACAGAGGTTATCAATGTTCAGGTTTACTGTTTGACTAAATTATTGTAATTTTTGTAAATACGGTATATACTCAATGAAATTGTGACTGGTCTAAAACATTTGTATATACATTAAAAAGCTCAAATTCACACATTCAGGTATGTTTTGTGCTCGTGACCACAAGGTTCAAGTCCTACATCTGCTCCTGTGCAAGGGCTGATGAGCCCTGGCATTGTCACTGTAACATGGTCACTAATGCCGTGTCATAATCCGCAGGCTGGCATTCCAAAATTTTCCCAAATTAATTGGAAACAACTTGGCATTGCTGTTCTTAGGCTACCGTGCTGCAGAGACCCTCAGCCAAACCTGACATTTTCTCTTGAAGCATTTAGCTGGTTAGGCCTGTTTTAATTGGTTTTCTTGGTTCAAAAGGATTTAAAATGAATAATGAAAAATGGGGGAAAATACAGATGAGGGAAGATATGAGAAGAGGTGAGAAAGGAGGTATCTGAAGAAAAGCTCCTGGGGGGGGGGGGGGGGGGAAGGG
>VZRN01001083.1:164955-199683 GCA_013397935.1 Dasyornis broadbenti | reverse complement strand
TAGAAAAGGGGGGTAGGGAGAAAAAGTCCGGGGGGGGGGGGGGGAGTGAAAGTGCAAAATCCCCCTCAAAAAGGCCATTCTTGGGAGAAAAATGCTGTTATTGGGTCAAAAAGATTGAGTTTGAGGCAAAAAGGCTGCTCTGGGGGCAAAAAAGGGGGTCTCAAAAATGCTGTCTTGCAAATCCAAGGCTTGGAAAACACTGCTTTAAAAAAATATATGCTTCTCTCAGCGTGGATTAGCAGAAGTGGGAATGATGCAGGCCCTGAGGTGGTCCTGCACGAGGCACACGGGCGCCCGGGTTCATTTCTTGGGGCGAAAACCGAGGTTTTCAGGAGTACCAACAACACGGCAATGACTGAGGGTCAGGGGCTCTTTAAAGCGGCGTTTACGCATTCGAATCGCGGCTGTGCACAAACAGACGTTTATTATGCACGTATATACGTTTATTGCACACATATATCCGTTTATTACACATATACAGGGGTTACGTACAAAACAAACCCGTTTATTGGGGAAGGTTCTGTACCTTCAACCCCAGCCCGGAGCCGCCCCCTCAGGATGCCCCGCCCCCTGTCGCGAGCGCGGGCGTGGCGGGAACAGGCGCTGCGGCCCCGCCCTTTTAAAGGCTCGGTCACGTGACGCGGGAAAGGGGCGTGGCCAGAGGGCGGAAGCCGCGCGGTGCCAACGAAGCCCGGACATGGCGGGCGTGAAAGGTAGCGGGGGCTCCCTGTGAGGGAGCGCGCCCCGGGCAGCGCCTCAGCGCGGGCGGCCGGGCATGGCGGGGAGGGATGCCCGGCACCCGGGGAGGTGGTGCCCGGCCCTCGCTGAGGGATGCCCGGCCGCCGGTGAGGCGGTTCCCGGTGCCCCGGGAGGGATGCCCGGTGAGGCGGTTCCCGGTGGCCGCCTCACCGCCCGCCCTGTGCCGTTGCAGCTCTCGTGGCCCTGTCCTTCAGCGGAGCCATCGGGCTGACGTTCCTCATGCTGGGCTGCGCCTTGGAGTACTACGGGTGAGCGGGCCAGCGCCCTTCCCAAAGCTTCTCCTGTTTAAAGTCCATTAATTAAGGTGTTTCTCTCATTTAATTGAGCTGTTCGGCTCCTCCGGCAGACCCCCCGCTTCCAGGCTCTTGGCACGTGGCAGTTTGTTGTGATTAAACATCACTTCCTTAGCCGATATTTGCATTTCCATTACCAAAAAAAAAAAAAAACGACCGCAAACAGCTCTGTGCTGCCTCAGGAAAAGCGGTGCCACCTTGCTAAACAGGCGTTTTTAATCTCACGCAATTTTTTTCCTTCATTTCCTGTTTTTTTTGAACAACCCTCCTCCCACAAGGTTCCATTTGGGCTGTCCCCACCCATGGCAGGGCCTGGAATTGGATGAGCTTTCGGTTCCCTTTCAGCCCAAACTGTTCTGTAATTCCATGATTCTGTGTTTGTAACACTTTAAAAATTCAGAGGAAGCTCCTGAGAGCTCTGACACAGAGATGAGAGTGCAAGGGTGTGTCTTCAGCTGGCTGCTCTATCCCTCTAATTTGGGAAAGTTGCTCCTGTCCTGCTCCAGTGCCTTTCCTGCTCCCTCCGTGGTGAGAGTTGAATCAGCAAAATGACACAGAAGTAAAATAAATGAACACTCGGTCGTGTGAGAGGTTGGATCCTGCTCCATCAGTAGAGGGAAAACAAGGTGGAGTTGCCCCATTTTGTGTGAAATCTTGTGGTTAATTCACTTTCCACCCATAAAGTCAGATTAGAAGTATTGCAGTGACTTTCCGATTGAAGTACCTGTTTTAACCGATCATGCATTTCTTTTCTCCCCCCTCCCCAGTGTGTACTGGCCTCTGTTTGTGTTGATATTTTACTTCATCTGCCCCATTCCCCACTTCATTGCCAAGAGAGTCAGCGACGACAGTGATGCAGCCAGCAGCGCCTGCAGGGAGCTGGCCTATTTCTTCACCACGGGAATTGTCGTCTCCGCCTTTGGATTTCCTATCATCCTTGCACGGGTGGAAGCAGTAAGTCCTTGTTAATTTTCACTCTCAACACTACTTAGTGGATATAATCTTTAAGTGGGCTGTAAATCCTGCTCTGATTTCATGCTGTGCTGTGAGAATCCACTGACATTTTCCTTTTTGCCCTGAACAAAGGACTCACATGACTGAAAAGTTTTTAGGTGTTTTTTTTCCCCTCCCCAGCCTTGTTTTGGTCCAACACAAGATAATATCTCCTCCTCCTCCACCTCCTGCCTCTCTGTCTCGTGACCCTTTGCACCACTTCTTGCTCCAGCTTCCTTTTTTTTTTTTTTTTTATCTTGCAATGTCTGCTTTCTCCATTTAGGATGCTGCAAACTTGGGGGCCGGAGTGTGTTAGGAGTTAAAAGGCCAAGCTGCCAGAGCTGCCTTTCCAAGCATTTCCCAGGCTTTGTGCCCTCCAAGCCTGAGGAAACTCTGCCCAAGTTCTGTTCTCTTTGCCTTCTGAACTGCTCTCCAGTGGCGGGATTTTGGTCACATTTGTTTGAAGGGCAAAGAATTCCCTTTGTCCCACGTCCCAGCCACCCAGTGACGTTTTCCTGTTGGTTTTCCCCTTCATTTTCAGTCCTTTAAAATTTGTGAACTCGGTCAGAATTAATTGGTAATGCCCAAATTCTCTGACACTTAGATTTTGGAGTTGTGGCCCTGGCAGCAGCAGCAGAACGACCAGGAGAGGGAACTCTCATTCACAGCTGTATTTTAAGAGTAAATGTTGCTTATCTGATTCAATTTAGTTGTGCAGCTCGTTAAAAAAACCTGTTTACTTTTAAATCCACGTTTTTCGTGCTTGTTACTTATTCAAGAGGAGGTATTTTTATTTTGTTGCATGGCAGTGAAAGGAGAGCACTAATCTCACCAGATTTCTCTCTGATTTAGGTGTGTTTTAATGATTTGTAAGGCAAGTCTTTATTTTCTTCTGAATCCTAGCATTAGCTTGGCTGAAGTGTTTATTAACGATCTGAGTGGCTGCTAATTGAATAATTAGTCACACAAATTGAATTGTTGATTGTTTGTCTTTCTGCTTTTAGCATCTTCCTGTAGTGCTTTGGGTTTTTTTAGTATTTCAGTTGATCTAATGCCTAGCAATAACTGTCCTGAGCATCCCTTGCCAGCCCTGCTTTGACTGTTTCATTTCTTGCCTTTCAGATCAAATGGGGAGCCTGTGGCCTGGTGCTGGCTGGCAATGCAGTCATTTTCCTTACTATTTTAGGCTTTTTCCTTGTGTTTGGCAGAGGAGATGACTTTAGCTGGGAGCAGTGGTAGGAGCTCGCTGTGCTGCTGGTAATACGGAATATTTTACAGCCCTTCTCCCCCTGCCCTGTGTGTGTACACATGTTGTAATTGTGCGGCGCGTATCCGTGCGGCTTCACGTTAGCGTCCGTAACTTGCTCTTTTGGAATTGCACTTCAGCCAAAGGGTCGGTGCTGACGGCTGGCTTAAAGTAGTCACTAAAATCTGCGAGTATCAGGGGTTTGTCCTTGAAGGAGTTTACAAAATGTAAGTGGTTTTACCCGGTTTTTTTTTTTTTTTCCACTGCATTTGTATTAATTTGTGGTTTAACTGCAGTGTCATTGATCCGTGTGATATCGGCCATTTTCCCTGTTGGTTTTATAACCATCTAATCAAAGGAAAATCTAAAGATGATCCTAATTGGAATTGTTCAACCTGATCAATCTTTCTGCTTTAATTAGGGGTGAGTTAGTATTTCCTTTACGTCTCATTAATTGCAATTGGAGTGGTTTTTCTTGACGATATAAAACCAAACGTAGGTTATGCCAACTCTTCCTCCCTAATGAAAGCAAAAGAAAATAACCCTGGTTAAAAATCCTGCCACTTACGTTTATTTAAAGATCATTTTCTCCCCACAAAGATCCTCTGTGCCCCTTTCAGCTCAACAATCGTGGATCTGTTTGGGCAGTAATAAATTCCAATGCATCTCAAAGCTGACATGACTTCTGTGAAGCTTCACAAAAGGAGAAGTTACCCCCAGGACACCTAAAATCACAATTTAGTGCTCAGCTCTGTGTTTTTACGGGTGCGAATTGCAAAAATTGAGTGTTCTGGGTCGGATTTCTCATCTCCCCCTTGCTTTTAAAACATACTCAGCTCCTACTTTTTGGCTGCAAGAACAGATGGTTACATTGAAACACTACTTTGGAATAGCATTATCCTGGTAAACGTTCACGTCATCACACTTGGGAAAATAAATGTTGTTGCCTTAGTTTTGTAAGAACAGAGTGAAGGTTCAGTGGTTAATGGCACGAACACTCTGAAATGGGGACAGAAATCATTCTTTGGGCCAAGTCATGGAATATGGCTCGAGAAGGAATGGAAAATCAGCTTTCAGGAGGGTTAATTCCATGTTTTCAGTGGAATTTTGGGAGGGAACAGCTCAGTGCTGGGGAGTGCTGAGTATTTTATGCTGCAGGGTGTCCAGGCTGTCTCCTCCTAAAAGAGGAATTAACACTCAAGGACAGTTTTTTCTGGATGTTAATGCTCCATCCAAGACCTAGCAGGATCAGCTTGTAAAGATCCTGGCAATAAACAAGTTATCTTAGCGTCTTCTTCCTGCCTTTAGATGAAATGTATTGAATCCTGCTGCTGGGGAAATGATTTGTTTTAACGATAAGCCAAGTTTTTCAGAGGAAACATCATTTCCATGTTTAAATCCTGCTTTGACTTTGAAAGAAGTTGCCTTTTTTCCCTACACAGCGGCATTTTTCACTCAATTAATGAAGTAAAAAAAAAATAAAATCAAAGCCAGTCAGTGCCTGATGATAAATTCCTAATGCCATTGCTAACAATTCTCTTTAACTCCTGTTGGATTGGGGTTGGGCTCTGGAGTGGTTTCACTCCATTTATGTACCAAAGGCTGCAACAGAAATCTGCAACACTGCCCAATTCCTGGTGGAGTTTTGGGGAGGAAAAGCAGCTGAGATCGAATTTTTCCTTCAAGTGCCTCCTCCTCTGTGGGCTCTGTTGCAGTGTGTGAGTTCTCAGTGTGCTGCTGGCACAGTGGCACAGGGAGCACGGACAATCTGAAGTGACCAGGAGGACCAGAAGGTGCTGGTTTAAATCGCTTTTTGCCAAATTCTTCCATTGTACTGTATCCCCTTTGGGCTGTGCTTGGTGGGTACCTCATGGATGTTGAGTGGAGAAGGTCAATGCTTTTTTTTTTATTGTTATTATTCTTTAAAAGCAGCGACGTGCACTAATCCCTAATGTGAACTTCCTGCAGCTTTCACATGGACTTTACATGTCATGTTTAAAGCAGTGTTGAAATCATGGAGATCTCCCTCGACCTCTGTCGAAGTAAATCCACTTTGTTATCAAATATGGTAAAAATAATATTTCAGTGGGTTTTTTCTCCGGAGCTTCACTCCCACAAAGCTCTGATGGTCTGTGCTGGGAATTGTGTCCCATCCCTCCAGCGGCAGTTCACTGTGGTTTCTCTGCAATGGTTTTCCTGTGTGGAGGTGAATACTGTGTATCCAAAGTGCCTTAATTTCCACACGATGCTGATTTTTGTGAGTGCACCTACGTGGCAATATCCCTGTGTCCCATAATCAGCTGGGAATCCGTGGCTGCGTTCTCCAAAGCTTCCTTGTTGACTAATCCTGTTCCCTGGAACTGGGAATGCAGTGCAGCTTTTGTAACTTTTGTAAACCCTGTTTTTATCTTCTGTGATTGCCATAGCCTTGAGATCATGAAGTATTAAAACATGGACGTTCAAATATATCCTACTTTGCTTTCCAAGTTGCCTAATACAGCTGACTCTTGGAATTGTCTAATAAACATATCTGATGCTTAAATGTTTGTCTGTCTTTAATTTCAAGAGGTGACTGGTGTGAGGGGGAAGGTAAAACGCCTCCAGCAGTGTTATCCTGACGTTAAAATGGAAAATTCCAAAAGGCGTGGAAGTGGAATCACTGTAGAATGTATTGCGAAGGTAAAGGATCCTCACTTATCTCTTGCGTCCGTGGTGAAGCTGGGAGCTTTTTTAAAAGCATTCCATAAAAAAGATGGGATGTAGGGTATTGCTTGAGGAGCCTGGAGTTAGGGCAGGGATGCAGAGGGCATCAGAGCTCTCTCTCTTTCCCAGGTCACTTCTCCTGTTATTAAGGTGGTGAGGAATATTGAAGTGGGGAATTCTGATCTCCCCAGAGCTTGGGAAAATGGAGTTCTTGAATCCATTTCTGGAGGAGGAGTTTGTGGTGTCTGGAATAGCTGGAGCTCTCTGTGCCCAGCAGTGCCTCCAGCGGTGAGGCTTTGGGGAAGGTGAGGGTGCTGGGATCGCAGAGCTGCTGGCTGTGCACAGGGAATGTTTGGGAATGCTCCTTGGCACTTCAGGCTCTTAGTGCTGAGCTCCCTTTTCGAACCTGCTGGATTTGGGAGTGTTGTCTGCGTGGGGTAACTTTGATTTCCTGTCCCTCCCACCCTTGTTTTTGTACAGTTATTCCCTGTCACCCACCCTCGGCTGGATTAAAACCAGACCAGCACAGGGGGTGCTGGTCACAGTCTGGCTCAGGTTTTGTGGGTTTGTCAATCGTCGGAGAAGCTGGAACCTTCCTGAGCAGTTGTTCCGACCTCGGGTAACTTCCTAAAACCTTGCACCAGCCTTTAATCCCATAAAATGCACCTAAGGTCGTTAACACCGGGGTGATACCCAGACAAACTGCCCTGGGAGGAGACATTTTAAATTGTGGTGTTAAACTGAAAATGCTGGCAGGCTCCAAACTGAGCTTCAGAACCCCGATCTCAATTCTTCCCACAGCAGGGCGTTTCAGATCCTCCATCATTTGCTCCGCAGGGATGGTGTGTGGGCTCTGAGGAAGGACGGACAGACCCTCTCATTAAGCTGGATGCTCCCCAGGTACTAACGAGCCTTTGGTTTGTGTAAGTGGCCCCTGCAAACACATGGCCAGTTTGGACTGGGGGGCTTTACAGGGAAAATCTCCTAAAATGGGCAAGGAAGCCTTGGCTGCTGAATTGCGATCAAATTTTAAAGATCAGCTGGAGACATTTCCTCCAAAGGCCTGCTCCTGTGTGTATCTTGTTTTATTGCTTTGCTTTTACCCTTTATTTTGAGGTTTGTTTCAGCCGTTCCTGGGTTAGATTAAAAAATGAGTTACAGGTGTTTATTCCCCATGACCAGTGCTTCACTTCTTTAATGGAATTTTTACTTCCTGTGGACTAGTTCTAGATTGTAACAAATATTTTGGATATTAATCTTTCGAGTGGACTGGTTGTTCCCTGCTTCCTCTCCCGTCCCTTGGCTCCACACCTGGAGATCCTTCTGGCCATCTCTGAGGGAGATCCTGCTGGGGAGAGAGCAAGGATTATAAAAACATCCCTCTTTTCCCTCAGAAAATTCTTAGGGAATGGGAAGATTGTTTTCCAAGTGGAGACTCAACCCATTGCTTTCTTTAATAGAATAATTTAGATTAAATGAATGTAATGTGCAAAATTACACCTAAGATTAATAATAAATACATGTTATGCATAATAATGAGCCTTGCTTTTGGATTTTGGCATTTAGGGAAAACTTCTGTGAAATCCTTTTATTGCTGGCTATTAAAAAGGAATTTCAAATCTGTAGTTACAGCAGCCCAGGTGTTGGGATCTGAACTCTGGTGTTTTCTTCACTCTTTGCCTGCCCACAGCCAAACTGCTGGGAATTCCCTGGTGGGAATTGCCTGTGTTACCTTGCATGTTTTTAATTGCATGTTTTCTTGGGGAATGCTGATAAAATGAATTGTTCACTGTTGTGGAGTTAAAAAAACCAAAGCAGAGATCCTATTCAAGCTCAAGTTTTCTATTATTTGAAATCCTTACATGGAGAATAGTTCTGGGGCACAGACAGGGATATCGGTGTCTCTGGTCATTTCACGTTACCAATACCTTTGAATTTTGATTTATTTTCATTTTCCCATGCCCTGACTCTGGTGCTTTCCTTTTCTTGTTCCGTATGAATAAATTGCAGGTGCTGCCTGGATGTTTTTTTCTGCTGGAGGATTTGGGGACAAGGTAAAGGGCGTTCCAAGTGCCTTGCAAAGCTCTGCTTGCAGGAAGGGGATTGCTGGTGACATTTGTGTGTTTTGCCCACCCTTTGTTGGGACTGTTGGATTTTGCTGCTCTATCTCCCACTGTAACAGCAGCCTCTGTTCCCACTTTTCCGTCTTTAAAGTGGGAGGAAAAAAAAAAAAAACCCTTTCCACCACCCAGAAACAAAAGCTGCAATAGCTGTTGCTGTCTGGCTGCTGGTCAAGTTCTCCCTTTGGGAAGCTGCTGGGAATTTGGGATCGAGGAGGGATGAAAGGCCTCCGTTAATCTGAGTGTGATTCACTGCTGGGGCACAACTGTCCCTTGTCTGAGGGGCTGGGATTTCTGGCTGTGCCTCACAGGAGTGGGATGTTGGATCCTCAAATCCCTGTTTTAAACACAGGGAGAGGATTTAGCAGCTTGTCCTTGTTCCTAGGAACACAGTTTAGTGTCACCTTGGGTGGCCAGGTTTGTTATCACCCAATAAATGCCAACGATTGCAGGGAGACATTCAGATGTTTTAAAGGACTCCAGGATGGTAAAAGGATTTCCCATAGGAAAAGTCTCCAAAGAAAACTCTTTTAACACATTAAGAAATGCAGGATATTTCTCATGCATACCGAAAGTAAAATTTGTCTTTAAATCAGATTATGCAAACGAATACAATTTAGCTAGTCCAGAGCTTTTTTCCCCATTCCCTAAAAGACTGCCTTCCTAACAAATATTTTGCTGCTTAATAAAAGTCTACAGCAGGAAACCTATCAGTTTTCATGGATCCCTTAATAGGCAGCCAGGTAGTCATTAGAAATAATTTCAAAATGCCCAGCCTTTGCCTGGGAGTCTCAGAAGTGAGGAATGTGTGAAGTTAATTAGGATTCAACCCATAGCCGCAGTTATTGGGATTATTCCCCTCCCTTTGGACACCTCAGGATCATCCCAGGTATCTCTGTCCCTCTCCTGTTTTCCAGGGGTTGTTCCCCATCCCTGGTTTGCTCTCCTCATCTCCCTTTGCTCCTCCAGCCCTGCCAGGGAAGCACAGAAGGTTTGGGCAATTCAGGTTCCGCCTTTTGGGCGCTCGTGTCTCCGTTGCCTCGCCCTCATTTTGCTTTTGGTGTCTTTGCTGGTAGAACCAGGATTTGTTGTATCACAGAGTCCCAGGTTTGAATTGGGAGAGAGTTTAAAATCCATCCCATTCCACCCCTTCCACTGTCCCAGGGTGCTCCAATCTCCATCCAGCCTGGCCTTTGGACACTTCCAGGGCTCCAGGGGCAGCCACAACCTATAGCAACATACATATATTTATATATAAAGCACTTTACTGACCCGGTTTTAAGGCTAAATTTGAGTTACAACACTGCCAGACTTTTAAAATGTCTGGAATTTGGGAGCTGCTGGATACAAACTCCTCTCCCTTCTCTGTCAAGGCATGAATGAACCAGAGGGCTTGGGGGGGAAGGACAAATTCATTCCCCAGAAATCCCAGTGGGGATTATCCAGAGGCACTGTTTTGGTGTAGAAGGACTTAAGCAGAACAGATGCGTGGGCAGCCTGGAAAAGGAGTCCTGATTTTCAGGGAAATTGGCACGTGCTCCCAGGGAATGTGCTTCTGGAGCATCCTGTATTAAGCCAGGACACAAATCCAGCATTACTGGATGAGGCCAGTGATCACCATTCCAGGATGCATCTCATTAATTCCCAGTGCAACTGGCACAGCAGGAGCCTTTGGATTATATCCCTGATTTCCTCCTGTATAGGCAAAATGTTCAAAATTCACCATTTAACCTCCCTTAAAAGCTTAACTCCAAATCCCCTAAAAAAAATCAGCAGAAATCCCGGTGGTTTCGGTGAATTCTGCTCGAGATCCTCCTCAGATGTGGGCAGGGAACAAAACATCTGAGTGAAAATAAATACCATGGCTACACTGAAAAGAAAAATCTGGTTTCCTGCAGCAAATCACCTGAAAGACCAAAAAAACCAAAAAACCAAAAAAACCAAAAAATCAGAATATCTTTGCTCTTGCAAATCAGTGAGTTGCATTTAACCAAACGATGGTGGTAGATTGATCATTAATTAATAAAACCAATCAATAAGTCAATCAATCCTATATAGTACTACAACAGTGAGATCCTTATGCTAAACCTTTAAGGCTCTGTTAATAATTTTTAGAATAGTTTTAAAAGTTAAACTTTCCCCCTAGCTTTGATTTGGCATTTTTGGATGGGTTTTAATGTTAGAACAATTTCTATTAAATATCAAGCCCCTAATCACTGTTACTAATTTTTGAAAATCAATGTGTTTGTTTCGCTGGGTGAAGTTTGCTCACAAACGGCTTGTCAAACGTTGTGGGCTGTGAGGAATTTTTAAAACGTGGACCTTTGATTCGGTGTGAAAAACGGCCCAAATAACTTAATTTTAGTTCATCTTGTTTATGCAGTGATGCTTCTGGCAAGTGATGGAAGTCACAGTTCATGACAGCACTGCTCCCTTTTCCTTTAGTGATGAGAATAATTCGAAAGAAAGTCTAAAGAAATAATTAGAAAGAAATTTTGGGGGATCATTCCCAAATAAATCCCAAACTTTTGGATTCTTTGCAGAATTGTAAGTAAATCAAAGGGCAAAACCATTGTTCTTCCACCTCTTTTTCTAACACTGAAGTGTTTTCATGGCCCACAGCTCTCCAGTTTTGTGTAAGTTCCTGAAATAATTGTATTTTCTGCTCTGTAATGGGCAGGTAATGAGGTAAACTCGTTTTGAGGGTCACTCAATGCCTGGTTTCCTGTGGCCCTTGCAGTAATCTCATTAAACGAACAGCAGCCACCTTTTAAATGGCAGTAATAGGTCATTCCTTAGGGCTGTGATTTTATTGGGAGACTCAGCGTGGCAGCAGGATTTAGCCTGTGCCGGTCCCGTTTAAACCTCGAAGCTCCTGAGCCAAAATGAAACCTTCCAAAGTGAGTTTTATTAATCATGTTTAAGAGTCGGTTTTGTCTCTCCAAAGGAACAGGAGTGGTGGCAATGAAAATTGGTGATTTGGAGGGAAAGAGCAGATGTTTCACTGGGATGATTCAGGGGTGCTCAGATCTCCTGCAGCCACATCCAGGATGGAATAAAGAACTCGGCATTAAATGTGACCTTTCTGAAGGGAAAAGCCGGCTGCACTGAATAATCAAACCAGGTTTGTGTTTGACAGCCTTCAAGTGAGACCTTTCGCCTCAGATACCTGATCAGTAAGGGAAAACTTCCACGTTTGGAGGGGCAGAGGGTGTGGGAATGCCCAAAGCCGCCGTTTTCAATGGCGCAGGGCCTGGGGCGTGAGGGGACGCTGGAGTGTGGCGTGTTTGAACGCTCTGCTGTGCCTGCTTCTGTGTGCAAACCGCACCGAGTTTGTGCTCATGGAAGGGCTGGAATTCCTGCCCGATCTCCGTGGGATCCAGGTTCTGCTCTTTGGGGAGGTGCCTCCCCAAGAATCCCTGCCTTGCTCGTTTCCATCTCCCAGGGCCTTGGCCGCTCCCTCCTCCTGCAGGAGCGCTCGGCAAGGGGTGCTGGTGCTGCCTGAGGGAACGTTCCCGTGCGGAATTCCGGTGGCAAGGACACAAGCACACAGATCACCCCTCTCCATGTGCCTTGTGCTCCCAGCCTGCTCCAGAGGCACCAAAACCCGGGCGTGGCTGGCCCAGGCAGTGCTTGTTGCCTCGCTGCTCCCATTTTTCTGCCAAGTAAAGAGGGAACAATTTCAAAATCCAGCACCCAAGTACTCCCCCCATCCCATAAATCTGAGGGCATTGCATCCCTGCCTGGCCCTTTCACAGGGACTTCATCCCCCTTTTCTTGGAACTCTGTGTCCTTGACCCTTTCCCTCCTAGCAGAATTCCAGGCTCATCCCTTCAGCCACACTTCTCTGGGCCAGCACTATCTGGGCACATCATTTCCATCCCCATCTGCTTCTTGTTCCTGCCTCTTCCCTTATCTTCCCTTCCTAGCCCACTTTTTCCTGCTTTCCCACCACTACATCCCTGTGGTTTGGCCCCATGCAGCTCCTTCTCAGCCGGTATTATTTATCTAGAAAACAAACCCAGCAGAATATCAACATCTCAGCAGATGGGTCCAGCCATTCCAAGCTTTTTTTCCCCACTCCGTCTTAATAGGGGTGAAATGCTGCCAGATTTTGGAGACTGCAACCCAAATCTTCCAGGGGTTTACCCTAAAATTAGTGCCCAAACCTGTGCTTAGTGGTAGCTAAAAACTGGACACTGTGCCAGGACTTGCCTCAATGTTTAGGTAAAATAATCGGATTTTTGAGAATAATGCAGCTGAAAAGAGCCATGACAGATGCATGATGTTGTCTCTTATTTAGGATTTTTTTTCCCCCTTTTGGAATGGTGGGGGAAAATCCTTGCACCCATTTTCTAACGTCCCCTGCTCTAATGAAAAAATGGTGGCATTTTTTAGAACTTTTAGAATTTTTAAGGCCCCTTCCAATCCTTACCATTCCGTGATTTTCATTTATTGTGGGCACGAGTAGATGGGGTTTCTATTTCACGTTGGATGAAACTCATCACTGAGATACAAACATTTAGGTGAAATCCTCTTCCCATAGCCAAACCCACAAAAGTGGCCTTAATTTAGATGAAACCACTCATTTGATACTTTTTTCCCGAGCCTATGAATGTCACAAGCTGACTTTTTGATTTAGAAACATTTAAATTGATAAAAAGCCTAGAATTTTAATTTTTTTTTTTTTTAAAACGAAGGCATTTATTGAAATTCAATTTATACCTCCTCGTTTTCTGCAGCATTTCTCTCTTTTTGCCAGCTCTGTGCTGTGAATTCCCGGCCTCTGTGTGAGATCACACTCGAGAAACCCACGTTGGTGCCAGGTTTTCTCAAGCGCTGCTGGAAATAGAATTCCCACCACCACCCCCTTAGGGAAAAAGTCGTGGTGTTTACTCTTTCTCCTCCCTGAGCTGGAGTTGAGTGGTGCTGTCATCCTGGGGATAACAGACCAAACAATGCTTGGGAATCAAAAGTGAATCCTGGTTTTTTCACGGTTATGACGTCAGCCAGGAATGGCTTTACTTGGCCAGCAGTGGCTGGGTTGTTCCACAGGCCCACCCAGGCAGGTTTTCACTAAAATCTGATTTTAAATGATGCACATCAGGAAGAAAAATAGAAGGAAAATCAAGCTAAGCTACTGGAGAGGTGTCTGATGGCTCCAAGTTTCCTTCACCCTTCCCGTTATCCTCTTTATTTTCCAGCTGCTAATTCCTGGTAAAGACAGGCATGACTGAAAAGTCTTTCTAGTGGATTTGAGAACCCTGGATGGCTTCATTCCCTCACCTGCCACAGAGGGTCGTGTTTTGCTGTGAAAATATTTTGATTCTGTGGAGTGAAAGCAGAGTTGGACCATGAAAACTTACAAGAACAGTAAAATTTGTCTTATTCCATGAAATTGTAGAGTCCTGGGATGGTTGGGCTTGGAAAGGACCTTGAAGCTCATCTCATTCCCATGGCAGGGACACCTTCCACTATCCCAGGCTGCTCCAAGTGTCCAGCCTGGTCTTGGACACTGCCAGGGCTCCAGTATGGATTTCCCCACGCCTCAGTTCCCTTTTCCTGCACCTCCTCCTCGCTCTCCCCTGGCACCAGGACTCCTGTTCCCACACACGGGGCTTAGTCACGGCAAAGGCAACCACATCGGATCCATTCTCATTTACGAGCTGAGGAGGAAAAACACGGAGAAAAAGGAAATTATTTATTAGAAAACGGGTTTGTCATGTAAAATACTGGAGCGAAGTGCAAAGGTGAGCAGAGCAGATTGGTTTTTCTGTACCTCAGAGGCAGCATGAGCACCACCTCTGATGTAAATGTTACTATAGTAACAGTGGTTTTATTTAAAAGCCCATTAAATAGACATCTCAAACCCATACAGCCTGTCAAAATGGAAGTTAAACTGCACAGCCTGCTGCTTCAAGGACCATTTTTTTTTTTGCCAAACTTGTATTTTTTTGCTGCAATTTCCCCCTTGAATGCACTCAGGATCATATTCTTGCCAAATGACAGTGGCACTTGGGAAATAAGCAGCACTAATGGTGACAGCACTAATTACCTGGGACCTCTCCTGCAGCCATGTGAAGGCTTAAAAAGGGATGAAAACTCCTTCTGGGGAATTTGCTCTAGATCATTCCCTTCTGCCTCCCTCAAAAGCTCATTCCTAACAGAGCTTAACCGTAAAAAAAAGAATATGTTGTGAAATATTATCTATTCATCCTTCCTATTCCACTGACTGAGCTGAACTTCCCCTGGGAAGTCAAGGGTGTTTAGTGCTGCTTGCTCTTCCTCCCTTGCTTCCTCCTTCCCTCTCCATGAGCAGCTGCTGTGCCTCTGTGCCCCCTCCTGGCGTTGGGGCTGCTCCCCGGGCTGTCACTTCTGCCTCTCAAATGATGCTTTGATTAGAAAGTCATTGCAGATTTGCATAAGTGGAGAGTCACAGCTTATGGATATCGAGTGTTTATGGGGTTTGTGCTCGTGTTGTCCATTTTGGAAACTTCCCGTGCTTGCTGTGGTGTAAAAATCTCCTTGCGTTCTTTGCCTGAAAGAGGAATGGTTTGGACAAGGGCTTGGAATGACAGCGAAAGGGGGAACGGCTTCCCACTGAAAGAAAGAAGGTTTGGATTGGATGTTGGGAAGGAATTCCTGGCTGTGAGGGTGGGGAGGCCCTGGCACAGCTTTCCCATCCCTGGCAGTGCCCAAGGCCAGGCTGGACAGGGCTTGGAGCAGCCTGGGATAGAGGAAGGTGTCCCTGCCGTGGCAGGGATGGCACTGGGTGGGCTTTAAGGTCCCTCCCAACCCAAACCAGCCTGGCATTCTCTGATCCTTCCTAGATAATCCGTATGGATGTAAAACTGGCCAGGAGATTATTGACTGAAAGCTGAGCAGGGGATTAGGAATTTTTATTTGTAAGAGGTCGGGGTATTATTATTATCTGCCACACAGAGGCTCTGTGACTGTGTCCAGCATAATTGGTGGAAGGAATTGCTTTCATGTTGCATTTTAAAAATAAATAAACCTTCAAGGCTGAAGTTTTGTTCTGTCAGAGAACAGTTCTGTGCTTCTTGCCTCACGCTCAGACTCAAAACATGCACACAGGTCACTGAAATCTTCTCATGTGCTTGGCAAAAACTCTTGGGGCCTGGTATTTTATGGTATTTTGTTGTTCTTCAACACGAAACGCGTTGAAAGGCTTCTGGACCTTTGTTGTTTTTATAATGCTTTGAGGGAGAAAGTCAGAGGTGAAATGTGGAGGCGGAGAGAAAAAAACGTTTCCTTGTTTGTATTTATAAAAAAAAAAAGACTCTTGAAAAGTTGTTCTAATTCCACAAAGGGGGAGGCCCTGAGCAGAGGGGATGCTGCGCTGAGACTGGAGAACATCACGGATCCTGGATCCCAGTGAATAAAGCATGGAGAAACTGAAAATCCTGGAGTCCAAACGGTAACAGCACTGGCAAAATAGAAACTTGGTGAGGTAATTAGGACGTGAAGGGGAACAACAGAACGTATTTGATGAAAATATTTAAGAAAGAAGATGTCAATAAACTCAGGTGTTGAGTAATAGAATCACAACGTAACGCACATCAAGGAACTCTGAGAGGAGGAATTACCTGTCGTCTGTCTTCCTCAAGCCTGTCAAAAGTTAAGAGGATTAAACTCAAGGAAGATTTATTTTAGGTATTATGGGAGGGGAAAAAAAAACTTTAAAAATAAATAAATATGCACTAGTGAAGGTTTTGGAGGGGATTTTTTTTTTCCTGCTTCACTGAATAGCAGTGGCACATGAGGGAGTGAAAGAAAACTCTGTCAAATGTTTGTCTCGAGATATTCTAAATAAAAGGATTTTCTAGTGGCAGCTTCTGACAGCTTTTGCTTATGCTGTGAAAGTCTGGGATGCAAAACCTTCAGTGGCTTCCTAACCTCAGCCATGAGTTATATTCAGTCAGATTTCCCAAAATGCCGTTTTAGAATCCGGAAATATTTTAAAAATAGAATTTATCAATTAAGAGGTGGTGCTTGTTTTAACAAGGAGCGAAATTGGCTGATGCTGCTTTGAGGAAATGGATCGTGAGTTACAGAAAGTCAGTAAGTAAATTAAAACCGATCAGTGGGTTTGCTCAGGGGAGAAGTGTTTACACCGCCAAAAGATAGTTCCAGTCTGCTTACTTGAGAAGAGCTTGCAGCAGGGAAACAAAAACATTTGTCTTCGTCCCTCATGAAGCAGAGGTAGTGGGTTTGCATTTCTTTTAAAATAATACTGCTGAAAAGAAAAACCATTGCATAAAACCCTCAGCTGGGCCTGGCTGGGACTTTCCAGTCTCTGGTTCACTGGTTCTAAATTTCACTGCCTTTTACAAAAAGACGAGCACAAGCAAGAGTAAAGATGCATCTTTGCTAGCAGGGCTCAGTCCTTGCTTGAAGTTCCTTGAAATAATTTTTGGGTGTTTATTTTTAATTGCAAATTCCTATCAAATACGTGGTATTGCTTTACAGCTGTCAGCTCCTCAAACGCTGAAGTGCAAAAGGGTCAAATATGTGATTTAGTCCTCTATTTGTGGAGTAAAAGGTGATTTATTTCAACAAAATTACAGCCAGCAGAATATGGACGTGGGAATTATAGCACAACCAGGTCTTGAGATATTTGAATGAATTAACCTCATTAAGAGGTTCCAGGCCAGGCTGGATGAGCCTTGGACAGCCTGGTCTGGTGGAAAGTGGCAAGTGTGGAATGAGATGGGATTTAACTCTTCCAAGGTTCTCTCCACTGCATCTGTAGGAATTTCAGTTTCCCTGCTCCCTTGTTATCCCTCCAGCTCCTGGTCAACATCGGTGTCTGTATCCCAAACCGAGGAGTTTCTGATCTAACGTGGGGAGAAGAGCCCGACCCGACCTCGCTGCCCGCTCCTATCAGTGACGGGCCACAAGGTTCCCCTGAGCCTCCTTTGCTCCAGCCTGAGCCCCTTTCCCAGCTCCCTCAGTCGCTCCTGGGGCTCCAGCCCCTTCCCAGCCCCTTCCCAGCTCCTTCTCCGCTATCCCGTGTGAGGGTCCCGGTGTTCCAGCCCCTTCCCGGCTTCGTCCCTGCTCTCCCGTGTGAGGGTCCCGGTGTTCCAGCCCCTTCCCGGCTTCGTCCCTGCTATCCCGTGTGAGGGTCCCGGTGCTCCAGCCCCTTCCCAGCCCCTTCCCAGCTCCTTCCCCGCTATCCCGTGTGAGGGTCCCGGTGCTCCAGCCCCTTCCCAGCCCCTTCCCAGCTCCTTCTCCGCTATCCCGTGTGAGGGTCTCGGTGTTCCAGCCCCTTCGCAGCCCCTTCCCGGCTCCGTCCCCGCTATCCCGTGTGAGGGGCCGGGGCGGGCGGGGCGCTCGGCCGGGGCGGGGCGGAGGAAGGGTCGGGGCTGAAGGGAACCGAAGGGGAACCGGAGGGGAACCGGGCAGAGGACGGAGGGATCGAGGCCGAGGGGGATCGAGGCTGAGGGGAACCGGTGTGAGGGATCGGGGCCGAGGGAAGCCGGGCTGAGGGGACCCGGAGGAGGCTGAGGGGAGCCGGGCTGAGGGAAGCGCCCGCCTGGGTCTCGCCATCGGAGCAGCGCCGTGGCCGCGTCACTTCGAGCCGCCGTCACTTCAAGTCGGGACCCCGAGAGCGAAGCCAAGCAGGTCGGTGAATTTACTTTTTGTCCCCGCTTTTTTTCCCTTTAATTTCCTGGAACATCCCCCCGAGCACAGCCCACAGCCGGCTCCACATCCCGCTCGCAGACCCAGGCGATTTTAGAGGCACAGTGTACCCAAACCAGCCCTTTCCCGCTTTATATTCCCTGAGCTTCAGTGTCAGAAGAAAAAGAAAAGTAAATCTCAGTGAATGTGAGCTGTGAGTCCCTGATGCTGTGGGAGCTGTGATAGAAGAGCACTTTGGCAAGTTAATGAACGGTACAGCATTTGTAAGTAGAGTTTATAATGAACACACTGAGAGCCCTTAACTTCCAAGTGTGGCTCTAACGTGGGTATAACTTCTAAGTGCCAAGGAATCACAGGAGCTCTGTATATAAGGAAAAACAGATCCACAGTGTGGGTATCCGTGAGTGAGGGAGTAGTTTCAGAACAAACAAGAGAAACTGCACGATCTGGAGAAACTCTGAAGAGTCTGGGACGTTTTGCTGTCATGTCTCGGGGGAGAGGCTCCCACCAGCAGGTTTAGAGCTGGATTTGTAGCTGTGCTTCTGCCCAACTTGGGTTGCTTTTGTTAAAACTTTAATATTAGAAAGCAAAATTATTTGGTGCGAGTCATACTCATTTCTATTTTGCGTGTTCCCCTCGCTCTGCACTCTTCATTAGTATTGATTGCTAATATACTGAGTGGCAAACACATGCGATGGAATTCCATGCTCAGACCAACAGGACTGGAAAGTTCTCAGACCCCTTAAAGAGCAGGTCAGAGGATGCAGTGCAAGGACATTATTGCTGAAATATTTTTATCCTTTCTAGAGATTTTTAATATTTAAAACGAGCTGTAGTGCAGAGCTTGCAAAAGTCTGGGATGGTTTATGTTTTCCATGCCCAGTGCAGGTGTTTGTGGGTCCTGCTCATTTCAGATTGTGCTGAACATGTTTCCCACGCTGATGAGGCAGGGGAGTCTATGATTTCTCACCTCACCTGTAAATAAAAATGATCTTATTCCATTGCCTGTCATAGCTGCTGTGTTTTGGTTTTAATCCCAACTCTACTTGCTGAGCTGTTCTGTGATTCTGTTGATAGGGAGAGGAATATAGCATTTACATAAGAAACCAGAAAATTTCTTGTACACAGCAGCAGCAAAGTCAGTGGTTCCAGAATAATTTAAGATATATTTGTTAAAAAGGACCCCAATTCCTTCCTTGTGTGTGGACACTTTCCCTGCCACGCATAAACCCATTTGTCCTGGCTGTGTTGATTTACTATCTCCAGGTTAGAGCTTACAAGTTTTAATCATTCTCCTTATTGAGCTTCCTGTTCCCTGTAAATGTCCTTGTAAAACTTGCATTTTTTCTTACACTGGAGTAAGGAATTCTGGCAAGTTCGCTGTTCTCACTGGCAAAGCTTTTGGGAGTCCTGTCTGCTGCAGCAGTACATTTATCCTGCCCTGGGATTTATCTGTAGGTATCTCTCTTTACCCAGTTCTGTAAAGTTTACACAAGGAAGGCTGAACTTTGAACAGAAGAGGAGCCGATTCTGGGGACATGCAGCTTCCAGGGCTTTTTGGTCATGTACAGCACTGGGTTTTGTTCAGGAATGTTGCTGGAGCCAGGATTGGAAAAACACCTCTCTCTGTAAGAGGAGATTCCAAGCTGCTCTGAGCTCTGCTTTTGCCTCCTGCTCCAAATATTGTTAATTCTGGTGAAATTAGTGCTGGCATCAGAACCTTTGATTACTCTTTGTGGTCATTTTTATGACAAAATTCCAGAATCATTAAGGTTGGAAAAGCCCTCCAAGACCATCAGGTCCAACCTTGTCCCCAGCCCAGAGCACTCAGTGCCACATCCAGCCTTTCCCTGGACACCTCCAGGGATGGGGACTCCAAACCTCCCTGGGCAGCTCCTGCCAATCCTGACCACCCTTTCCATGGAGGAGTTCTCCCTTAATTTTCTTTTACTCTTCAGTAGACTCCATGCAATTACAATTTCCCATTCCCTCATGGTTCCGGGGCTCTGTGGTTGTTTTCTTTTCAGTGTCAGTGGGTATTTCATGGGGGAAGCTCTTAACACCCATGACCTATGGATGACTTTACATGAAGTAAAGAAATGCATGTCCAGATTTCTTGGAAGTGATCCCTGCGAATTTCCTGCTGAGAAGTGGTTGAAGTATGAGCAGGGAATTTTTGTTGCACCTGTAAAAGAGGAACATGGGCTGCTTCTCATTAAACCATTTAATAGGGTGAATAAATGCACATTTATGTCAAATAAACTCTTTCAAAAGGTTTTTTTTTTTTTTTTTTACTTCTGTCAGAAATTTGGGAGAATCTAAATAACTTCAATTATAGGCTCTTGGAAATAATTCCTGCCTGTGTCTTTGTGGAGAGACAGACCTGATAGCTCCATAATTCCTCTGGCTCTTCTGTTAGGAATAAACTGATGGAAGAGGAGCAGGTGAGGTGGGCCACCTCAGAGCCGTGCTGAGAGCCAAACTGCGCTCTGAAATAGGGCCTGGGAAAATCTCAGTTTCCTCTTTAATCGCTGAAAAGGGAGCTTTAAAAGGACCTGGATGACAACCTGGTGAATGGGGAGAAAAGTGCACGGGACTGACTCATCCTGCAGAAAACAGTGCTGGGGAAATTCAGCTCTGGCTGAATCTGTGGGAGAGCAGGCAGGGAGTCAAGGATCTGGGGATTCACAGAATCGCTGGGCGGGTGGCTGCTGCTTCAGGTAGGTATTGAATATATAAATGTATTTATTTGACAAGACTCTCAGCCCCAAACTGCAAGGCCGCTGCGTTACATAACCTTGGCACTGCCTCTTTTGGCTCCATGGAGGCTCTCAAGGAAACTGGCCTCGGAAAAATTTAAGGAATGGAGCACTTTGGAGGGATTCCCCAAATCCAGTTCCTTGCCCTGGCGTTTTCTGTCTGACTTGAGCTGTGGATTTTACTCATCACTCACTTCTGCGCGACTGCGGCAGCGGCCAAACTCTCTGTGTTTTATTCTGATATCCTCTATTGAGCTTTAAGTATGAAAATGCTTGTATTTAGATGTTAACAGAATTTATATATAACCACTGGATGAAAATAAAAGAGAACAAAGTGTGAATTGAAAGAACAATCATGAAATGTTGCTGTAAAGTTCAGTGAAGTCTGGGGGCCTGAGTGCTTCTGTGTATGCTGCACTTGGAAAATGCTGATTTTTTTCTTCCTTTCTGATTTTTTTTTTTTTCCTTTCCTGGTCCAGAGAGAGGTGTCTCTCCCCATCCCAGCGTGTTGGAATTAGAGGATCTCTAAGTTCCTTTCCCTCCCAAACCATTCTGGCACCCCACGATTCTCTTTACAAAGGTGTGAGCACCAAAAGGACGGAAATGCACCGGAATGAGAGAACAGACTGATGATGAAATTATCCATTGATTTTCTGTGTGTTTCTCAGGTCAGCTCTACAAAACAAGATGTGCTGGCGAATCATCCCAACCGCGTTTGTGCTGCTGGGTAAGTCACTAAAAAAATACCCCAACACCCAGTTTGGGGTAACTTTTCAGCTCAGGAAACATCAGCGGGAAGTGTGTGGTGAGTCAAAACACATTCACAGAAATGCCCCAGACAGAACTGGATAGGACAGAAATTTGTGGGGAATGGTTTTTTCCCCCTAAAAAGTAAGGAAAACTCCCCATTTTTGGAGGCCGCTGCCATTGCTGCTTCCATGGGCACAGGGCTGCCAGAGGGTGCTCAGCTCACTCCAAATGCTGCAGTCACAAACTGCTTTCCTCCTTGGGAAAAGCCTCTGACAATATTGGCGTCTGCTCTGCCGCGACAGCTGGTATTTGCCTTCCTTTTAATTTTTTTTTTTTTTTTTTGACTAAAATAAGAACTATTTAAAAACTTTTGATGATGAGGCTTAGGGAGAAAGCAGACCCTGTAATCCAGTGAAGTTATTTTGAAAATTTGTGTCATCTTTACAAAGTATGAATCAAAAAGATGAACAAATCATTAGATTTAGGTATCTTTTTAATATCCATATTTTTAATAGAAATACACATATTTTGATCTTGCCATCTGTGTACTTTTATCCACTCAGTGTCAAATATTGCATTGTTGACCTTCTTTTAAACACCTTCTGTGGGCTGAACAATACTGAGTAGCTTTGATTGGAAGCCCTGGATGCTCCAGGGGGGTTTCCTGGGATTTCAGAGCAGTTTGTCACCATCTGATGGCCCTGTTCACCCGGCCACGCTGCCGCTCTGGGGACACAGCTCCGAGTCAGAGCTTCCTCTGGGTCATTTCCACTTGATTTTCTTTCCATTCCTGAAGAAAGGAGCCGCCCACATTCTGACTTCATCAGGTTTAATCAATCCCTTGGGATGATCTGTGATACACCAGGGGGGCAGCTCTTTCGAAAAAGAGATGAGCTGGGGCCAGCGTTGGTTCTCTGTGCTGCTCCATGGGTTTGTTTGTCCCTTTTCAATCGTGGGTTACGGCCCAAGAGTGTTTGCTCCAGTGCCTCCTGCAGGAGGCCTCGTGAAGCCGGGATTTCCAGGGGCACGGACTCTGCCAGCTGGGAGAGGAGGGAAGGGCAGAGCCCTGCAGGAGTCTGGCAGCGCGAAATCTGTGTGGAGAGAAAGCAGAACCCTCTGCACAATAACACCGCAGCCACTGCTCGTAGCAGCTCTTTTGGAAGCTCTCACTTCATGTCTTGATATTATTTAGCTCGTGCTCTGTGCTGTTCGTCAAACACTGCTGGAGATATTCTGGTTTTTCTTATTTTGGCTATTGCAAACGTGGAGCATCAATTAATTCCTATTTCATGAACTGCTGAAAACTTCTGCCCTTCCTGAGCAAAGAGCTGAGTGCAAAGTGCAGCGGTGACCCTGTGCCTTGCTGGAAGTGCAGCTTTAATCTTGGGATTCACACCGTGTTTTACAGGAAGTTGTTTCCAAACCCCGCGTGCTCGTCCTTCCCTGAGCCGTTGTGAGCACAGTTCCAGCTATGATTTACCAACAAATGGCCTCAGAGGGGGTTTATTTGGAAAGATCTGAGTCTGATGGAAAAAAATTTATCCTTTCCCTGCCTCTCATTTCCCAGATAATGCCCTGGGGTTGTGCACTTGCACCCACAGTCATGCTGTCCTTCTTCATTTAAGAGTTACAGCGGGACTATGGTTTACATTTACAGCAGGATTACTTTTTTTGCAGAAATGGAGCTGTTTTAAAGGAGCTGGAGTGAGTCTGTTCCAGCACTGCACGGGCAGATGAGACTCATACCCAGTTTAGGATTTCACTGTATTTTGGGTTAATAGAAACCAATTTACCCAAAGAGGTGCATCACCTCCAATCCTGGCCTTATTTCAAGATAAAACAAAAAGTTGGGGGCAGTGAGTTTGGAGGAGAAGGCTGGCATCTGCCACCTGTGACACCATTCAGAGGGGACGTTTTCTGTAATTTTGTCTTCACCTCAGGGAATTGCCCCTGGAAACAGGGAATAGCCCCTGGAAACAGCCTGATTTTTACCTGGGGAATGCTCTTCTCTACAACATCAGCCACTCCCTTTTTATTTATGAAATAACAGGAACTTTTCCTTTTATTTCCAATCCCTTTGCCTTTATATTTGCAGACTTCCTTCAGCTGGCAGCCGCCCACTGCATGGTGCATCCAGTTCCTCCCAGGAACTTCACATTACCCTGTGTGCTGCTGAATGAGACATTTTTGAGCCCTTTCCCAGCTGGAGCTGGGAGCTGGTCTGGCTGGAGGAGACAACTTGGAGCATCCAAAATCCAGCCTTTAATGAACGAAGAAAGTTTTCTATGCTGCCTTTGGAGTGCCAGCAGCATCGATTGTTCTCCGTACAGAGCAAGCATGCAGGCCAGGGAGTTTATTCCTTCAGAAATAAATATCCCTGCTCCTCAGCAAACAGGTGGGTTTAGCACTCAAGGGCACAAAAAGTTAATTCTTCAAAGAATTTTGGTTGTTTGGGAGGAGAGGGGTGGGTTGGATTAATGGGGATTCACTTTTATCCTGGGCAGGCAACCCAGTGTGGTAAAATCCTTCCTCAGAGCGGTAAAATCCTTCCTCAGTGTGGAGTGGAAGATGAAGGAAATTGTACAGCACAGTCTCAAAAGGGGAAAAAAGAGTCGGCTGCCTTTCCAGGGGAATTGTGAATAAAATATGGAGCACTGCATATGAGGACATAAACCCAGATCTTCAAAGAGTTTAGACACTGAGAAATATTTTAAACATTTTTTGTGGATATGGGCTTTAAGCTCCATCAGCAGGCGGGCGAGATGGAGAGCAAATGGCATCATTTCCACATGAATGATGATGCTTTAAATAACAAATATGCAGTAAATAGCTGTACATGGGTTAGGATTTTGTTTTCTCCTCCTGTCTCTGAGGAGCATAGTGGCCTGCTGGCAGCCTGCAGCCAGGAATCTCATTGACCTCAGCAGAGAGAATTTCATTTCACAAATCCCCAGTACAGCCATACAGAGGCTGGGCCGCTTCCCAGGAACAGCCAGCAACAGTTTCCATTTTTCCTCACCCTGCAGTCTTGTCCCTAAAGCCAGGTAAAAATATTCCTTCTTCAGTAACGACAGTGCAGCAGAACCACGTGGATTGTGAGCCTTGGAAGTGTTTAAGGTGCCTGACTCCTATTATTTGTGAACATTTTCACGCTTGTGCAGCCTCACCTTCGTGAATATCTGTTCCTCGCCCTCTCTTTGTGAGTGAGTGAGTTCTGTGAAGTTGTTTCATTTTGTTTTGATGTGGTTCAGAAAGGCATCATCCCCTTCCTTTGTCCAGGTTGGAGCTGGAACGTGGAGTGCTGGGTTAGAGGCAAGCTGGACCTCTTAGTTTGTAACCTGCAGCTTTTGAAGCTGGAGCTGGGAGATGACCTGAAGGTGAATCTTTTATACTCTGGGTGAGTACGGGCTCTGTGAAATTTATCTGGAAATCTGAAAGCATTTCCTAAAGCATCAACATTCCAGCTTCCAGCCTGCTGGGAGCTTTCGCTTTGCATCTTGTACCCTTGTCCAGTCTAAAAGTGATCCTGGATCATATGGAAGGTTTGTGGGGTTTTTTGGAATGAGAAGTGGATGGAATGGAGAGTCCCCCTTCTCTGTCCTTCCCATGCTTCTTAAAATATTTTAATGAAATCAGCATTGACGTCTTAAAGTATCTTTCTTGTTAGAATTTCTTAATTTTAAAATCTTGGTTCTGCCTTTTAGATGCTTTTAACCACGATATTTCCTCTCCTGCAGTAACTGTGGTGCTTTAATGTAACACAGTGGTAAAAACTGCTCCTGTCTCATTGTCCATGTGCTCAATATTCCCGGGAATGCTGAGAGATGGAATCATCCTGGCTGTGGGGTGGGCAGGTCTGGTGTACATTGGCTATGAAAAGAACTGTGAAAACGCACAGGTTTTTTCTGGATTATTGATAGATTTGAAGGAGTGGCATGAACACCCAGCCTTCATTTCCTGAGGAAACAGGATCAACTGAAATAGTTGAATCAACTGGATGTATGGGGGAGGGCTTCCTAAACAGCCAGATACCATTTGGCACAAATCATCATCAGAGCAGAAATCAAGTGTATTATCCAGGAATAAATACGTTTGTGCTGCTGACATCATCTTTGAATCCCATTTGGGTGAAGTGGGTTCCCATTTCCAGAGCTCCTCGTGACTCCGATTCCTGCAATTCCATTCCATGGGTGTTTGTGGGTGAAGTGGATCCGGCTTTGCCTCTGCTCCATCCAGGCCCAGCGTTGCCAGTGATCCCAGTGCAGCAATCTCCACACTGAAATTTTTTGGGATGCCGGCAGATTGGAGGCCCAGCTGGGATGGGAAGAGGTTCTTTGTGTCGGGAAGGGAATTCAGGAAGCGCCATGCAATTGAGGAGAGCAGGCCCTGTGGACTCACCAGAGCCTCTGTTTGATTCCTCCGTGCTGCGGAGATGAGAAGCAGAGCAAAACCCTGGAGAGCTGCTCTCCCTCCCCACATCCCAAATTAATATTTTCATTTAGGGTCCCTGCACTCTCGGGGAGCAAGCACAAGCCTTTCAGAATTTGGGAAGGTGACAGCTTTCCCTGCTGGCTCTCTGATACCTTAACATTTTATTCCTGAGCCAAAATACCTTGAAAACATTCCCAGTTTTAAAAATACGCATTCCTGGCATGTGTTTCTCCCTGGGAGTCTGGAGATCCAGCCAGGATTCTCACATACAGGGCAGTGCACAAAAATAATGACACACAGGAATCTACAGCAGAAAAGCCTGAGTCACTCACAGCTTTATCTTTTTTTTTTTTTCAGCATTAGAGAAGGATCCTCTTGTTTAACACATCCACGGTTTTCCTGCTTGGAAATGATGTCAGGAGTAGGAATGCTGTGTTCTGCCCGTGGCGGTGTTGGGTGAGAGGCTCAAGTAAGGGAGGTGATGAGGCTCTGGGGGAGGAAAGGCTATTCCAGAGCTTCATTAGACAAGTCAGGTTAATTGCCTGCCACACATCTTTGCAGCTGCACGATCCCAGGAATGCTGTAGAGCCCGTGGTTAATTCCATGAGGTGGAATCTTCAGCCTGAGGGATCTCTTGGGAGAGCGCTCCCAGTTTAATTTTGAGCACTGATTACCATTTGCCCTTTGAGCTTGTGAGGCTGCACCCATATTTTGACTTATTTGCCGGACCTGTGAGGCTCTGCTCCAGTTCTAGGACTAAATTCCCATGTTTTTTGAGGATAAATCATGGAATTTGCCTCAAGTGCACCGGTGGTACACTGAGCCTCCTCAGCCAGGGAAAACCAGCCTTTCATTAGAGATTGATGAGATCAGCAGCCATCAGATCTCCTGCAGTTTAATGGGGCAGCTTGTTCAAATCACTGTTTTCCTGGAGCTGCTCTTCTTTAAAAACATTGGGAATATTTATGGAAAACCCTCGGGCACCAGCCAGCTTTGCTCCATTCATCCCTAATAAAGGCACTGCTTGCACAATACCTGGAAATAATGACAGCAGAGTGACAACGGCGGCCCTATTTCAGAACCACCTGCTTGGGATGGACCTTTCCTGAAATGAGAGGAAATGTAGAAATCCATGCATTTCTCCTTAAAATGAGTTTTTATTTCCAGTTGCAAGAACAGGATTGAAATTCATTCCAGACATTTTGCCATTTGAAGTCCCCAACTTCACCAAGGGCCCACAGATGAATTTAGCAGGAGAAGCATCACTCCCTGAAGGGGGCTGAATAGTGCACCAAAATATAAAACATTGATTAATTCCTAAATGGTTTTTTCCCCAAGGTTTTCCGAGGTGTTGGCTAAAAGAACTCTCCGTGACAGGATTTGGAGTGGAGGAGCCACTGGGCTCTCCCTCAGCTTGTGAGGGTTAATAAGTCAGGAGGGGAGTTCTTTAACATTTTCCCCCCTGTTCTTTTGGGTGCAAATACATTAATTTTGATGGTTAAAAATTGAAGCAATTATTGGGAGTTATTAAGGGGTGGGGTGGTGATAGCCGCTTTCCGGTTAGATCAGGTCAAAGACACGGTTTGAAGAAAAAAACCTACATTTTTACGGATTGATTGCGGCTTTTTGGAGACCAATAAAATCTGTGAGCAGCAGGAGAAGGCAGGGAAACTTCAAAGAAAATTCTGCGAAGTCTTTGAAAGGAAATTCGGGAGAAAACAGTGGAGCCACATCTAGAAAAACAAAATAATTCCAAGTAACTTAAAATCTCTGTGTCTGCCAGATACCATCAGCATAATTCCTGTGTCCTGAAATCAGTGAGTCCTGGTGAAAATTCCTTTAGGAATGCCAGGATTGACTGTCTGGAGCATGAATAAATGTAAACCATACCTTGGGATGGGCCTGCTTGGGGTTGTTGCTGCAGAGCACAGGGGCTGCGAGGGCAGTGCTGCCGGAATTCCGCGTTTTCCCAGCGCCAGAGTATCCCAGCCCCAAGGTGGATGCGCAAGGATCAGTGAGGGATGAGGGGAGTGGGCTCTGAGCTGATCCAGGAGTGGCTTCCCTGCAGTCCCAGCCCGTGCTCTGCAGGAGCTCTTCCCATCATCCCAGATTCTGCTCCGTTTCTGACCTTTTCCTCTCTAAGTAGGGCAGGATATGGAAATGGAGCTGGTGAATCATGCCCGGCTCCCTGTGCTCTGCACTCCCAGCAATGTACCGGATCCCAAATGGACTAAACCCAAGAAACGAAGCACCAAACCCTGTCCTTCGCTCTCCTCCAGTGCGGAGCGCTCTGCCCTGCCTGAATCCGAGTGTTCCAGGGAGTCGTGCCAGCCGTAAAACTATTCTAAAAATGTGCAGAAAGGCTCTCATTCCATCAATTTCTTCCTCTGAATTAGTCAAACAAAACCCTTACTGGACAGAAATAATTCGCAAATCGCTTTGGAACAATTCAAAAGAGGAGCTTTTTTTTTTTTTTTTTTTTTTTTTTGTGGATGAGGATGAAAAATCCAAAGCAGGAAAGAATCCAAGGTGGCTGAACTGTCAGGATTTGTCTTGGCTTTGCTGCTGTGAGAAATTTGGCCACAAATTATTTGCACTACTGAATTTCCATCCTTAGGGAGGCCTTTGTCACTGGATGCCTGCAGAATTCCAGAAATGTGGATCTCTGGAAGAGCCTGAAGAGTAGAGATGAGAATGAAGAATCCTTTGGGAACTGCCGGTTCCAAAGATTTAGATGGGCTATCGGGAAGCAATTCCTGGCTATGAGGGTGGGGAAGCCCTGGCACAGAGAAGCTGTGGCTGCCCCTGGATCCCTGGAAGTGCCCAAGGATGGAGCTTGGAGCAACCTGGGACAGTGGAAAATGTCCCTCAGGGGATTGGAATGGGATGAGATTTAGGGAACCACCCAACCCAACCCATTCCATGACTACGACTTTACCTGCAGTGCTTCATTGGAGTAGGAGCAGGAAGGAGCATTTGATTGTTTTGATAATCTCAGTGCCTCGTGAGTGGGAATTGGAAATTCATCTCTTTTGGGGTGGCAGGGAGCTGCCAGCCAGTCCATGGGAAGGCAAAATACCATGGTGTGCCTAAAAGGGATCTGGGAACACTTCAATGGAATTGTGTTCGTTACTTGGAAACCGTTTAAAAAGGGAGAAGCAGCAAAGTTAAAACAATTGCTTTCAATGATTACATTATTTCATTAGTTAATTTTATTTTTCATCAGTAAACCTTATCCAAACGGGCAAAACAGAGAAGAAAACGCTGAATTTCTTTGTTTCCTGGTTTGTTTTCCCCCCCCGCTGCAGGTCAGAGCCGTCCCTGGGAGCTGCATCCACGAGCTCCCTGCAGGGCACAGTGAGGGCAGCTCGGTGTCACCGCAGCGACCGGGACACCTGGGAGTGCCTGGTGGCCTCCCCGAGCCTCAGCCGCTCCTACCTGCTGTGGCTGGAGGTGGAGGCTGCTGCCACAGCCCTGGCCTCGCCTCCCCTGGCCCTGCAGCCCTCTGACCTCGGTAAGTGAGGTGTAACCCCGTGTTCACGGCTCTCCCGGGCAGGAACAGCTCCCTGATCCCTGCCTGGGCTCCAGTGCAAACCACGCTCAGCACAGCCCAGGCAGGAGTTGGTTTTTCCAGCCAGGAACTTGTTGTTGTTAATTCTTTCCACTCAGGATCTCTCTGTGCCCTCTCTGTGCCTCTCTGGGCCTGTGGTGGAGCTCCTCAGGGCTTCAATTAAAATGAAAACCTGAGGGGAGGAAAAATCTGTTCCAAAAGTCGCTTAGCAAATAACCCACCCATTTCCCCCAGCAGCTCTCTGATCCTGGTGTTTTCTTCCTTACCCAAGCAGCCCCAGCGTTTTCCAAGCTGGAAAACATTCCTGTGTGTTTGATCAAGCTAAAACTCTCCTGACACGATGAATTTGGTGTGTGTTGCTATCCAGCATGGCCAGTTATTGCAGATTTGGGCAGATTTCATAAAGGCAAGAACTGTCAGCTGCAGGGAAAAAAAAAATTAAATTTTTATGAACATCTTATTAACTTAAAATCTTAGGAATTTTATAAACTTCCTCCTAACTGGTGTGCTCAGTTAAAAGTCTCTGGGTGGGCTTGTTTGGAAGATGGGAGGTGGCATTTCTCATCCTGCTGGTTTGAAATGATGCTCCAGGAAGAAATTAAAAATTCAGGCTGGACTCTGCCAGTGTTTAAAAATGACATAATGAGTTAGCTCTGCTTAGTGAAGAGTGTTTTAAAAATGCATAATGTTAATGTGTTCTGCCAAGATTTAGCTCAATTACAACCACTTTGGGCGTGAAACTCTGAGTGCTTGCGTCACGTGGATTTTATTTGCTTGTAGTGGAGCAGGTGGCATCACAACCCTCATTATTCTGGGTTCAGAAAGTGGGATCTGGTTCAGGGAATTGCGATGGAAAAGCCACTGACTCTTGTTTGCCTCCTCCCAAATCATTCCCTGCTGGGCTTCATGAAGGTCATTGCTGTGAGATGGCCTATAAGTGGAAATCAAATGGAATCTGGCTCCATGCGGTGAATTCCTGCTGAAAAGAAGGAGAGATTTTGGGTATAACTGAGTGAGATTCCAGCAATGCCACTCGGAGAGCTGGACACCAGTGCAGATGGAATTTGAAGGGAACATCCTCCCACTGCCCAAGATCTTTGGGAATGTTCTCCCTTCAGCTTTTGCACGTGCTGCAAAAATCCCTGCAGTGGTTTGGAGCAGGGTTTTGCTCTTCCATGGGGAAAAACCTGGCTGTGAGTGAGGACAAGGCCAGCCAAGGTGTCAGGAACAGGTAGAAGCAGGGCCTCGACTCCTTGGCTTTGTCCAAGGAATGCCATCCTAAGGATCATTCCCAACTGCCCATCCATTCCCCACTCCAGAGTTCCCTTCATCCTTGTGGGAATACCCAGACTCTCCCTTTTCACTCTGCCCTAACATGACTCTCCCAGAGACCTTTCAGAGCCATAAGCCCCGTGGAAAGATGGGAATATTTAAAAAATCCTCGTGTACAATCTGAGGAAATTTTAAGGAGCAAATTTACTCAGCGCTCCCATCCCTCTCTTCCTCATTCCTGCTTTTCAGCAAGGCAGGTAAGCCAGGGAGGAGTCGTGGCCTATGGGGAGAAATTCCTGTAAATTTAAGGGAAATGGGAGGGCAGGCAGCATTTCCTGATAACTGCAGCAGAGCCAGGGTGACCTTTCCAGGGATTTTGCACAACATCACTGCCAGACAACAGAGCAGCTCTTGGAAGTGGAGTTGGAGAGAAAGCCTGGATGGGAATTGGGATTCAGTAAATCCCTGGCTGGAGCTGGGGCTCAGTTGTCCATAAATTTGTCCGCAGTGAAGCCCGAGGCTCCCGGGAAGCTGCGCCTGGAGCTGGCTGAGAGGGGCCAGCTGAAGCTCTGCTGGTCCAACCCCGTGCTGCTGCCATTCCCGCTGCAGTTCCAGCTGAGGATCTCTGCTCCTTCGGGACACGGGGAGTGCCAGGTGAGGCAGCTCTCGGCTTCCCCACAACCCAGCATTCCCAACCGCTCCCCTTGGGTTGAGGAGAAAGGTTGCTGTGGTGGAGCTGGGCTTAGCACACTTTACCCAGCTTTTCCTGAGCTGGAAAAGCTGGAAAAGCTGGATTTGGCATCTGTAAACACCGACAGAAGCCCCATCTCCCGCTGGGTCTTACAGACAAACTCCCGTTTTTCTCCTTGGATGAAATCCTGGATTCTCTGAAGGCTCAGACCATTTTCTTTCAGCATTCTATATGTTCTATAATACATCTGCGTTTAATATTTATAAGTTTTAGTATAAAAAGGCTTCTTTTCTGTTCCCTACCATGCAACTGGCTCTGGAATAACAAGCAGCTGTTAATTAGCAATCCATAATGGAACAACTTGTTTTCCACAGAGTTATGCAACCTGCACCACTCTCAAATTTACAGTAAATTAAAGAGGAAAGCTTTCTTCACCCAACTTGCTACCTGAAAACTTAGAAAATCCTTGTGTAGAGTGTGAGGATGTGATCTCCTGTCTCTTAAGGAGTAAATTGATCTACTCAGCACTCCTATCCCTCTTAAAAACTGCGTTTAAAGAGAAGGGAATTCAGGGAATTCTGACTCCATACTATTTATTTTGCTCCCCTCTGTCTCTTTTCCCGTTTCATTATCCAACAATAATGGATTTTGACAATCCAGCAGATGCTTCAAGTTGCTCTGGAAACCTCAGTGGCCATAGACGATGCCCTGCTTGACTCTTCATCCTCAGTCCAGGTGAGGTGCAGGAATCTCCGTGGTCCAGGCTTCTGGAGTGACTGGAGCACGCCCTACAACCTCACTGTGGGAGGTAGGAACCTGCGGGCTTTTGGGATAAAGCCGATTTCCCAGTCTGGTTTGTGGATTTGGTATTGGGGAGCGTGAGCTGGGATGAAAAATCCCGTGCAAGCTTTTCCCCTCCCGCTCTTGCCGAGGCTCAGCTCCTTCCCCGTAGCAGGCAGGCATTAGGAATCCTGCAGAACACACCCCTGAGGCTGTCACTCCCTCACCCAGCACCTGCTCAGCCCCAGAAAAAGCTCTTTTCCTCAGAGCTTTCCCATTTCCATTCTCAGCTGGCAGCGCTGAACCTCCCCTCAGTTCGAGATTTTCCTCCTGATGCCTTCTCTCCCTTCTGCTTTTGGCTTTGTGGCTGGAAAATCCCACCAATCTCTGCCTGGTTCCTCGGTGTGGGAAGCAAACCTGACCTTTAGAGGATTCTCATGCTGGTTTTGGGGTGTTCTTTGCAAACAGCTCCGTTCCAGCCACACCTGGACCGTCCTGTGTGGCTACCCCTTTAAAATCCCTGGGGATATTAAAGATTATTTGAATCAGAGTTTAGAAACTTCAGGTTTGGAGGGAGACAGTCCAAGGCTCATTTCTGCTCCTGTTCATAGTGATTAAAAAGTAACAAGGTTAGAAATCCAACTGGATGACGATGATGATGATGATAATAATTCTATTTTTCTGTTGACAAATGCTTTTATGGGTTTTTTTGTTCAGTTTCCAGTCTCAATGGATTTCCCCCCCCCTTTTTTCCCCCTTTTCATGCAGCTCAAGTCCTGTACTTCCCTCCCAAGACCCTGACCAGTGCTGGCTCCAACGTTTCATTTCTCTGCATGTACAAAAAGCAAAGCCAGCCTGTAGAGGCCCAGGAGGTGGTTTGGTGGCTGAATTTAGCAGAAGAAATCCCAGCCAGCCAATATTCTCTTGTGAACAATCGTGTAAGCAAAGTTACTCTTTTCAACTTGACAGCAACCCAACCTAGAGGAAGTTTCTTCTATAACGCTTTGTACTGTTGTCACCAAAGTAGGGAATGTCACCATAGATACGCTGAATTATATGTAGTAGGTAAGATTCCAGAGGATTTTCCATTCTCCTTTTGGGGCATTTTCCTAGTAAGGATGGAATATTTCCGTTTAAACTCCATTTATTGCCTTGTAACTCTTTGTTTTGTGGGGTTTTTTTTTGGTGTTGTTTTTTTTTTTCTTTGTGTCTCAATTAATCAGCTTTCAATGTCTTTTAATTAGACATGGATTTTAAGATCTCCTGTGAGACCGATGGATACTTGACTAAAATGACTTGCAGATGGTCTGCAAACCCAACCACCTTGCTCCTGGGGACTCTGCACCTCAGGTATTACAGGTACGGATGGGTTTGGGCTCTCTTTCTTACGTTTGGAAAGCATTGCTCGAAGTACTTTATATTTTATAGAATTAAATTTTTTAAAAAATGAAAATTTAAAATGAAAACCACTTCATATTTTATAAATAGAATTACACAATGAACATTTTCTTTAGGGGGGATTTGTTCTGTGTGCAGGAGGGAGTACGGAACAGATCCTGTTGACGAGGTTTGTCAGGACTGTGAAAGCTGTAAATGCAAGTCGGGAGCCAGTTCTCTCCGGGCAGTTTCCTTGGAGCAGTTACAAAAATCATTCCAGTTGCTCCTATCTACAGGTTGTAAGGAAATAAGGGAAAAGCCCATTCCCAGTGGGAATGTGTGGCCTGGAGGAGCTGTAGGATCCCTGTCCTTGGAGACTCTCAGATCCCCATTGGATGGGAGCCTGGGCAGCTCCATCGGATTTGGATTTGGAGTCTCAGGTAGGGCTCGAGTCCTCTCAAGGCCTCCATTCAGTCTTTGATTTTTCTGTAATTCTGTAATTCTTTTCTACATCCAGACAGATAAAAATAGAGGATATGAAATAAATTCATTCCAAGATGGAAAAAAAATCCAGCTTAGAGAAACAAACCTTAGCTCATGAAGGGAATATTGCCTGATGGAGGCAGCAGCTTTGACTGCAGCAATTCCCAGAATCCCAGATTGGTTTGGGCTGGGAGGGACCTCAAAGCTCATCCCATTCCACCCCTGATATATTGAGCTTGAGAGTTTCCTAGAACCACTCAGACAGACAGACAGACAGACAGACAGACAGACAGACAGACAGGCAACCCTTCCCGAGGCAAAAAGTCTGGAATTTTCCTGCCCTGCTCTGGACTGGAGGTGCAGAAATGTTGGCAAACGACTCCCAGCAGCTCTGATGGCCTAATCCTTTGGAAAGCCAGCCTGCCTTCTCTGTTGGAGGTGAGGTTTCGGATTGCCCTGGTACCCAGGTGAATATTTCCCAGGGTTTTGTGGACTAAAGGAATACCTGGAACGCTGGAGTTTTCAAGGGGAGGCCTTTGGGGCAGGATTAATGCCTGGCTGAGTGCTAAGGTAGGTTTTGTTTAAACTGCCTTCCCGAATATGAATATAATGAGTGCCCTGCTGGGCAGGGAGCTGGGAATAAAACCCCTGCTGCTCACCGTGGTTTTTATTCCCACTTTTTCACAGTTCAGGTTTAGCTAAAAGTGTAATTTTCTAGTAGGAGGTGATAATGTGCAGATTTGTTCGCCTTCCTGCCAGATCAAACAGTGACATGAGCACCGCCTGCAAATCCTTCCCAGATGCTGCTGATCCTTCTTTTTGTCCTTTTTTTTTTTT
>VZRN01001083.1:153205-164893 GCA_013397935.1 Dasyornis broadbenti | reverse complement strand
TTTTTTTTTTTTTTTGGCTGTTTGTTCAGAGTGAGACCCGAAAGGAGAAACTGCAATAAGATTCCTGCTGCTGTTCCATGGTGGAGCTGGAACCCAGCGCTGCCGTGCCGTGCGCGGTGCCTTGGCTGCTGGGGTTTTGTTTGGGTTGGGTTGTTGTTCCCTCTTCCCCTGCCAACGGCAGCGGCTCCAAAGGGATGGAGCAGTGGGAGCCGGGAATGCCAATCCAAACCTCCCAAGCACAAGGCTCTGCTTTCATCCTGTGCACAGGAGGAGGAGGCTCCAACCAAGTGGTTCAGCTCAGTAACTCACACCCTCCTCTGTGGCCCCTCTCCTCACAAATCTGAGGAGAAATGGGAAAACTTTCCATTTCCAAGAATTTATCCAGTTCTGTTCCATCCAGAATCCAGGCCTCCTGTCTCCTGTTGCCGGGTGGGATTGCTGGACGTGGGATTTTTAATCCAGAGTTGATGTTTTGATGGGATTTCCATCTGCTGCAGACCTCCCTGGGTCCGACTGCTCTGCGTGGCAGCTTCCCCCCGGCTGCCAGCTGGGATTTTGGAAGTCATTCCCGACTGGAGCCAATTCTTGGCAGATTTGCCTTGCTGTATTTATTGCCAATATCCAAAATCCCACCATTGCTGAGGGTTTGGAGCTACCTTCTCTTGCTGCGCCTGTTTCTTTTTCTCATTCGTCTCTTATCAAAATATTTTTGGGAAGATCTTTCATGTCCTGCTCTTTCCAGAGCCAAACCTTTGAGGAGTGACACTGGAGTGTTGATTTTCCATTCAGCTTCAAGATCCAAATAATCCTCAGAAACCCAGGCTGCTTCCAGTGCCACTATTCCTTTTAATTCCCTGCAGATTCACACTTCCAATGTCTCCACTGAGTGTGGTTTTCCCCCTCTTTTAAGGAGCCAGATTTATTGTGCTGACTTTCCAAGGCCATCTCCAGACTCAGAGGTGAAGGAATGCGATTTGCAGAGGAATCATTCCTACGAGTGCACGTTCCAGCCCATTTTCCTCCTGTCTGGATACACCATGTGGATAGAGTTCAGGCACTTCCTGGGAACCCTGGAATCCTCCCCAGCCTGTGTCATTCCAGCAGATGTGGGTAGGTTCAGATCCTCTCTTCACTCATGCCCCTGGACTTTAAATGGTGTAGGTGAAGTGATTTCCCATAGATTTTGGATAAAAACATGAGAGTTTTGATGTTACCCTAAAAAAATTAGGATTAAATGTTATTTCCATGCGTTTTCCTTGGCAGAGGGGTAGATTGTAAATGAAACACCCACTTTTGCATGTTTATTCCCTCTACAGAAGTGCAAGTGTTGTATTGAAAAATGGAGCTCATTTTTAAGGTTTTTGTTGTTTATTTTTTCAGACTGATTTGTCTTCAATTAATGAAATTTATACTCCAGCGTTATATGTATTATTTACAAAGTTATATATTCATTTAAAATCGTAGGGACTGTCCACGCTCTTTCACGCTGGTGCAAAGTTTTGCGACACACAGAGCACTCAAATTTTTACTTTAAAAAAAAAAAAAAAGGCAAGAACAGTGTTTGAGTGTTTTCAAAACCTCCAAAATGTGCAAATCACCTCTTCTTATCTGCTCTGTGACAGAGCATTCACTGGGTATTGTTTGGACACAAATGTGAGCGTAGGTGAGAGCACGCTGGGCCCCAGAGGTGCTACATGAAATAAATGAGAATGATACCATCGTAAAATCCATTTATTGTGTGGTGACCATGGGTGGAATTATCTATCCTGGGTGCAGTGTGCTCTGCGTCGTAGCAAACCGAAACAAACCCCTTCCAGCACCACCCAAACGGAAACATGGGTTTATTTTTTGCTGTTGTTTTCTCCTCACTCACGTGGGATTATCCCAAACAAGTTTATTCCAGCTTGGCTTGATTAACAAACAAGGGCTTTGGGAGATTCCTGATGGTTCTGTTGGAGAAGCTGGATTTTGGGGGGAATTTCCAATTAATGAAATAAAACCATTTCCATTAATCACTGCACAGTGTCTGTCACCAGCCTTTACAGGAGCTGCTGCTTTCTGCAGCGGGGATCCCATCACAATCATGGAGCTGTGGAATCCTTGAGGTTGGAAAAGCCCTTGGAGACTGTGGAGTCCAACCATCTCCAGTGGGCAAGGCCACCCCTGCCCCATGGCCCCAAGTGCCACATCCACAGGGATTTTAAATCCCTCCAGGAATGGGCACCCCACCCCTGCCTTGGGCAGCTGTTCCAATGCCTGACCACCCTTTTCCTGGGGAAATTTTCCCAAATATCCAACCTAAACCTCTGGATCTATTGCCAGGCTCTGTCTTTAGCTCTTTATCCCAGGGCAGGAACCAAGTGCCAGCACCAAGAGAATCTGCTGTGCTTTAAATGGAAATGAAATGCGTGGAAGCATTCCCATGGATGATGCGTTTCCAGCACAGCCCTGCTTTCCTTGGAATAGCAGAGGCCCTGTGTTACCAGCCACCCTCAGGACAAGGAAGAGCAATCCCTGATTTGATGTAATGGGAAGTGTCAGTGCAGACATTACAGTCATTCTTTCATCTCTCCATTTTCCAGTCAAGCCTCTCCCCCCTTCCAGCGTGGGAGCCGAGCTCACCAGGAATGCCGGGCTGCTGAACGTGAGCTGGAGCCAGCCCGTCTTTGCCAGCAGGGATCTGACGTTCCAGATCCGCTACGGAGAGAACGGGGAGCGGATCCCATGGCAGGTACTGGCTGCTTCCATCTGGATCAGAGCAGGGACCGCTGCATTGCTGGCCTGTGGTGTGGAGCCGGGTTTTGTGGGATTTATCCATGCAGGAAATCACAGGCACAAGCATTCGCAGTGCCTAGCAAAGGAATATTCCTCATGGTCCCGCTTCCTCGCTGGATTATTTTTCAGGGATTTCGTCTAAGAGCTGCCTAAACATCCCTTTGTTCTCACTGTGCATTTTTTGCCTTCTCTCCCAGCTTTATGAAGTCCCAAACTCCCCGGGCAACTCAGCTGCGATCAAAGTCGAGCAGCTTTGTGTGGAATACGTGGTCCAGGTGCGGTGCAGGGAATTGGAGGGGTCTGGATTCTGGAGCGACTGGAGCAGAGCAGCCCAAACCCTCGTACAGGACATCCGAGGTCTGTGCTCCCAGGGACATCCCCAGGGCTGGGATTTTCCAGACTCAGGGGGGACGCTTCTTCCCAAACTGTTGTTTTGCAGCTCCCTTGCAAGGCCCAGAATTTTGGAGGATTGTTTCTGAGGATCCGGCAAGGAAGCAGAGGAATGTTACTCTCCTGTGGAAGGTGGGAGCAGCTGCATTTTGGGCTTTCCCTTTGATCCTAAAGCCAGGTGGGATTGCCAGAAAGGGAGCCTGGCAAGCACACGAGGCGAACTCAGGCAGTCACTGCTTGTGGGAATCGGGATTTGCTGCCTTCTGTGCTCCTGGCAATCGCTTGGCTCATCCCAGAGGCAAGAGGTGAATCCTGGTGGGAATACTGGGATAAAACGGGAGATGGTTTTGCCTTCTTTGCTTTAAAAGGTTGACGCAGGACAGAGGGAGAAGTGCCTCATTGCCCACTGCTGTGTGCTCGTGTTCAGTGTGCAAACAGCTGCTCTGGGGTTGGAACCCTGGGAAACGGGAAAAACAGGGAATTCCTGTGGGAAGCGGGAAGTTTGGCTTCCCTTGTCCTTTGCTGAGAAGAGAGGGAATAAGTGTCAGCTCTCAGAGAGGGACACAGGAAATGAAGTCTTTCCAAGGACTCCAGTCCTTGGCTAAAAATGCAGGAGCCGGAATATCTTTATTGGGTCCTGTTTGCTTCAAACTGGAGCTGCCCAAGCAACGTTGGGAATCGGGGAGCGGGGAATGAATCCCGGAATTAACGCCCGTGTTTGCCGCAGCCGCTGATGGAGAATCGCTCCTTGTGCAGCGTGAGCGGATACATCATAAAGCACCAGACCCCGGGAAATTCCTGGGAGGAATATGTGGATCATGGCACCACCTGGTCCTTCCCGTGGATTGAGCCAACACACACCGTCACCATCCTGGCCATGAATTCCCTCGGAATTTCTGCGGTTAATTCCAACTTAACTCTGTCACAGCAAATGAGCACAGGTAAGGAGCGGGATGTGGGAAATGCTAGGAATCCCTGTGATGTTCATGGTGAAAGTTTTCCTTGGGATAGAATCCCCTGTGGAAGAGTCAGGGATGTTTTATGGGGATACATTCAGCACCAACAGAGCAGCCGCGAAACTGGAATTTCCATTGCGTGAAAATCCTGGTGATTTTTGGGTTGGGAATGGTCTGTCGCTGGGCTGTCTTCTCTCCGCTAATAAAATATAAAGTAATTAAGCAAAGAAGAATAAAATCCTGCTGGAGAACTGATCCTTGATTCGGGAACACCCAACATTCCTGCTGGGGAATGTTTTGTTGTCTCCAGAATGAAAAGTGCTCGTGTTTTAGGCCGCCAGGTACAAAGTTCCCAGACTTCCTGAGCAGCAATCCCTGCTCAACTTCCTGAGCAGCAGTTCCTGGATTTGGCTGCTCTCCTGCTTCATTTATTCTGGAAAACTCAGGAGTTTTGAATTTTTTGGTTTTCGATAATTAAGGAAGCGCACGTGACAGTTGGGGTGTTTGAACTTTGCTGATGTAAAGAGAAATCTCGCTGCTGATGTGAGCTCAAGCTCAGGCTCTGTCATACAGAAGATGATGAAACAAGGGATAAAACGGTGGAATCTCATGGAAGGATGCGGGTGCCAGGTGTTGTCCCTGTTTTTCCCCAGTGGATGCTGTGCGATCCCTGAGTGCCTACCTGGTGAACAGCACCTGTGTGGTTGTGGTTTGGACTCTGTCCCCCCAAACCCACGGGATAACGTCCTTTGTGATGGAGTGGAAGAACCTGAACAAAGAGGAGGAGATGAAATGGGTGCGAGTTCCCCCAGACCTCAGGAAATGCTTTCTTTATGGTGAGTGTGTGCTTGAGAACGTAATTCGCCATGTGAATGGTGTGGAGCAGGAAATGCAGCGCTGCTGAGCTCCGAGTCCTTGCCCCCATCTCTGTTCCTAATGACTTTCATAGTAAGGACCAATAAACCAAATTTGGGTGCTCATTAGGGGATTGGCCCTTGCATTAATAATCAGCTCAACGGAGAGGGAAGCTCTGGAGCGAGTCCATTTTGTGGCAATACAATAAAATTAGTTCTGGAATTCTGAACACACCAGCTAATTATTTAAATTAATCCGTGCATTTCCTTGGCATTGGGGACTTTACTCCTAGAAATTACCACAGTAGCTCCGTGAGGTGTTCGTTCCGTGACAGAATAATGCTGGATTAGCGGTTGTCATCTTGGGATATCGAAGGAGGGATCCATTATTGCCCTCTCTGGGCTGCTCTGAACTCTGGGGTGTGACCAGAGCCTCAGTGGAGGGAATTGTTTGTAAATGGGATAACAGTGGATTCCAAAGGCTGCTTTCCTCTCTCCAGATCACTTTATCCTGGTTGAGAAGTACCAGTTCAGCCTGTACCCCGTGTTTGCTGGAGGAGTTGGCAAAGCCAGGGCCACGGATCAGTTCGCCAGAGGTGACTGACGGGATTTCCCGTGTCCTTTATGAACTAAAAGTGACCTTAAAGTGCAAAAGTCTCTCTCTTACCAGAAAACGCCCAGTAATAAAGTCATTGTAATGTACCTACAAACAGTGAACAGGCTTCAGCTTTCATTTGAAAACTCTCTGTGGGCCGAGCTGAGTGAGGGATTAAATTCCTATTTAAAAGAATTCCTTTTTGTCTATTTATTCCCAAGGGAAAGGTTTGTTCGTGTGCAATAAAACTGTTGATCAAGGTTATTTCCCCATCTAAGCTGTTGTTTCTACTGTTTGTTATTTCCCTGTTGCAAACTATTTGCTCGCAGACAAATTATTTTGCTGCATTAATACCTGAACTCCTTGATTTCCAGGTGGATTTGAAGCTGGGAATAATGGCAGCCTCCACGTGGTTCTGCCAATCGTTTTTTCCACCTCGGTTTTGTTGCTGGGAGCGTTGCTGGTTTCACACCAAAGGTACCTTGGTTTCCAAAAATCCGGGTGGTGCAGCCGCTCTGCTGAGCTGGTGTCACGGAATTCCAGACTGGTTTGGGTTGGGAGGGACCTCAGAGCCCACCCAGTGCCACCCCAGGGACACCTCCCACCATCCCAGGCTGCTCCAGCCTGGCCTTGGGCACTGCCAGGGATCCAGGGGCAGCCACAGCTGCTCTGGGAATTCCGTCTCAGCCCCTCCCCACCCTCCTAGGGAACAATTCCTTCCCAATCTCCCATCTAATTCCGTTCTCTGGCAGTGGGATCCATTCCCTGTGTCCTGTCCCTCCATGCCTTGTCCCCAGTCCCTCTCCAGCTCTCCTGGAGCCCCTTTAGGGCCCCAACCCATCACTGTGGGTTGAGCTCATCCAGCACAGACTGTACCATTTCTGTTTTCCCAAACTGCCACCTGGAACGTCCCTTCTTTATTTTTTTGGATTAACTTCGGGCCGTTTATCATCTCTGCAATGATCATTTCATTCTCACAGTGCTGTGGATAAATAAAATCGCAGCGATTCCTTCCCTGCACAGTGCAGCCCCTCTGAGAACAGTACCAACCCCAGCATTTCCCTGACATTCCAGGATGAAGAAGCTGTTCTGGGAGGACGTTCCCAACCCCAAGAACTGCTCGTGGGCACAAGGAGTTAATTTCCAGCAGGTTTGTGTTCCCCTGGGGCTGCTCTTCAGGGCGGGCTGTGCCCAGCTCTGTCCCTGTGTCTCCAGTGGAAATCCAGCCCTGCTCACCCCTCAGGCTCCATCCGGAGGTTCCCATTTCCCAGCCCTCTGGATTATGCATTGGATGAGATGAATCTCTGCCAGCTTGGGATAGGAGATGTGGCAGAGGTGACAGATGGTGGCCTTTGCCAGCAGCAGCCCCGGCCCTGACTGGGCTGGGTTTGATCTCCGTGTTCGCCGCGGTGTCCGTGGAGCGGGGGCTGGCCTGAGGGAAGGGATACAAACATCCCTGGTAGGGATAAACCAGGGCCATGAGGAGAAAAAATGCTTTTCTCACTGCTTCAAAGCTGCCTGTTAATTTTGGTGTGGGAGGATGGCAGATTTGTGTGGGAAAATCCCAAATTCAGGGCCCAGGTGGCACCAACAGCGAGTCTGGACTGAGCAGAGCCCAAGAGTTTTGCTCTAATTCTCACTACTCCAACTATTTTGATATTTCCTTCATTATTTTGGCAGCTTCCCTGCTGTAAAACCTGGTTTGTAAATGTACAAAAACCCTGGGTTTAATCTGTTTTGTCCTGAATTCATTAGGAAATACGAGGGAATCTTCCTGTGGAGCTGTCAGTTCATCCTGGTGGGTAATTTACACCTGCGTATATTAGGGAGGAGTCAATCCTGCGCTTCTCCCAAACAAAGATGTTTCACTCAGTTCAAACAAGCAGCTGCTGCTCAGGTGGGAATGCTCCAAAAGTCCTGTGGAAAAGCGGAATTTGACCTGGATAATCCAATCCTAGCAGGGAAAGTTACTTCAGCTGATGTTTCAGTGATTAAATCTGTCAAGAAAATTTTCTTGTAGAGGATTTTCAACTATCAGTTCTTAAAAAAAACAAAACAATGTGTGGACTTGATGTGGCAAAGTTCCAGGGTCCTGAGAGTGCCCTGGGAATGACCTTTGGAGTTGGGTTCTGGGATCCGTAAAACCGGTGGCTGGATGGGGAAATGAAGCTGTTCCATAATAAATGAGCATGAAAATCTCTCTTTTCCTTCCAGCCTGAAGCTCTGGAGCATCTCTTTGCCAAGCATCCCGAGCCGATGGCGTTTGAGCCCCTTCTCCTGGAAGCAGGGATCACGCTGGAAGACATCAGCGTCACCAAAGCCTTGGACAAAGAAGGCCCACGGGATTTTTTAGGGATCGATTCCACGTTTGCAACCCCGCAAGACTCGGAACGCGACTCCGCGTGCTCCAGCAGCCACTTCCACAGCAGCAGCTTTTCCAGGAGCTCCCAGGGTGGAGAAACCACGGCCCAGGGTGACCTGAAATACGCCACTGTCATCAGTAATTCCAGATCCAGCGGGCTTTGCCGACGGAAAACGAATGCCAGGAGCTGTCTGGATCGGTGCTTCCCGGCAGAAGATTCCGTAGTTTTAGGGGCCTTCTCCAGCGGCGCCTGGGAGGCGGGGAATGGAGCATTCCTGGTGTTCCCTGGCTCCCCTGGCTGGCAGCCCAGCAAGGCTCTCTCCCTGGTTTCCTCAGAGGGATTCTCCGAGGAGCCTTTGGATGATGCTTTCCCAGCCAGTCCCGAGCGGAGCCTGTATTACCTCGGGATAGCATCCCTGGAAAAAGGGGGAAGGGACGTTATCCCGACAGAAAGCTCCAGCGGGATGTGTCAGCTCCAAAGCACGGATCTGCTCCCAGACAGGGGCGCTCTCCAGCACATCCCAACGAACAGCAAGGAGTTTATCCAGAGCAGCCTCCAGCCTAAAGCCAATGTTCCCTATGTGCCACAATTTCGGATGGCTCCAGCCAAGGGGCAGGAGGCCACGGAGTAAAACTGACCTCGCCACAGCCAAATTTCACATTCCTGATGTTTTTCCAGGTGTTGACGCATTCCTCTGTCTTTCCTCTCCCGGCTTCTCCAGCTTATTCCGGTTTTAGGCTTCACCTGGAGCCCCCAAGGATGAGAGAGCAAGGAGTGAGCTGATGCGTGAGCTATGAAATATTTCCGTGGGGGAAAAGCTGGAATGGGTCATTTCCTTGGGAATGATTTGTGACACCGAGTCAGCCTGGATGTGCTTGGAAGGAATGGATCAAGCAGTGAAAGGCTCAGGGTGCTGCAGGAAGCAGAAGAGAATTGGATAAAAAGATTTATTTAAAGTAAAATATTCACGTTTTATTGTTGAGCACAAGATTCCTGTAGAAACGGCACTTTCGTGAGACTGACATCTCTTCCCAGCCTCTCTCCTAAGATTCCGTGGTGGAAAAGACAGGAATTCGATCCTGGGACTGTGCATTTTTGATCCTGGGGGATCCAACCTGACTGCATGGCCTTGGAGAAGCCACTTTGCCTTCAGAGCCCTGCCAGGACGCCTCAGGTGGGAGAAAATCCAGAAAATCCAGATCTGTGTTTTCTGGGATAAGCAGGAAACAATCCCACACCTATTTGCAAGCCAAAGCTATTTTTTTTTTTTTTTTTACTTCAGAAATATTTTTCTACACCTGCCTTTTCAGAGATCTATTTTGAGAAGCTATGAAGGCTGAATTTATTGTGTATTCCAAAGAGTAAATTTCTGTCCGACTTCAGAGGGGCAGAACCAAAAGAGCGAAAACCAAAGCCAGGGTGAATTTAAGCCCAGCTCAACACCCAGAACCCCAGTGCTGGCTTTTGTCGAGCTGCTGACCTGGCTCTTGTGGGGCTCTTTGTTCCTGATGCCGGATGTGTTTGCACGTCCCGGTTTCCGAAACGCTGTGTGGGGTGAGGAATTCAAACCTGTTTTGTGCCAGGAACCAAAACTCGTCACTGTGGTTGGAGATAACCTGCAGGTTCCTGGAGCATTCCATGGGTGCTGGATTTAGGATTCCCTTCCTGCTGTTGGGAAGGGAGAGGAGAGCCTGGTTCTCTGGGGAATGGAAAGGTCCAGAAAAATGGTTTGGTTGTGTTTGAAGTTCATCTTTCTCGAGAAATAAAAAGCTGCTGGCGGTTTTAGCCTGCACAGTCCTTTTCCAGGAATTCCATAAGGACAGGGGGAGCATTAACCATGGCAATGGTCAGCTGAGGGAACCAGGAAAAGCTTTCCTGGGAACAGGGGGAAATGCAGGAGTTCATCTGTGTTGAGATGGGCAGGAGGCCTTCCCTCAATGGACACTGGGAGATTCCCAGATCTCACCTCCTCTGGGAGCCCAGCCCATCCTCCCACTGCCATCCCACATTTTTCCCTAATGCCCAGAGCAGGTGCTGCTCCTCGGGAAAACAAACGGATCTCCTCTACAAGAATCCTGCAGGAAATCCAGCAAGCCTGAGCTGCTTCAGCAAAAAGAGAAGATTTTTGGGGTGGTGAGTGTAGAACCAAGGGATTGAATCCCTTCCTGGGGGTGCCCGTGTCCCGGGGCACCTCCACTCCACACCTGCGATCCCGGTGTTCCTGAGGCTCCTGTCCCACAGCTCCATCAATAATTCCTAAAGCTGCCTGCCAGGCTGGCATTTCCATCCTGATGGCAGCGACATTCAACCCAGCTCCTCACCTCTCCGTGCTCCCGCAGAAAGCCAAAATCTGCATATCCTGAGCGCTCCATCTGCTGCCTCTGGCTCCGGTTACGGCTCCGGCCGCTCCCTCCGGCAGCAGCTGCCTCGGGGAGGAAAAACCGGGAGCTGGGGCAGGTTCTTTTCCATGATTATTTTTTTCCATGATTATCTTTCCCCTCGTCTCCAGGTCAGGTTGTTTCCCACAGCTGAGCCCTTCCCAGGCTGTGGGGGATCCTTGTGTTTCCAGCCACAGGAGCAAAATCTCCTTGGCTTATTCCCGGCTGAGCTGGACGTGGGAATTTTGGAAGGTAAGGAAATTTTTGCTGGAGCCATGAGAAGCTCCCCCTCATTCCAGAAGAACGAGGGACACAGGTGTCCCCCAGGGGAGGAGCTTTGTTCCAGGAGCTGTCCTTGAAAATGTCTGGAGCAGGGAGTCTGTGCTCGCCGCCTCTCCTGGGCTCCGGCTGCATCTTGGCAGGAGAGCTGGGAAAGCCCTGCCAAGAACCAGGGAGAAAGTAGGGAACAGGGTCACGCCGGGATCTGCGCTGGGACAGCAATTGCTGGGGGGAAAATGGGTTTGAAGGGAGGATCTCCACCTTCAGCTCTGCTCTGAGGGGTCTGCTCCAGCCACGGCCACCCCTGGCCTCAGTGCCTGGCAGATCCAAAGGGGCTCCCCTGCTCCAGGGTGTGGGAAGGGAAGAAAAACCCGTGGGATTGCATTTGGGAGCATCCCAAGAGCAGCCACGGGAGTGACCCTGCACAGTTTCCTGTCCCCTTCACGGGGAAAAGGTTGAAATGTTCCTGTGCCACGAACAATCCTGAGCTAATTCCCACTGAAGCTGGGCGTTTTTGCAGAGAAATGGGATTTTTTGGCCATGGCCTCACACTCACCAGGAAAGGCCTTTTCAATCTGAGCCAAGCAATTTTAGGAACCATGTGCAGCTTCTGAAGTACAAATTAAGATCCTGCAGCTTGATTTTGAAGAGCAGTTCATTTATGTAAGAAAATGAATCGAAAGTGTCATTATTCCTTTGCCATGTCACAGTTGAATTCCCCCCTTTTAAAAAAAAAATCTGGAATTGATGTGTGAAGGGAATCAAAATGCAGGTTTCTGGTGTGAATTTCTGCAAGAGGAAGGATCCCATTCCTCCAATCTTCCTTCTGCTGGGAGATCAACTTTTATCAAGGTTTGAATTAAATCCATTTGGGGTGTGCATCCAGGTTTTCCCGAGTAAAACACCGGGATTTCAGCGCCTGAGCCCATGCCCAGATCCTGCTGTTGACAAGGACACTGCAGCGCTGGCACAAACACCCAAAGGACCCCAAACCCCCCAAATTCCTTTCAGGAAAAGCCAAACTGAAAACCAGCATCCTCGTGCCTGGAAAACCAGGCAGGTTTGGCGGGTGCCATTCTGCTCACTAACGATCCCAAA
>VZRN01001083.1:125998-153174 GCA_013397935.1 Dasyornis broadbenti | reverse complement strand
CAAAAAACCGGGAATCGTCTGTGGGAGCCGCTAATGAATGACCCCCTTTCAGGAGCTGCTTATGGCGGAGCTGTCAGCGGCAGAGCAGGGCCGGGCACTGCGAGCCTCTCTCTCCCTGGGAGAGCTGCAAAGCAGCCGGGATGGCTCCTGGAATAACGCAGCGTCCTGCTGGGACGGAAGGGATGGAAAAACACGGGATGGGGAGGGATGCAGGGAGGGACAGCGCGGGGGGGGCTTTGAATGCTGATGGAAGCCGTGGCCAGCGGGGTCTGGGGCCTGTGGGAGATGAAGGTCAGGGCTCTGCCACCTCTGTGGGTCAGAGCTGATTAACGGGGCTGGTCTGGCCTTTTTTACCTTTTTAAACCTTTTTTTACCTTTTTTACATCAGCCCCGCCTGCTCCCTTTTCCCATCGTCCTGGATGGGCTCTTTTGGGATGCAAATGGAGCTCATTTCCTATGCCTGAAAATCACTTGGGAAACAGCTTCAACTCCAAGAGGAGAGTCAGGGACAGGTGACAAACACAAACCTGCCCGGTGTGGCTTTCCCAGAGTTATCCCAGCAAAGAAACTCCTTTCCATATGGATCCAGCTTGGGAAAGGAGAAGGAGCGGCCTGGGCTGGTGGAAGGTGTCCCGTGCCCCGGGTGGAATGAGATGGGCTCTAAGCTCCACCCCAGCCTAAACTATTGTGGGATTTTATCATTCTGGGAATGCTGTGAGTGGGATTTTATCATTCTGGGAATGGATGGGATGGGAGAGCCAAGGAGCAGCTCTGTGATCGATCTCCCAAATCCATCTGGGCCGCACAAGCGCAGGTGGGCAGGAGACCCAGGGCAGGCTGGAAAGGAGCACTCAGAGCCTCATCCCGAGCTTCCAGCGATGATTAAAGATCTGGCAGGGAAGGAATTATTGAATCTTGTGCCTGCCTAATGTCAGAAGCTTGTCGGAGACCGGCTGCTGCTGGCAGCAACAGCTTGGCATCCGTCTGCTCCAGCTGGGTGGCCAGGAAATCTCCAGCTGGGAGGGGAGCAGCTCCCTCCTCAGCACAGGGAGCGGCAGGGACAGCGCTGGACTCAGCCCTGATCCCCATTTCCGCCCCATGAACCATCCCACACTCCCTGGAAACAACTTCTGCCTGGAGCAGGGGTGCTTCCAGAGCGATTCCTTCCAGCAGCTCCCGCGGAAGTGAAGGATGTTGGGTTTCTTTCGGTCTTTCGGAACGTGCTCTGAAGGTACAGACCCAGTTTCAGTCTTCTAACGGAGCTGGGAAGGGGCTGGAGCCCCAGGAGCGGCTGAGGGAGCTGGGAAAGGGCTCAGGCTGGAGCAGAGGAGGCTCAGGGGGAACCTTGTGGCTCTGCACAGCTCCTGACAGGAGGGGGCAGCCGGGGGGGTCGGGCTCTGCTCCCAGGGAACAGGGACAGGAGGAGAGGGAACGGCCTCAGGCTGGGCCAGGGGAGGCTCAGGGTGGACATCAGGAAAATTTCTCCATGGAAAGCTTTTCCAGCCCTGGCCCAGCTGCCCAGGGCAGGGCTGAGTCCCCATCCCTGCAGGGATTTCAAATCCCTGTGGATGTGGCACTCGGGGCCATGGGGCAGGGGTGGCCTTGGCTGTGCTTGGAAACAATTGGATTCAGTGGTCTCCAAGGACTTTTCCAAGCTTAATGATTCCATGATTCCATAATTTTATAACTGTGGGAGCCTTTTGCTCTTTTTCCCATCAGCTGGATGTGAAAATAGACGTTGAAGGAGGAGCCCTGCCCTCATCCCTGCGAGGACTCCAATCCAATTCCCTGTCTGGAGTTTGGAGAGATTGCCCTGAACCCCTCGGAGCTCTGTGGCCTCTCTTGCCTTAGGAAGGTTAAATCTGCAGCGATGGGAATCCAGCAGATCTGAGGATCTGTTTCCCTGCAAGTCCTGCTTTGTGTCACCTCTCCTGACCCCTTCAGGGGTGACAGTCCCCAGAAACCCAGGCCGGGGTTGGCAGCCTAAAGCCCACAAGAGTTTCTTGTTCTTTCAAAACCTGCTCTGGTTTTTTTTCACAGGCAGAAAGATAGTGGGAACCTTTCTTGCCATTTTTTTTTTTTTTTCATTTTTCCCCCTCCAAAAAACCCTAGTCCCAGGATTAGGGGCTCCAATCTACATGGAACTGCCTTGGTGTGGTTTTTAGGGAGCTGACATTCATCAGCTGAGCTCCTTCCATGGAGGAAAATCCCTTCCCAGACTCTCCCTGGGGGTGACAAGCCTCATTAACAGCTTCCCAAAGGAATTTTGGAAGGGCTAGGAGGTGCGTCCTTCCCTGCCCAGTTGCTGCTCCATGCATTTCTCCCACAGAAATGCCCAAAGGTGCTCCGGGAAGCAAAGGAGGGGTGGAATGTCTGCCCTGCACCTCTTCCCTCCTGGCTCAGCTTTCCTCTCCCTCTTGAAAGCAGAACCAACAATTCTGCTCCTGGTGTGGAATGTGGAGGGTAAATTCCATTGCCTGATGCCAGCAGCTATTGTATCCCATTTAATTCCCGTTTATTTGATATCCACGAGCTTTTCCAGCTCCTTCAGCTGAAGTGAAGGACAGAGGGGGGAGCACAAACACTCCCTAATTCTGCCCAATGAATTAATTCACGGATCTCTAATTCATGGATCTCTTACAGCATCCAGGATATTTGTTTCCTTTCCCTGTTCCCATACTTTCCTATCAAACTCCCATCAGTTTTCACCCGAATCCCTTTTCCTGGCACCAAGATCTTTATGGAAGAGGCGAGAAGAGGACAAAGATATTTGGGTTTGATGAGCTGAGGGCACAGAGGGGAAGGAATTCCAATGGGGAGTCCCAGACTGGCTTTGCTTGGTGTTGGCAATCCCAAGAAATGTCCTGATCCTTTCCAAAGAGAGGGATTTTGGAGGGGAGAGGGCACCACGTCAAGAGCAAACCCAGAAAATGGTGTGAAATACCCCAGAATGGTTTCAGTGGAGGCTCTGAGGTTGCTGTGGGGTGGTGGAGGGCACAGGAACCAGGACCCCCTTCTGCCATTCCCATTCCAAACACATTTCCCTGAGCTCCCTTCCTGGTTTCATGGGAAATGTATCCTTTGACAGGACCTCAGCAAATCCATTTATCCTGTTCTGTACCAGCTCTCCCACCACATTTATCACCCAAGGATCTCAGTGCATTCAGCACAACCACAGACATCTGCCAGCTTTTTTTTTTTTTTTTTTCTCCCTCTCAGTCTCCTCAGGAGAAAAAAATAAAATGAAGGCAACGGTTTTCCTATTTTAGGAAGCTGGACTTTTCCCCCAGCCTCCTTCACACAAACGTTGCTTTATTTTTTTCTGGCAGAGAAAACAAATCCTCACAGGATCCACATCCTCAGGTTTGCTGCTGAGACTGTTGTGCTTTCCAGAAACAGAGCTGGGCCATCCCTGCACTGCCCAAGGGGTCAGGAAGAGCAGGAATGCTCTTCATCTCAGCAGGCAGCTTTTTGGCTGGAAAAGTGGGAATGTGGGAGCCCTGCAGCACAATGGGACAGGAATGGCCAGAAGGCACCTGGGAATGATGAAAAGCATTGCCTGGACTGGTGAGAGCTCTGTGTCCACAATGAATCCCAAAAATCCTCCGGAATTACTGCCGGAACTGATCCCTGGTGCATCATATCCATGGTGTTGGCACTTAAAAAATCATGGAATGGTTTGGTTTGGGAGGGACCTCAAAGCCCATCCAAATTCCATCCAGTTCCAACCTCTGCCATGGCAGGGACACCTCCCACCATCCCAGGCTGCTCCAAGCCCTGTCCAGCCTGGCCTTGGACACTGCCAGGGATCCAGGGGCAGCCACAGCTGCTCTGGGAAACGACTTTTTCCCAAGGCTGGCAGGATCTCAGCCAGATTTATGGATATGAAGTCCTTTAGGATGTTTAGAGCTTCCTGCTAATGAAAAATTGGTGCCTGTGAGTGGCATTTGGTACCTGCAGCAGGGCAGAGGCAGAGCCAGGAGCACTGCAGCTCTCAGGACTCACTTGGGCGTGGATTAGGAGCGCCCAGGGCCTCTGGAATATCTCAGTGCCAGGGATGACTTCCTGGAGTTGACTCGGCAGACTCAGAGGCGGGAGATAAGAATAACCCAGGCCGCGATACGATCGCAGCAGGAGCTCGGAGGGGCTCCTTAATTCCATCCCGCTGCTCTCAGCCTTCCCTGGCAGCGTCCAGGCTTCCAGGGGGATGTCAGCCAGCCAGGGAGGAGAGGAGGAACACCAGGAGCTGCCGCCAGCCGCAAACAGCAGCAACAGCCTCGTCCCTCCCACCAGGGTGAAGCTCTGCTGCGTGTTCCCAGGCTCTGGAATCGCATCCACGACTCTGAATCGCTGCCTGGATCACGACTGCTGATCTTTCCTGTTGCCAGGGAGTTGGAAGGCTTGGATGAGCTGCCTGAAGGCTGGGAATGACCAAGAGCAAGATCTGAATTTCCCTGGCCTTGCAGGCTGGAAGAGCAGAGTTTCCTTCAGCCGTTTGGGGAGTCTGTATCCTGCCATCATTTGTGTGGTTCAGTGCTTACAGTTAACTCCTACATACTCCAAGGATTTGCCCGAGCCTAAACCACAGGGTTTAAACCTAGGATCCAGGCAAGGATTGCTGAAGTGACTTCTCTGGGGTGTTTCCCGGAGTTTAACACCTTTTCACAGCAGACTCTGGGCCAAATTCCTCACACCTGACTCTGTGTCCAAGGCAGCAGAGAGGGGGAAAAATTCACCTTGGTTCTCCTCACTGCAGCCCGAATTTTGTAAAAGCTACTGGCACGTAGAAATTTGGTTGATAATTAGTTTTGCATTTTAAAAGAAACTCCTGTTTATTATAGAAATCTCTCAAGTAATTATTAGCGCTTGGTTTCACTGAGCTGAACAGACAATCTTTTCTCCTTTGCATGGTATGAATCTTCCATTCAATATTGTTCTTTTCCTGCATAAAGCCTGGTTTATCAAGATCTGCTGTGGTCTGGCCTGTGGATCTGTGGGATATTGGGCCATGGGATGGTACTTGAGCAGGAATTCCAACACAGCAGCCTTCTGTTCACTTTTCAGAGGCTGCAGTCATGAATCCCCGGAAAAAATCAAGGGGCTGTGTGTCATCCACAAATATCCAGTTTAACTCTTCATTTAAAAGGTTTTCTAATGAATAGATTTTATTTTTCTCCGCTGGACTCTGAGGTTTGGGTAGTTTCTAGAAGACTAAAAAATTCCTCTTTTACCACGTGAGCCAAGTTCTTCATCTTGGCCTTTGGTGAGGACATCAAACACCCCGAGATCTCATGTTTAGGATCAAGCAGGAGTTCCTACTGTGACAAACCATATCCAGAGAACCATCCTTTACCTGCTGGGTGTTTGGGGTGCTGTGAACGTGACACTTTGCCATTGCATCTTTGAGGTGAGCAGCTCCCGCTTGCCAGGGCCTCACCTCCCTCACGGGGAAGGGTTCCTTCCCAAAATCCCATCCCAGCCTGGCCCAGCTGTGCCACCACGGTGTCCTGTGGTTGGTACTCGCTGGTTCCCCTGGGTGTGGAGCGTCCTCTGCTCCGGGCAACATTCCCTAGGGAGAGTCCTCCAAGCACCACCGGCTGCTTCCACTCTCCTGCTCTGCCCCTATGGATAAATCGATAAATTTGTGTTTGATTCCATGGAATCCCAGCCTGGTTTGGGTTAGGAGGGACCTTAGCGCTCCCCTCATCCCACCCCGCGCCATGGGCGAGGGATGCCACCCTGCAGCCCAGGTTGTTCCAAGCCCCATCCAGGCTGGAATTCGGCTGGATTTGCTGCAGAGCCGCTCTCGGAGCTCGCCTTGGCTCCGAGCCGGCCGTGGGGGACCCGGAGCCGGGGCTGCGGCGGGGGAGGGACGGACGGAGCGGGGCGGGACGGACGGAACCGGGAGGGGAGAGCGGAGCCGAGAGCGGAGGGACGGGAAGGAGCCGGGAAGGGAGGAGAGGAGAGGAGCGGAGCGCGGAGCGAAGGGAAAGGAAGGAGCAGAGCAGAGAGGGAAGGGAAGGAGAGGAGCAGGCAGGGAAGGGAAGGAAAAGGAGAGGAANTGGAGCGCTGAGGGGCCGCGGGAGCGCGAGGGGAGCGCGAGCAGAGGAGTTCCACCTGCGGGGAACGTGAGGGGAACCTGCGGGAGCCTGAGGAGAAGCTGCGGGGAGCCCCCGGAGCCGCCGCCGCCGCCGCCGAAGGTAAGCCCTGGCTGCCTGTGGGGCCGCGGCCGCCGCCCGGGGCCGGTGCTGAGGCGGCACCGGGCTGTGAGGGGACCCTGCCCGGCCCTGCCCGGCCCTGCCAGGGGCCCAGAGACTCCCGAGGGTCCCGCTGCCTGCTCCGTGCCCGCGGGGCCGGTGGAGCCCAAGGACCGAGTCACTTGTGGGGTGTTTGGGTGGCCGCAGTTAAGTTTTGTCGGGTGGAATCACATGGCGTTCAGAGGTAAAAAACCCCAAACAAACAAGGGTTGCGGCTTGCCAGAGAGCGGATATGTACATGAATTGATTTTAAAAATTACTTTATTTCTATGCTTTCTGCATCTTATAGATATTCTGTGTATGCCTTTATACCCCGTCTATTTCTTCCTGTTTTCTTTCTGTCTCGAATTTCTGCTGGAATTGCTCGTTTCATCGTGGCCGTGTTGAGGCTGCCGTGTGGCAGCACCGTGTTCCATCGAATCGCATTCCCGGGATTTGTGCCTTCCCAGCACCGTGGGATGGGGGCTGCCCTGCCGCATTCCCCCTTCCCAAAAACCTCGGGAGCGATCTGGAGCCCTGGATGCTCGGAATTCCGTGTGGGATGAGCCCTGCCGATGCTCCTCTCCCGGAGACATTTCCTCTCGCGGCTCCCAGCTCTGCATCATTTCCCTGACATGTGCTTTGAGTCAGTTTGTTTTTCCTGAGCCTCCTTTTCCCGGTTCGGAGCCTGGTGGGAGTTGGGAGTTCAGAGAGGAACTGGAAGTTGTTTCCTTGGTGTGGCTCCACATCAGCCGCTTGTGAGCCCACAGGAGCAGAGAGAGAGGAGCTTTTCCCCTCTTCAGGTGCAGGCTGAGGGGTTACAAATCGATTGTGATAAGGAATGAAATATTTGCTGTGATCTCTGGGGCTGGGATGTAACCATGAGGGCACGGAGCTGTTTTCTGTGATGCTCAGCATCTGTTGCAACAGGAAACATCCCAAGAGATCACCTCCACTGAGGGAAAAATTCCTGGTAGATCTCTGTATTTCCAGCAGAATCCATGCAATGCCTTTTGCTTTTGCCCTGTGAAATTCGGGTGTCCAGAGGAAGCAGCAGGGAATAAGGTGAATAATTGCATTTGCAGGTTGTAAATCCCGTGAAACAGGGAACTTTTTAGGCCACTTTGAGGAAGATGCTCGTTTGCTGTGCCCCTCATTATCAGCTCCAGCGAGGGAGCTGATGGTTAAAAAGGTGATAAACCAATCTCTGATCCATAAATCATCTGGAATAAAAGCTTGTTAGTGCAATGAGTGCTTTTCCTAGCACATTATTCATGGCAATTCTCTGTTTCTCTTGTCATCTCATCTATTTTAATGTTTCCATGTGCCTGCTCAGGTGCTCCAGGTGCAGCTGTCCCCTTCTTTATTCCCACCTTTGGGCATTTTAGATTCCGGGAAATCATTTCTAATGCAATGCTTCAATGTGAAGCTGAGGTAAAGGATGATTTTGAGCCTTGCTGGCTGTTTTTCCTCCACCACTTCTGTATTTACTTCCCAGCCCTTCCCACGTCACATGGAAACCTCTCCTTATTCAGCATTCAAATCCTGATTTATCCATCAGGAAGCTTAACCTAGATTAGCTGAGTAATCGTCTCTGGGAGCACAAGGCTCCTTTGAGAAGTCATTGCAATCAACACCCTGGAATTTCCATGTTTGAAATGGATAGCCATGGAGAGAGTTGGGAAATCCTGCCTAAAATGGCAGGTTTTAATTGGAATTGCTTGTTTTACCCAAACAGCCTTTCCATGGAATGATCCACGTGGCCAGATGTGGGAAGTTTTAAACATTTGGGAAAAACAGCGACAGAACAATGCTTAGAAGCACCTTTATTCCCTTAAATTAAGTGCCTGTCTTTCCAATTTTACAGCCTTTATGTGGTTCCCTCAGCAAATAAAATCGTCTAATTATGGCAGTGGGATAAATATAGCCTTGGCAGATGGGGGGAAAAAAAAAAAAAATGGAAAGGTATGGGACAAATAACGAGGTGAAAAAACTCCCCTAAACTTGGTGAGTGTTGCAAACAGATGAGTGAATATTTATATTAAATATTGCTTTGAAGGAAAAGCATTTTAACCTGATGTTATTACTCACGCTCTGGGGTTTGTTTTCCCCCCCCCCCCGCCCTTTCCCTCAGTTTAGAGAACGAAAATAATTTGTCAGCTTCACTTTGGGCTCCTTGCTGCTGCAGTGTTTTGGTTTCAGGCAATGCAGGGGGATGCTTTCGCTGGGGTAGGTGGATTTGAGCGGCATTTCTTTAATTATGAGAACAGCTTTCAGCTTCGAGCTTGGTTTTTACAAAAAAGGAGCAAATTGGTACCATCCTGTTGCTGCTGGAAACGTGCAGGGAAAGCCAGGCTGTGCTTCCTGTTACCTCCCTGAGCCCTTCATCATATCCCAAATAATTCAAGGATCTATCCATTATTCAGGTTAAAATATTAGAGAGAGCTTAATGAACGGTCCAGAGAAAATAAATGAAGAACTTTTTTTTTTTTTTTTTTCCTGGTTATGCGGCAAAATTGAAAGATCCGAGCCTTTGAATTTCATTTTTTAACTTAATTTTTCATTAGACGTCTAATTAGACCAAGGGCCGATTTGCCAGGGTGTTCTTGGAGCACAAAACTTGGCGAAATAATTCCTGTCAATCACAGAAGCCTCCAGAAGCCTGAGAAACTCTGCAAACAGAAAAAGACAATTTTCAGAGAACCATAAAAGAGAAAATTGTTTATCAGTTGTATTTTGAACCAGTCTGAGAAATGGGAAACTTCCTGGGAGAGCAGATTGTTCCATGTCTGCCTCCGCTGGAATTCCCTGCACTTTCTGGTGCGGCAGCTGGCGCGGCTGGCAGTGATGAGAAGATGGATTAGAGGATGAGGCTGGATTAAATCTGTGCTTATTCAGGTGCTTAAAAAATGCCATTCTGCGCACCCCGAGTTTGGCTTTTCCTCATGGTTGGGCACTTAAGGATGCACTTGGTTTATAAATAACTCGGGGGTGGAAAATCCAGAAAATTCCCTTGGTTTTGTCTGTGTTTCTCCCTTTTCTTTTTGTCCGTGCGGGGTTTTGTGTGCGTGGATTTGGGATTTTTTTTTTCCCCCTCCCCTCCATCCGTTTTTCTTTCCCGAATGTTTTCTCCTCTCTGGGAGCCAAGCAAAGAGGGTTGGGGATAATTCGACCAATGGGAACGAAGTGGAACCAAGGCAGATCCAGGGCCTGGGAGAAATTAAGGACAATCTTGGTGGTGCTGAAAATGTGGGTTGGGAATTGGGACAGCGTAGAGCTAAGACATTGTGCATAGAGTGAGTTATTTTATAGAGCAAAATTAAAAAATAGAGAAAAAAAGGTTATTTGGGGTAGAATTATAACACTTGGTACCTTTAGGGCTGAACACCAGAAAGGTGCTGAGTTATGGTCTTTAAACTGTGAGGGTTGGAGCCAAGTGGGCAAAATCCCGTTGGAGTGGAGATGAGCTGGACTTAAGATCCAGATTCCCATTAGAACCTGCTGTGGTTCTGTGATTCCCTGTTGGGGCTTTCCCCTCGGCTTTTCCTGTTGATTGCCCAGGGGATATCACGGCGTTCCCGTTGTCCTGCGGGCTGCACGTGTGAGGGAACGCCGCCGGTTCAGTGGGTCATCCCCTCGTTCATCAACAGAATGAGCTCCTGGTAACAGAAAAGCAGCAGAAGGCACCAGGATCCCTCACAGCAGAGCAGCTGAGGGCACTGATGTCCCCTTTGCTCCCTGGAGCGTCCTGCAAGAGGATGGGAAACCTCCTCAGCTGGTTTTGTGTTCTGCGGAAGAGCCAGGCTCTGCTCCAATGGCTCGGAGATGACATTTTTGAGGGCTGCTTGGAATATTCACTTGCAGGCAGCTGTTGAGAACGTTCCACTGAGCTGCCCCAGCTGCCCAAGAGTTACCACAGCCTCATTTGCTCTTAATTAATTTGCTGGGGGATAATACCCCGCGGCTGAGCTGCTCTTGGCAGCAGATTCTGCGGGAGCAGCTGCTGATCCTGGCACAGCCTTTGCTTCCCGTGCAGGAGGTGCTGGGGAGCAGCTCAGGACCAGGTTCATTAATTAATTAATTAATTAATTAACACAGGAGAGGCTGCTGGAGGTGCTGGGACCTTCCTTATCCAGCCCTCCCCTGCAGGAAGTAGGACAGGGATTGCTGGCAATAAAAGGATGTTTTTTCATGAGGTATTCAAGGCAGAGCTTGTGAAACAACGGCCTCAGCTCGCTGTGCTACAGGAGGAGGCGTAGGAAGAGAGAAGAGGGGAAAGAGAGGTCAGCTAAAATAAATCCAAGGAAACAATACAGCCTTGGAGAGCCTGGCAGAGTGGGAGCAGCGAATAAACCGATGCCAGGGGGGCTTTGGGAGCCAGGTGTGCAGGAGAATTCACCTGAGCTCTCCCAAATCCAGAGGGAATCTCGAGCTGCTGCAGGGACAGCGTTCCCTGGGTGGTTTTCACCCAGGTGCCTGAGGGAAGCTGCTGGAGGCAGCCTGAGCAGAGCTGGCAGAGAATTTGCTCCTCAGGATCCTTTTGGGTGCTGGGCTTTTCTTTCAACGCTTCTGAACCTGTAAACGAGAAGTGACCCTTTGCTTGAGCAAATCACCACCAGGTTCCCAGCGTGGTTTCTGCCCGGAGTCCTCCGTGAGCTCCGGTGCCTCTGGCACATCCAAGGAGCCGTGTTCCCTCCGGGAGCCGAGGCAAATAAAGGCACTGCCTGAAGCTTGGAAGGAATCTGGGAGTTGTTGGAGCCGTGGTGTTTTCTCCCTGGTGTGCAGGAGTCAGCTTTGGTGCCTGAAATGTGAAATGTAAAGAAAAAAGGGGAGGAATTTCCCTTGATGGGAGAGAACCTTCTCTAACCTTGTTGTTGCTAAACACAGCTCAGCTCCTGAGTCACTCCCGTTGCTCTGGATGGAATATTTGCTGCCTGCAGGATGGGCACTGAGGGATAAATCCCTCCTGAGCTTTGGGGGAGGATTAGGACCGGGCTCAGATGGAAAAATAAATTCTTACCATTGATTTTTGTCCTGTCCATGCTTTTGTAATTCAGTCGTGGCTCGAGGGAGGCACAGGCTGCATCCCACTGGAATAAACAACACAAAAAAAAACCTTTGGAGGTTGCCAGAGGATAAGTCTGGAGAGGAGCTCCTTGCGACAGGAACACCTTCAAGGGTGCTTTAGAAATAGTGGAAGCAGGAAGTTCAGGAAGAGAGGAATCCAAGAGGCAGAATATCCTCGGGAATCACCGTTTCTGAAAGCAGCAATTCGAATGAGAAGCAGAAAATGATGCAGCAGCACAAGAGCTCTTGAGGAGAACAGAAGTGTAAGACACATGGAAACCCTCAGGGCGAGGCTGCTGTGTTTGATGGGATTCTGCCCCGGGAAAATCAGGTTCTTGGGATGCACAGTGTGCTCGGGAATACTGATCGGGAATCTCCCAGGGCCTGCAGAGCCAGAGCTGAGCCCACTCCTGCCTGGAAGGGAAAACATCCCCATTCCACATGTGGGCATCAGCTTGGAAAAGCGTCACTGGAGCAGCACAGGATCCTCCATTTTCCGTCCGGGAATGGCTGCTGGTGTTGAGCTCACAGGAACAGCAGCTTGGGCAGGAGCAGAGCAGGGTGTGGAATGTTCTTCGGAGAGCCTGGATTCCCAGCACTGCTCCCTCCAGCAGCGCTGCTCTTCCCACGGGAAGACTCTGTGTGGATCTTCTGGGATCCCCAGGAGAGCAGGGAGCTTGTCCCAGGTGATCCTCGGAGAGAGGCCTCGCCAGGAGCGGGGTACAGGGCAGGAGCAGCAGAGCCGGGGGTTCCGTGGGGTGGAGCAGCATCCCAAGGATTCCATGGCAGGCTCTTGCCTGCGCCAATTCCAAAAGAGGCTCCTCATGGGACATTCCAGGAAAAGTGACTCCCACTGCCGTAATTATTGACATTCAGCCGGAATAATTATTGGGATGCTCTTTCCCACTGGTTCTTCCCAGGTGTGCCGGGCTGGGAGAAGGGAATGTTCCTCACCTGGTTTTGCGTTGCATTTTCATTCCCTTCTTTCTTCCCTCTGCCTCAGTTTTTTCATTTCCTTTCTGGAATTCATCCCAAAATTCCTATTCCGAGCCCCTTTCCTTGCACTTCCCTAATGAATTCACAAAACTCCTGCCTATACTTCCATTGGTGTTATTTGTGTCCATTCCTGGGGGTGAACTGGGCCTGTGGTTTTTCCCATTTTCCTTATTCCCGCAGGATCCACGGGAACATTGTGGGTTTTTTCCAGCTGCTTGTGGGTCACTGATGAATCCATTCCCTTCTAAATGGAAAGTTTTCCATGCCTTTTTCCCAGAAAAGCAAGAACAGAGCAGTGTTCAAATGAAGTCAGGCGTAAGAATTGTAAAAATAAACATTTATTTTGCTTAATTCTTACTTTCCTTCTGGAGCCACATTCCCAGAAAACCGGATATTTTTTAAAAAAGGAAAAATAATCCAGTCACAGGCACCGAAAGGAAGTAGAAAACCACATTTTTTTCCATCTCTCCTTGTTTTTTAGTCACCCACTCTCAGTATAAAAATATTTAATACGCAGTGCAAGACTCCTGGCATGCAAAATAATTGTAATTAATTCCTCAAGTCACTTCTGTGTAGGAAAATTTAGGAAGAATTTCCCAAGCACAGGATAAGGGGTTTATTTAGATTTATGTAAAAATAGAGAGGCTTTCTGATTAAAAAATAATGGTTTGGCTCTGAGCAGACTTCTCCCAACTTTTAGGAAGCTTTGGTGAGTTTTTCTGGAAGAAATACTGGATTTCTGCCATGGCCTGGGGAGTTCCAGGTATGGATTTTGCTGCAGGAGGAATGGATGCAGCATTTTCGGTGTTGTTTGTTTGTGAAACTACGAGCAGGCGGGAGAAATCTCCCAAACTCTTCCCATGGAATGGCAACCAAGGTCCCCAAAATTCCCTTCTCCCTTCCCGTGTTTCCCTCTGTGGTCAGGCTGGAATACAGTGCAATCCCTGGAGCATTCCTGCCTTTTCCTTCTCCCATTTTCCTCCGCAGAGATCTTTAATTATCCCATGTTTTGCTCCATCCTGTGCCTGTCTCATGGATCCAAGACCGGTTTGGTCCTGGGCACCAACATTTGCTTCCCAGCACAGAAATTCCTGCATTTCTAGTTGGATAAACCAGGTTTTCTTGAACTTTCCGGGAAACCAATCCTATTTTGGGGTTTGTTATTGATACTGTGCCCTTGGGAGCAGGGAATTTGTGCCTGGATTGATGCTGGGAAGTCCTGCAGCTGCTTTGTGCTGGTTTGGATTTCAGATCCACACTTCCATTAACTTTTTTGGGAAGTGTGGTTGCACTGGTGGGTTTGTAAAGGGTATTTGTAGGTGTGTGACAACTGCCCTTTAATCAGTCATGAAATTCGTGGAAAATTTGTCATTTGAGATGGAAAAAGTTGGAGGCAGCATAAAAATGTTCCCCCTGTGTTTGTCTGTGACTTGGTGACTAAAGCAGTGCATGTTTTCCCACTGGAAATAGAATCAAATCATCATTCCCATCACTTTTTTTTTTTTTAATATAAAATATCTGGAGAAGACTCCTTTCCCTGTTGGAATTCTGTGGGCTCAGAGCCTCTTCCCTTTTCCTGCAGAGGAGGGTGAAAGGAGTGTTCTCCATCTGGCTGGGGGCTTAAAATGATCCTGTGTTTTGATGGCTCTGCAGATGAGTTCAGCTCTGCAATCCACAGCGAAAAGTGGGAAATTAAATGGAGAAAAAAACTCCAGGAATGCTTCATTCCTGAGCCATCCCAGCTGTGGAATTCAGGTTCTCCATTGCACCCAGTCGTTCCCATATTTATGTGCTGGCCTTTCTTTTCTTCCAGTGAGCAGGAGACACGATTTCCAAAAATAAATCTATCAAGTGAGATTGGAATTTTCATTTAGAAATTTCCTGGGAATCTGCCAAAACTTCCATCAGAAACCTGCAGTCATTAGTGAGGAGGCACAGGCTGTTCCCAAGCCAAGGGAATTCAGGTGGGAGGGATGCGGTGAGGGGGAAGAAATTCCTTGCGGTGAGGGTGGAGTTGAGCTTTTCCAGAGAAGCTGTGGCTGCCCCTGGATCCATGGAGCTTGGAGCAGCCTGGGATAGTGGAAGGTGTCCCTGTCCATGGAGGGGTGGAATGGGATGGATTTGAAGGCTCCTCCCAACCCAAACCAGGCTGGAATTCTGTGATTCCATGAGGTCAGCGCTGATTAATCCCCGTGGGAATGGAGCTGGCATTGCCCTCCTTCCCTGCCCTCCAGGCTGAGAAAATTTTCCATCCTCCGCATCCCATGGTGCTGGGAAGGGAAGGGAAATCCCCGTTCTCCTCTCTTGGGCAGAGGTGGCCCTCGAGCTCTCCAGGTGGAAAGCCAATCCAAAGGAAAAGGAAAGGGGCTGATTCTGCTCCCTCCAGCGCCTCAGCACCTTGGGATGGGCCTGGAGGTGGTTGCCTTTCCCTGCCTTTTCCAGCAGTGGAGATTTCCCGTTCATCCCCCGAGGATGTCAAATTCAGACCCAATAAATCAGATTCCAGCTGCTCCTTTGCTCCCAGCTTTGCTTCTGGGGGGCTCCATCTCTGTCTGCTCGGGTGGATTTTATTCCAAGCTGTTCCCTGCGGGAAAGCAGCTGAGGGCCCAGATTTCCCAGTGTTATTTTGGGCAGGAAAAAAAACCCCATTTCCTTTCTATTCGCAGTTTTCCAAGGGAGAGGAATACGAGCATTTCCTTATCTCTGTGGAAGCAGATTCCTGAGGGGAACACCCGGATGTGGGATGAGAAGCGTTTGGAGAAGGGAAGCTCTCCTGGAGTGCCTCCCCCCGATCCTGGAGGAGCAGATCAGGGCTGAGTGGAATTAATAAGGAGGAGAAATCCATGGAGTTGTTATAGTAACTGGGAAGCTGGGGTTGGGACTGGAGGATCCGAGTGACTCAGCTCTGGGGGAAGGGATCTGGGAGCCCTCAGAGGGAGAGCTGGAGCTTCCCTTTCCCTGCTGTTCCTCCTGGGAACCTCGGGAATAGGCACGAACAGGGCTGCTCCAAACGCTGAGCACATTCCAGCAGGAAAGCCAAGTTATCCCGTCACCCCGCGCCTCCCATCCCTCTGCGTGTCTGGTGATCCTGGAACAGTTGGGAAAACTCTCCCAAAAGAAGTGGCAGTGTTTTCTCAACAGTTTCCTTTCAGGATGGGGAATAAGGAATAAGGAATCTGGGGGTTCTCATATCCTGCAGAGCAGCACCAGCTCCTTTCTGGAGGTCCCTTGGAAGGAGGAAATCTACAAAAAAAAAAAAAAAAGGGGGAATTTATTTCCCAGAATTTATGTGGAATCCTCGTGCAGAAGAAAGTGCATTCATTTTGTTGTCCTCATTACAAATTTGTGTAATACGGGAATGTTTGATTGGAAAATCCGGATTTTCCTACAGTCCAGGTTTTCTGCTGCCACAACAGAACACAAACATTCTCCTGCCTCTCTCCAGGTGCTTCTGGCAGGGATTCACGGATGAATGAAGGAGAGCAGGAATCTGGGATGCTTCCTTAGCGGAAGGGTTTCCCTGCCCGCGGAAAGGGCTTGGAATGAAATGATCTTTAAGGACCCTCCCCATCCAAACCAGCCTGGGACGTTCCTTGCTTTGTTCTGAGAATTCCGCACCCAGAATTTTTAATAACAAACCTTCAGAGCCCAGATTTGTTATTCCCTGATTCTCCCAGTTGCGTGCAGCCCCTTGGGAAGAGCGGAGGTTCTGGTGAGGAGCTAACTGGAGAATTATTTGCAGGTTCTAAAGCTCCAACCATTTGCTGCTGTAATGGTCTGTGGTGATCTGACAATCCTTGGGCAGTATTTAGTGATTGATTGCAGCTGTTCCGTGCAGATGGGTATTAAAAAGGGCAAGAATCTGGATTTATTAAAAAAAAAAAAAAGGAAAATGGATTTAAGGCTCAACCTGTGGAGAAGTCTCTGTGTTTGCCTCTCAGTTGCTCCGGGTTGATGTGGAATCCGTGTGCTGGCGAAGTTCAAGAAATGGAATTTCTGAACCAAATTGAACCTTTTGTCAATCAGGAATCAGGGTTAAAAATAATCAGTCTTCATTTAATGAATAAAAATGTTGATGAGAAGATCCCTGGATGATCTTTAAGGGCTTTCCAGCCCCACCCGTCCCGTGATTCTCTGTTCCTACAAAGATAAATTAATGTCTATTTAACAGCAAAAAACCTGCAGCTGAGTGTCTGATTGCAGTAAAAATTCCAAGAAAATTCTCTTCTCCTTACAAAACATGGAATTTTCGATCTCCTCTTTCCTGTGGTGACGAGGATGAGTTGAAAAACGGATGTTTTTAAACATTCCAATAATTATTTTCTCCAGCTGTAAGAAAGATGTTGCCATTTTGCCTTAAATGTTGCAGGGAGGATAATCCCTGCTGCCAAATCCATGGAGTAATTAAATCCTGCTGGTTTTGTTCCAAGAATACAGGTACCCTTTAGCTTTCCAGCCAAGTAATCCCAAAAAATGAGAGTTGTAAACTCCTCTCCTGTTGCTCCTTGGGGATTCGGGGAGCTGGGTGGGGATTTCATGATTTGAGGGAGTTAGGCATCCTCTTAATCTGCATTTTTTTTTGTCCAAGGAAAACACATCCTGGGAACAAAATGGGAAATCCTGCAGAGAAGCTGGGTGGCTCCTGTGGCTCGGGGAATTTTTGTGTCGTGTTTTTGCATTTGTAGCACTGATGGTGCGAAAATGAAATATTTGGGTGTTGTTGGGACTTTGCTCTTTCCAAGCAGCCGTAGTCTAGGGTGGAAGAATATCCTGGATGAGTTCCCAAAAATCCCAAAAGCACGGCACGAAGTGATCTTGTTACGCCACAAACCTCGGCCTCCAAAATCCCGGAATCCCAGAATGGTTTGGGTGGGGAGGGAGCTTAAAAATCCTCCAATCCCACCCCTGGGCGGGGATAACCTCCCATGATCCCAGAGTGCTCCAGCCTGGCCTTGGACATTCCAGGGATCCAGGGGCAGCCACAGCTGCTCTGGGAATTCCATCCCAGCTCCTCCCCACTCTCCCAGCCAAGAACTCCTTCCCAATATCCCATGGAATTCCATGCTCTGGCAGCTTTTGACACCAAGCCTCCATTTTCGGTTGCTGTCCTTTCCCAAAATTGCGCAGAATTGTAACTTCCCTGGCGAGGTTGGATGTATCCCGCTTGGGATTCCTCTTGGAACACCCTGGAGCGCTCCTGCGTCCCCGTATTTTGGAATTTCCACTTTCCCCATTCCCACTGCGACTTCAGCATGGAATAATTTGGACAGAAGAGCCTTTTTTTTTTTTGTGGTGTCACACACAGCCGGAGCCTGACACGGAGCTGATCCCTGTGAAATGATCATTCCTTGTGGGAACGCCGGGATTCTGGAAGCAGGGGTTGCTGAGCAGGGCTCTCCTCATTAACTGCAGCCTTTGAAGTGATGGAATCGGATAAAAACTTCCCAAAGGGTTCGGCAAGAGGCGACCCCTGAGTGCCGCGAGGATCACTCCACGTAATTAAAGGAGTTTTTGAAAACTGGGAAAGAAATTACCGGGAGAAGCTGGGAGAAAATGCCGGAGCTGCCGCTTTCACCTCACTTCACAGCACTTCATTTGGGAGAAAATTGCAAAAGTGAGCTGAATCATTTTTTCATTAGAAAAAAAAAAAAAAATGATTGCTGATCATTCAGCCTGGCATCTAAAATAAAGCAAATATTTTCCCAATAAGCGAAATACCAGATCCAGAAGGAAAGAAAACAACCTCAGTACAGGGAAACAGGAACATCTGCCTCGGCTCCAAGAAAAAAAAAAATCCTGGAATAAGAAAGCTGAAATGTCCTTCTCAATCATTTTTTCCCCCCGCTAAATCTCCTGTTATAAATTAGTGTTGTCAAAGATGCCTCTTCCAATAGAAGAAATAAAATATGGAAGTGAGTGGTAGAAAACTCGGGAGCATTTCCAGAATGCCAAACGCTTTCCCTTTAGTCTTAATTTCCTTTTTTTTATTGGACGGGCAGACAGAGATTTCAGTCTGGAAATTGCTGGCATGGAAAAAAAGTGGGATAAATCAGATTTGGAGCTGACCACGGCTGCTGCCTTGTCTTTTTTAATATTCCCAGTGCCAGGCTTTGCCTTGGCACTTTTGGATGGATGTTTGGGAAAATGCAATTTCTCTGCTTCAGATCCTTTTCCTGGGAAAGAGAGGACGTGGAGAGCAGGATTTAAACAGCAGCAGGAGTTTGCCGTGGCTCAGCTCCTCGTTTTCCCTTTTTATTTGATTTTTGGGTGTCCCTGTGGTGAGAAGAGCTGGTGCTCTGCTCTGCGAGTGTTTGTTCCAGCTGCCCGTGGAATATGTTTTGCCTCAGGCACCGGAATTGTTTTTCAGGTGGAGTTCCATGGCCTCCAGGGTTGGGTTTTGGAAGCTGGGATGTGAAAAAACCAGGAGAGAAAACCAGGATGCTCCATCTTGGAGAGCCCTGTTCCCATTGTTGGGCTGGTCAGATCCTCGCCTCCCATTTTCTGGGTGTAAATCATGGAATCCTGGAATGGTTCGGGTGGGAAGAGACCATAAATCCCATTTTTTCCAACTCACTCAAAGCCCTCTCCTTGCAGCTCTCAGCTTTGCCTTGGTTCTCCAGGGACCTCTTGCTGCTCCGGTTTTAGATTTCATCTTTCCCGACTCTCTTCCAACAGGAAAAATGGGCAAGGTCGGGAAAATCCCCGTGTTCCCAGCCTCCTGGAGGAGGAGGATGGTCCCTGTTTGTGGGCTGGGTTCTGCTCTGTGCCTGGGGCCATTGCGTGGCTTTGCTGCTCGGCTCTAAAATTCTAAAAAAAAAGGGAAAATTTCCTTCTTTTCTGTTTGGCTCTTCCCAGAAAAACTCTTGGGGAAAGAGATCTGAGGATTCCAGAACTTTTCCTCAACCTGTGGATGTGTTTAGGAAGGGAAGAAGTGAATCAGGGGCAGGGGCTGCTTTGTCTCCCCACTGTTTATCCCAAGGTTAATCCCGGTGGATCTGCAGCATTCCCGTTTTCCATGAAGCCCAGCAAGGCTTAGCGAGACTGGTCCTTCCCCAAGACAGACACAGGGGGAACACGGAATCGAAACGAAAAAAATCAGCCTGAGAATCTCCAGGGGGAAAATCCGCGTGGCGTGAATTTTCTGGGATTTGGTACATTTTAAAACAGATTTTAAAAATAAGAATAATAACAACAATAATAATCATCAATAATAAATAATAATATTTCTTCGCTCTCCGAGAGCTGCTCAGCTGCTCTGAGGAGTGGGAGGCTCTGCAAGTCCTTTGCTCAGGGAACAAGGAGGAGATAAATTCCATCTTTTAATTGTCTGCCTCATTTTTTCCCAGTAATTACCTTGGAAATCCTGGTGTGGGGAACGCTTGAATGGAATCCTTTGGAGCTGCCAGGGCTGATTTTTAATTTCAGTTCATTTCTCCACAACAGGAGATGAGCTTTTAGACCGAGGCGGGATTTAGAAATCCCTGCCATAGTCAGGAAAATAGAATGGATTTTCTGCCCAAGCTGTGAATATTTGCCTGGAAGTTTTCTATGAAAACAGGGCCGTATTTTCCGGTGAAAATTCCTTGGATTTCCTGGGAATTCTGCATGCGGACAGCGAAATATTGATTTTTTTTTTTTTATTGGAACTGAAATAAATGAAGAGTAATGACAACCTGCTTGTCCCCTCTGCCGGAAATCCAAGAATTACTGGAATTTCTGGGACGGACTCCAGCTTTATTTATTGGGTTGATCCCAGAGAAAGAGGAATCTTTGCAATCCTTGACCTTGCTGATGTCTTGGGAAGGAACCTCCTCGTCAAAGTTCGGGCACTGTTTTCATCGTAACCAATTCTTTTAAGGGGTTTTTTGGGCCATGCCCGACTTGGCTGGAGTTTTCTCAAGCATCCACCAAGATTATCCTGCCTGAAACGCGTCTTTTCCAGTGGGAAAATTGGCTGAACTGACTTGGGGGAATGGCTTCCCACTGGCACAGGGCAGGGATGGATGGGATTTGGGAAGGAATTCCTGGCTGGGAGGGTGGGGAGGGGCTGGGATGGAATTCCCAGAGCAGCTGTGGCTGCCCCTGGATCCCTGGGAGGATCCAAGGCCAGGCTGGAGCAGCCTGGGACACTGGAAGGTGTCCCATGGCAGGAATTAGAACTGGATGGACTTTCAGGTCCCTCGCAACCCAAACCGTTCCATGATTCCATGAAATCCCTCTTTTCCGAGCCCCTTTTCCCAGGTTCCAGCCCTTGGTGCTAATGGATGCCCTTGCTTTTATTTTGTGCTGTGAAATCTTCCCAGCTTTTGCTGCAAATGGGAACAGATTGGATTTTCTGAGGAGGAGGGAATTTCTGGGAGCTGCCAGAAGCTGTGGAGTTGTTGCTGCTCACAAGGAATGGGGAAAAGGTCACAGAAAAGAACATTTCCCTCCCCAAATAAGGAATTAAAATTGGGAAATTTTCATGGATGTGGTTTTGGGAGGCTCTGTCCAAGGAGGGCTTGAGCGGCTGAGGGAGCTGGGAAAGGGTTTGGAGCACCAGGAGCAGCTGAGGGAGCTGGGAAAGGGTCTGGAGCTGGAAAAGGGGCTCAGCCTGGAGAAAAGGAGGCTCAGGGGGAACCTTCCGGATCCCTGGCAGTGTCCAAGGCCAGGCTGGACAGGGCTTGGAGCAGCTGGGACAGTGGGAGGTGTCCCTGCCACGGCAGGGGTGGGATGGATGCGTTCAAAGCTCCCTTCCAATCCAAAGCATTCCATGATTTTCTGTTCAGCAGGAGCCCATATGTTCCTCCTGGGAGAGCCAGACCTGAGATTGGCACTTTTTTTTTTTGGTGGCTGTCACCCTGTTTGAGTAGGTGCTTCTCCCTGGGAAGTTTTCATGGATTTTAAGGAGAATCCAGTTTGAATCCCAGCTCACAAACGATGCAATTCCCTGTGGGATTAGATAATCTCCTTCATCCCAGCCCTTTCCTTAGAAAAGCTTCTCCAGCAATTCACCTGCATTTATCTCTGAGCATTTTCAGGACCAGCATTTTGTTGGGAGGAAAAATCCTGCTCCAGGAATGTGGTGGAAGTGAGGAAGAAGCAGGCGTGGCATTCCTGTGTCACCAGGGTTTGGCTGGGGTTTGTTTTGGTTTTCCACTCTCTGGCGGTGCCCTGCCTTCTTGAAAAGCGGGAGGAGCTGGATTTAGAGGCTGCAAAGAGCTGAGTAAACAGCCCTGCTTCCCAAGAACTGCTCTTCATCCGGAGAACAGCTCCACAGGAGCAGCGGGAATGGCGTCCTGTCCCTGCTTTGCCTGCGTTTGGAGGGAGAGGAGGATTTTTAGGGATGAGGGGATGGATCTGCCCCTCGCATCCCTCCTTGGCTTTAATCCTGCCCGTGGAGGAGCCCAAACGTGTGGGAAAGCGGCAGCGTGTTGGAATGTGTGCCCCGTGTTCCAAACCTTCCCAAACCTGCACATGCAGAAATGCCTTTTGGGAATTTCTTTGGATGGTGGATTTCCCACTGGAGAGCTGTTTTTTACCCAGTGTGTGGAAAAACCCGGCTTTATCCCGTGCATCCGTGGGATTTTATCCTCCCCACTCTCAGCTGCCCCTTGGGAACCCTTGAATTTATACCCTGGCTTTTTCCCTCTGGAATTGCTGGAGTGTTTTCCCATCAGTTTGGAAACACAAGGGCATTGGAACGCAAAAAATTCCAGGTGGGAGCTTGGTGTAAAAAGAAAATCGGTATTCCATCTGGGATATGTTCCAGGAAAATGGATTAGACCCAACTGCAGCACTGATTTTTCTTCACAATCTATTAACAAATGCAAAGCTTTGCTGCTGTTAAGCATTCCCTGCTCCCAGACCTACCCAATCCAGGTTTTTTTGGGGGGATTTGGGTGCTGGAGAGGGACTCTTCACGAGTAATAAAAGTCTGCATCAACTGGAGAATGTTCATGAGGAAAAAATTCCCAGGAAGCCTCTTTGGAGTGTTTTCCTTTGGTTTATTCTCCCCTTAAATGTTCATCCCAGGTGTCAGATTTTTCTGGGAAGGCACAGGGAAGAATGAGTCAGATTTTAATGGAAATTCAGTCATGACTAAAGGAAGTGTTGGGTTCTCTTCAGGCCCCAGCACTGCAATTCCCACGGAACAAAAGCTGGGATTTGTCGTGATCCATCTCCTGCCTTCATTTCCTCTGACAAACTGATAAATATTTATGAAGTTTTGGTGTGAGAGGCCTCAGGTTTTCACAGAAACGATCAGCCTGGTCCATCCCTCCACATCCCATTTCCAGGCTGGTCCTGGAGCTCAGCAAAGTGTGGGAGATACCCTTCAGCTCTCATTCCTTTCCATTCTTTTTCCCAAAGAACGTGTGGATTGAGGTTTGGTGGAGAACGTGGAGGTGGTGCTGGGTGAGGCTTGAACTTGTTGATCTTTTCCTGACCTCGATGATTCCCTGATTCCTCCATGATTCCACGATTCTCCGAAGTTTCCCCACGTGTTTCTTTATTAAAATAAAGAATAATTACTTACTTATACTTACTTATATTTCTATAATTAGTTTATTATATTATAATATATGATTACATCATATTTATATAATTATTTTATTATAATAAATAATAATTACTCATTTCTTGATGCCCGTTTGGGAATGTTCACATTTTCGGGAAGGAGCTCAGGTCTGTGCTGGGATCCCAATCCCTGCACAGCAGGGCACTGACCAGCACCTCAAACTGGGCTTTCTTAAACCCAAATCTGGGCTTTCTTAAACCCAAATCTGGGCTTTCTTAAACCCAAATCTGGGCTTTCTTAAACCCAAATCTGGGCTTTCTTAGACACAAATCTGGGCTTTCTTAAACCCAAATCTGGGCTTTCTTAAACCCAAATCTGGGCTTTCTTAAACCCAAATCTGGGCTTTCTTAGACCCAAATCTGGGCTTTCTTAGACCCAAATCTGGGCTTTCTTAGACCCAAACCTGGGCTTTCTTAGACCCAAACCTGGGCTTTCTTAGACCCAAATCTGCTTCATTCTGCCGCTTCCTTTTGGTTTTTCCATGGATTTTGCCTGCATATGCATTTCTTTTCCTGGCAGCAACTAGTAATTCCATGTTATCCCTTCCTTTCTGTTTATGGATATCTGGGGATGGATCATTTAATCCTTTTAATAGCAGGGCTTTTAATTTCTCCTAATTGCTGAAGATGGATAAAATCGTTCAGCTCAATCTACAATTCCGTTCTGCTCCCGTAGCGTGACTTCTGTGCTGCTCAAGGGGCAAAGGCTCTCGCGGGCAAGAGGAGAAGTTTTCCCAGTGGGAGCAGGGAACCACTGGAATCATTTCCCCAGGGAAGCAGTGGATTCCCAGTTTTGGACAGGTTCGGGTGCAGAGGGTGCTGGGGCTCCTGTCTAGACAGGGGAGCTGCCAAGGAAGGATCAGGGTCTTGATCTTAGGGTCTCTTCCAGGCTGACATTCCATAATTCCCTGAGTTTTCTCGCTCCTACATGTGCTGTGGATGAGGAGCCAGCTGAGGTTTGTGGAGATGGAACTTTGCCACGTTTTGGGGCTTTAACAACCCTTCCACTGTTCCAAGGTCTAATCCTGCCCTGGGAGCTGTGCAGGTCAGGCCCTAATCCTAAACCTAATCCTAAACCCAATCCTAAACCCATCCTGGGGCTGGGCAGGTCCTGCCCTGATCCCAACCCTAAACCCATCCTGGGGCTGGGCAGGTCCTGCCCTGATCCCAACCCTAAATCTGCCCTGGGAGCTGGGCAGGTCCTGCCCTGATCCCAACCCTAAACCCATCCTGGGGCTGGGCAGGTCCTGCCCTGATCCCAACCCTAAATCCGCCCTGGGAGCTGTGCAGGTCCTGCCCTGATCCCAACCCTAAATCCGCCCTGGGAGCTGGGCAGGTCAGGCCCGAACCCTAATCCTAACCTTAAACTGACCCTAGGGCCTGTGCAGGTCCTGCCCCAATCCTGCCCCTAATCCTGCCCTAGGGCTGTGCAGCTCATTCCTGTGGGCTCCTGTTGTAACCAGAGGGTTCCCCAGGCCGCAGATCCGCTTCCCCCACTTTCTGGCTCTGCTGGCAGCCATGGATCCTGGGGAGAAGCATCCCAGAGTCCTTGAATCCCGTCCTTGGCTCATCCCTGTGTGCAGAGAAGCTGTGGAGGGGCTTTAGGACACGAATCCCTGCTCTTTTCCCAGGAATCCCCCGGCCCCGAGCGCGGGCGCTGCTGCAGTGACGCCAATCCCCACGTCTGGAGTGGATCCGAGCACTGGGAATGCTTGGAATGGAATCCCAAGGAAATGAAAACAGCTGGAGGTGCCACAGGAAAACTTGGAGCCATGGATTAGTGGGAACACAGGGGTGCTGCTTGGTGCTTGGGCTTGATGAGCTTCAAAATCTTCTCCAACCGTAACAATTCCGTAATTTGACCAAAGTGGGCAGTCAGGAATAAATCAGCTGGGAATTTAAGGGTTGATTTGTTATCAAAGCCAGTTTATTATTAAAAAAAACACTTTTTTTTTTTTTCTTTCAGGTTGCCCATCTGAAGGAATTTGATTTCCCAGAAGTTTTTTTATCCCGGGCTGCACTCGAATCTCGATAATGAAGAAGAGCAGAAGTGTCATGACAGTGACTGCAGATGAGGTGAGCTCCTGCTGAAGCTGCATTTTGCCTTTTTTCCCTTTCCTTTTCCCGTTTTTACACGGTGAAAACGAGCTGAAAAGTTGATTTTGTCCTCTTCTGTAAGTACAAACTGGTTTTGCTTTGATTGCTGCTGGATAATCTCGGAGGATTTTTATATAATAATCAGAAAATAAGCCCAGCACTTGACAAAAAATGAACAAATCAACCCCTGAGGAAGGTTTAGAGGAGTTTTATACAGATTTTGTGGGCTCTGGCGGTCTTTGGTCAGTGTAGGGTGGGCAGGGAGCAGGGAATTTATGGAACGTTGGTGGGATTTATGGAATATCTGCACTCTTACCCTTGCTAATCACCGTGGTAACTCCCTAATAATTAAACTCCCGTTCCCATTCCCTGGGGAAATGTCTCCGTTTGGGATGAGGGCCTGATAACCACAGCTTTCACTGGCTGGTTTGTCACAGTGGGGGCTCCCAGAAAATGGGAAATCCCTTGGAACCTGTGGGAAAGGAGTGGAAAATAAGGATTGGTGTATCCTGGAGTGTTTCTCCAATAAATCAGTGTTGTTTTCCCACTCGTGTCCCAAGTTTTGCACGGCTCCGTGGGCGCTTTTCCTGAGCACAAGTCCGGATCTGCTCAGTCCTCGCTGATTTTAATGGAAAACCATCTCAAATCTTCTGGGAAGGCACAAAACCCTGCTGGACGCTCCTTAAATAATTGCAAATAATTCAATAATCTGTTAATAAAGGCAGCTTGAGTCAGCTCCTCCTACAGGAGACAGATTTTTCCATTCTGGCATTCCCAGGAATGTTTTCCAGCTGATTTTGGGCTGTGAAAGAACCTGGGAGGCAACGGAGACCTCGTGCTTTGCATTCCATGGAATCATTTGGCTCGGAAAAGAGCTCCAAGGTCATGGAGTCCAACCAGTTGTTCATGAAGGACTTAAGGAGGGATTGTGGAAAACTAAAGCTCACTCATTATCTCTGAAATCCCTCAGGGAATGGGGCAGGCATTCATAGGGATTTGGGGCTTGGAAAGATCAAAATTCAGGAGTGGGGAGAAGAAGAGGATCAATGTGGCCATAAATATAAATATAAATATAAATATAAATATAAATGTAAATGTAAATGTAAATGTAAATGTAAATGTAAATATAAATATAAATATAAATATAAATATAAATATAAATATAAATATTCACTGATTAAACCCCTCCAGCTTCTTCTGAAAGCTCCTCACACGCAACACCAAAATAACCTCATTTATTTTGGACAATTCCGTTTGAGGAGCTGAATCCTGTGGGAGAACTCCTGGATGAGCTTTTGGAAAACTGACAGCCAGCTCTGGGATCGTGGGGATGTTTCAAATCAAAATCAGTGGGAATTAGAAGAGGAAAAACGGAGATTGGATTGGAGAAATCTGGGAAGAGCCCTGAAGGATTTCGTTTTCCGTGGGTGCAAATATTTCCTGGTCCTTTTAGGGCTCATTCCTGGGGATAAACTCGGGATTTGGTGGGAGCTTGGAGTGCTGGGATCCCTCCAAACAGTGGGAAAATCCGGGAATGTTCCACTGGGAGATGAGAATCCCTGTGCTGTCTGCAGAAGGACCAAAATGGGGTTTTGGGGATTATTTCTGCCAGCAGCGCCAGGAGAGCCGAGCTGGGGGTTCCTCTCTCAACAGGAGGTGTTCAGCGAGGTCGGAATTAGCTTGGAATTCAGCTTGGATGAGTTCGGGGTGAATTCTTTTTTTTTTTCCAAGAAGTGCTCTGAGGATGATAAAATCCCAAGCAGAGCAGTCAGGCTGTGCCGGGTTTTGGAATTGCGGAGTTCTCCTCTCCTGGGATATCCCTGCCTGGCGAATCCAGCCTGTTTTATCCTCGCGGAAACAAAACCCCTGCAGAATTTAGGAACCTGAGCGGCCTCTCTGTGCTTGCAGAACTCCCTGGATTACCTGGAATGTGGCCTCAGCAAATCCTACAGCACTTCCAGCCACACCCTGGGCATTGACCTGTGGAGGGGCCGCCGCTGCTGCTCGGGGAACCTGCAGCTGCCGCCGCTGTCCCAGCGGCAGCCGGAGAAAGCCAGGACACCGGACAGGGACATCGTCTGCAGGCCGACCACGCTGCCCCTGCTGACCCCGCCCAGCATCGCCATCACCACCTACCAGGACTGGTGAGTCCTTCCCATTTCTGTCCAGCTCAGCTCATTCTGGTTTTAGGCATTTTTAAAATTTATTTGGGGTTTTGTTTTT
>VZRN01001083.1:74202-121520 GCA_013397935.1 Dasyornis broadbenti | reverse complement strand
AAAAAAAAAAAAAGCCTTTTAATGATTCAATTTTAATTATACACCTCAATCCTGAATGCCAAACTCCAGCTCGGAATGTGTGTGGAACGGGAAGAAATGAGTCACTGTTCTTCAGCAGAGCTCCTGAAACAACGGAGCTCCTGAAATATTTTGCTCCAACTTCACCCTCGCCAGAACAGCAAATAAACGAAAATGCTGGGAATACAGGTGATGGAAAAGCTGAATCAGACAGGGCCTGGCAGGATTTTGTGAGCGATGAGAACTCGTCTCCAAGGACAGATCCCAGGCAGGTTGTTTGTACCTGCCGGCTCCCGGCTCATCCAGGACATTCCAGCCCTGCCGGTGGCCAAGGCCGGGGTCTGGTGCTTTAAGGTCCCTCCCAACCCAGACTGTTCCGTCATTCCACGGTAGATGGGTTTTGTTCAGGTTCTGGTCGGTTTTCTTCAGTTTTTGGTTGGTTTTGGTCAGGATTTGGTTGGTGTTTTCAGGATTTGGATGGTATTTTCAGGATTTGATCTGTGTTTTCAGGATTTGGCTGGTTTTTTCCAGTTTCTGTTACTGGTTTTGTTCAATATTTGGTTGGTTTTGTTCAGGGTTTGATTGGTCTTTTCAGTTTCTGGTCGGCTTTCTTCAGCTTCTGATTGGTTTTGTTCAGTATTTGGTTGGTTTTCTTCAGTTTTTGGTTGGTTTCCTTCAGGATTTGGTTGGCATTTTCAGTGTTTGGTTGTTCTTGTTCAGTTTTTGGCCTGCACACCATCACCTGTGGTCTCCTCCCTCACACGGCTGCGCAGGAGGAATCCACGGAGTCCAACATTGCTTGGCAAGGGATTAGGGAATACACTGAGATTAGGGATTAGGGAATCCATCCTTCCTCTGCCTTCCAGCACGTTCCATATCCTTTGACCAGCCCCTCTGCCTCTCCTGGCTGTTCTAATCTGGGAATATTTCACGTCTGGAGTTCATTCCACACGGATTTCCTCATTTCTCCCAGGAGCAAGGGATAGAAGGGGAGGAAACGGCCTCAAGTTTGCCAGGGATGGTTTGGATTGGATATTGGAGGGAAAATGCATGGAATGGGGTGTGAAGCACCGGACCAGGCTGTCCGTGGAAGGGGCGGAGTCAGCATCCCTGGAAGCGCTCGAAACCACTTGGGAATGTGGGCAGTGGTGGCCATGGAGGTGCTGCTGCTTGAGGCTTGGATTTGCTGATCCTAAAGGGTCTTTCCCACCCTTAATGGGTCTGTGATTCCATGATTTTGTGATTTCCCAGACAAAATCCACCAAAACCCACTTAGAAATCCCATTCCTAAATAGTTGTGGCCAAGTTGCTCCCTCAGTTTCCCAAATTCCTCCTGCTCCATCTCCACCTGGCAGCGGTGGGACTCGGATGCCTTTGGACCTTTCCTTACGGATTTTCAGTACCTACATCTGGAATATTTCCAGATTCACTTCTTGAGGCAATTCCCAGCCGGAATATTTAGAGCAGAGACCTGGATAGCACTGGGAATGCCGTTGGAATGAAGAAGGAGAGGATTGGGGACGGATTGTCCTGTGCTGCTGCCTCAGCCAAGTTCTCACCCCGGCTGCAGCTCCAGAGGCTTTTTACCCATCACTGGAGACTCTTTTTCCATTAAAAAATCATGGAATTTGTTATTGGCTTGGACAGGCCGCAGCCACCTCCTCCCTGACCCTGTTTTTATTGGCAGTGGCACCGAGCTGCTCTCGAGGAGTTTGGCTGTGGATTTATTCCTTTAATTAAGCCATAACGGACAAAGCTTTCTGGGAATTCTGACAACCGAGCAGATCCTGCTCCGTCCCGCCTCCCAGACACGAGGCACTGGCAGAGCTGGAGTGGTTGAACAGGGAATGTTGTGAGTTTTGCCTGGAATTCCTTAGGGAAAAGTAATTATAAATAAATCCAGCTCGGAAACCTGATCCTGGTTAACCTGAGGGAGCTGCTAAGGGGGAGATGATCTGAGACACAAAGAAATCGAAATAACTGGAATTAAACGGGAATGATGTTGTGTCAGTCGTGTCAGAGGCCGGAAAAGCAGGAGGAAAATGAAAAACCTTGGATTAATGGGGGAATTTTCTGTTCCTCAGCCTTTGTGGGTCTAAAATCAGAGGAATTTGTTGGCTCATGAAGGCGATTGTAATCCTTTAGTGGTGAGGAAGAGGAGGGTGCTGCAAGGCTAAACATTCCTTTTTGCCCCATTTTTGGGCAGTTTTCCATGGGAATCCATGGCAGGACCTGGGGAAGTGAGTGCCTGAGTTGGATCCATGGATTACCTGGGAGTACCAAGAACTGACAGAGAGCAATATTTGGGTTTTTTTTTCATATTTATCATTGTATTATAAAATCACGGAATTGTTTCAGTTGGAAAATCCTTCTGAGGTCATCAAATCCACCCATTCCCCAAGGCCACCACTGATCCACGGCTCCAAGTTCCGCATCCACACGATTTTAAATCCCTCCAGGGATGGGGATTCCAGCCCTGCCCATGAAGGAGCTTTCCCTGCTCCCTCTCTGCAGTCACACAAAACCTTTCCTCCTCAGGATATACCAAATTTTCCAACTTTTTTTTTTTTTTTTCCCATTGGCTGCTCCTTTCAGGAGTCACCTGCAGGTCTCTCCCTGTGAGGAATAAAGGGAATTTATTTGTAGCACATCCCAAATATCTTCTCCTCCAAAGAGTTTGTAACGGATGGAGCCGTAGCTCCGAAATGAGGGAATAATCGCGATTAATACCGCTCTCTCTGACATATGGGATTACTCACTGTGGATAATATAGGAGGCATTTCAGTGTTCTCTGGGAATAAACCAGGCACAATCCAAGTTGCTAAGCAAACTCCCTTCTTACATCACGCCCTGGTGGCTTATATAATTTGATAATAAAAGTATAAATGATATAAATTTATAATGAATTTATAAATATCAGTTTATTCTCAGTTACTAGGAGGGAACGGCAGAAAAATACCTGCAGAAAAAAAAAGGGGGCTTTGGTAGCATGGTTGGGAACTGTGCTTTTTGGCAGAGAAATTGTGTTTTGGGGGGGATTTAATATGGAAAAACCTGTTCCACATCCAGTTTGGGACAAACGGAGAGGGAAAGGCAGCGGGTTCGCAGTTGTTCCCAACTCCTTCATGCCTGCTCTGGCTGCAAGGAATTTCTCTGTGCCAGGGAACACCTTGAGAAGCTCAACCAGAGCCAGGGATTCATTCGAGGGGGGGGCGGATGAGCATCCAGCCACTCCGAAATCCCAGGGAATATTTCCTAAAGATGGAATTCAGGTTTTTTTGGGACCGATCTGGAAATTGTTCTGGGCCTTCTTGGCCTTGTTGGGATACCGGGTGTTTTAATACTGGAAAGCTTGTGGAATCCTATAGAGAGGCTGCCTTCCCAAAAATTCCAGAGGTCCCTAAATCCGTGGGAATGGAGATCCAAACTCTAATTTCCAACCATTAAATACGGAACAGCCTCATCTCCTAACAGGAATCTCAATAACAGGGGATTGTTATTATTTTTTTGTTGCCTCTCAAACGTGGGGAATTCCTCATGCACACCTGTAATTAGTGATGGATTTCTGCTTCTCGTGGAGCACGAAACTTCCAGGGAAGGAGAAGGAAAATCCTTTAAAAAGTTAATTTTTATGGGAAAAAATCCCAAAAACCACTTGCCTTTGCATCTGCTGTCTCCCTGCTGAGCTTCAAAAAGATGGCTCCACGACAGAAAACTGGAAATTACTTTTTAAAAGATTTTCCTTCTCCTTCCCTGGTAAATTCCTATTTTTCAGCCTAAATTCCTGCTTTAACCTGCCCGGGTTTGGTGGGATGGTTAAAATTCCCATCGCGCGTTGAAGTCGGGCCTAGCAGCAGATTTGCTGCTACTCTGAGGGAGCTGCAGTAAAGCTGGGCCTAGGACGGAGTGGGATTAACTAGGACTGGTCTATCCCAGATGGAATTGGTGGAGTTGGTGTTTGGATGGAGTTAGCGGAGTGGGTTTTTGGCAGATAAATTGTGTTTTGGGGGGGATTTAATACGGAAAAACAAAACCCGTTCCAAATCCGGTTTAGGACAAATGGCAACGGAAAGGCAGCGGGTTTGCTGTTATTCCCAACTCCCAGCTGCGCTCGGGGATGGACACAGGGCATCTCCTGGATGTGATGGAAGGGAAATCAGGGAAGAAATGAATTCCATCATTTCCTCCCGGGCCCTTCGCTGCTCCTCACCTTCCTTCTCCCTTTCCCTCCCTTCCTGTTGTGCCTCCAGAGCTGCTCCATCCCTGCGGAGGTTCCAGTCCTGTCCCACAATCACATCCTTCCCTACAGCTTCCTTGGATCTCCTTGGAATCTTCTCTCTCTTTTTTCCACATCCCTGCCACCTTCCCAGCTCTTCCTTCCCAGGCACGGAAAGCCTTGGCTGCCATTCCTTATCCTGACATTTCAATCCAGTTCCGCGTCAAAGCCCCATCCCTTGGCATCTCTTTGCTGGCTGCTTCCCTTCTCCACTGGCAGTTCATTGATGTTTTTCTTGTCTTGCTGCAGACATTTCTCTTTTGTTTGATTCCTTTCCCCCCCACCCTCACATCTCTGCCTGTCTCCCATTCCCTGCCTTGCTCTGATTTATTCCCAGAGCTGGCTCATCCTGGCAGTTCCAGCTCCTGCCTCGGGGGCTGAGCTGAGGATCACATCCCTGTCAGTCCTGTGACATTTCCACCGCAAATTTATTCTGTCCTCTGCTGCTGCTGCCTTTGGAACTGAGTTATTTTCCACTACAAATCACTGTTCCCATATTCTCCACTCTCTCATTCCCTCTTTTTTCTCTCCAGTCTCTTGGTTTAGGCCCAGAGAAAGTTGCATTTTCCTGCCTGAGCTTGGTTTGCTTTTCCCCTTTTCCTCAAAATCTTCTGCCCTTTCACAAGCCCAGCCATTCCCAACTCCTCTGTCCCTTTAAACTCCTCACATGACCCAATTCCGATTTCTCCAACATGGCCCTCTCCTGCTCCAACAAATCCTTTTATTTCCCGATGGGAATGTGCTTTAGCTGATCCCCCTGCCTCCTCTTCAGCCTCCTGTTCCTCTCTCCCAGAGCGAATGGAGCTCATTCTCTCCTGGAATTCCATCACGGATCCTTTCCCAACCCACTTGGCAGAAATCCACGTTAAGCAGGGACAGCGCTGCAGAATTCCATGATGTCCTGGCCCAGTAATGGTTTTTTTTCCCCATCAAATGTGGTCTAATTTTAGTCTGAAAGGGATTTGAAGGGTTTGAAGCTTCCCCTGTGCACCCCCAGCTTTAATAAATGGCCTGGAAATGTCCATTTCTCCGACCTTTCCAATCCTGGGCCTGATTTAAGCCAGGGAAGCCCTGATGTGTGTGAGGGACCTTCCAAGCCCTTCCAGGACGAACAGAGGAGCAGCCCCTGTTGCTCCAGGAGCACACGGGTGTTCCGTGGATCAGGATCACGAATCGTTGAACAGCAGCTGAAACACTCACAGGGCATCTGTGCTTTATCCTTTATGATGAACAATCTGAATTTCCAAATCGCTTGCAAGTTTGATAAAGATTTTGTTTTTCCTGTGAAAGAGGGGTTTCTGGAAAGGAGAGTGTCCTTGATTAGAAATATGTTCTCCCCTGGATTTTAGTCCTCAGAAAAAGAAGTCCAAGTACAATCAGCAAAGCACAATCCCTTGAAATAATTCCTCTAATTAATTTGCTGCTGGGTTGGTGGGATCTTTCTGGGATGCCTTTGGGATGGATGGAGCAACGCCTGGAATAACAGAGGGGAATTTCTGACTGTTTTCATCAAATTGTGCTCTGAGGAAGAATTGTCCAATCCCTCTGCCCTGGCTGGGAGTGCTGTGAAAAGTCACCTCAGAGCTTTTCCTTCCCTCCTGGAGCAGGCAGGACACCTCACAATTCCCTTTTCCCCGGGATTTTGGTCAATCCCGGTTATCAGGAATTGGGAACAGGTAAATAATGGTGCGGCTCAAGAGACAAAGATGTGTTCTCGTTGCTTAGCAATTGCTCTCAGCACACTCCAGATCAGTTTTGGATGAGGCATTGCAGGCGTGGAAATGTTGTTCCCCACCCTATCAGTTATTTTCATCCCATTTATTAAAACTCCCAGCGCTCCCAGAGCCTGCGGGGAGTTAGGAAGCGTGCATGGAATCTCACCCAAGTGCACTTCAACTTCGGAAACTTTCCTTAATTGTCCTTTTTTCCTTCTGAGTGGTCTCATTTTCCTGCCAGGCACTTTCCTTTAATCATCTTCTCCGCCTCCTCAACGATTCCTTCCTATTTCTGATCCCTTTTTCTGATGGAATTGTTACTCATGGACTGCAGGGAGTGGTCTGTGGTGATGGACAGGTTATTGCACTCCGGGTGTCCAGGGATTTGCCTGTGCACCGTTTTCATTTGTGAACCTGGGCCTGCATTCCCGCTGTCAATCCAGGCTTGGGATGAACAGATGGAAAAACAGCCCTGGGAGGAGGACTGGGGGTGCTGGGGGCTGAGCCTGGGCTGGATTCTGCCCCCCTCAGGTGAGACCCCACCTGCAGAGCTGCCCCAGCCCTGGGCATTCCGACAGCACAGGGACCTGGAGCTGCTGCAGAGATTCCAGAGGAGGCCCCGGAGCTGCTCCAGGGCTGGAGCCCCTCTGGAGCCAGGCTGGGAGAGCTGGGGGTGCTCACCTGGAGAGGAGAAGGATCCAGGGAGAGCCCAGAGCCCCTGGCAGGGCCTGAAGGGGCTCCAGGAGAGCTGGAGAGGGACTGGGGCCAAGGCATGGAGGGACAGGACCCAGGGAATGGCTTCCCACTGCCAGAGGGCAGGGATAGATGGGATCTCGGGAATTGAGAATTCCTGGCTGGGGGGTGGAGAGGAGCTGGAATGGAATTCCCAGAGCAGCTGTGGCTGCCCCGGGATCCCTGGCAGTGCCCAAGGCCAGGCTGGACGGGGCTTGGAGCAGCCTGGGATGGTGGAAGGTGTCACTGCCCATGGCAGGGGTGGGATGGGATGGGCTTTGAGCTCCCTTCCCACCCAAACCATTCCCACATTCCATGAACCTCCCAGCAGCTCTGCTGCCCTGGGTGCTCTCTCTGCCCTCTCTCCTGTTGCTGCTGGGAACCGCAGCAGACCCAGCAGAATTCCTTTCTCGGAATTCCTGCCAGCTTTTTCAGATCCCAAGCTTTCCTGCCAGTCAGCTCCAGTGTCTGGTTCTCAGCTCCTCTTGGCTCATCCTGGAGGAAAGCAGCGTGTCTGGCCAGAATTCCAAGGCTGTAAATCCATGGAGAGCACGGAGGTGTTGGCTGCAGGCTCCTGTGTGTGTGGAGCACCAGGAGAGCTGTGCTGGAGCCTTTCCCAGGGAGCTGTGTCAGGGAAGTGTGGATCCATGGCCACCAGGAGCGGGAAGGTGTTGGGAAAGGAATGTCCTGAGCTCAGGGTCAGCTCCAAGCTTGGAGAAGCTCTGGCATTCCGGCTCCCTGAATGGTGGCTCTTTGTATTCCCTCTCCTCCTGCTTTCCCAAGGGAATGGGGCCTTTCCTCCTCTCCCAAGCTCCTTCTCCCTTCTCATCAGCTCCATTTTCCTGCATTTCTCTGCCCCTCTGACCACAGGCCCTTGTCCAGGCTGTGGAGCTGCTGCTTCATCACTAATTCATGGATGTCCAAGTGATGGGAAGCACTTCCTTAACGGCCACCTTGGACAGCAGCTTTATAGCTTTGAAAAGGAGATCTCCCTGTTCTCCCTGCCCTCTGAAGAGCTTTAGGAAAAGCCATGGAAATTTCTCCCCCCGATCCTAATATCCCATTTGAGTTAGAAAGTTCATTTTTATTTCTGTTAGCGATTCCAATTTTTATTTCTGTTAGGCATTCCAGATTTTATTTCTGTTAGGAATTCCAGCTTCAAAGCATTGGCGTGGATTTGATTCCTCCTTCAGCTCCTGAGCTTCCCTTTGTCTCTCCCTGCCTGTCAGAGCAGTGGAGTAACAGATCCCAGCCTGCCGTATCATAATTCCTAAAGCATCCAATATTCCAGTATTCTGCTGCTGCCTGAACCTCTCAGGATCAAATCCCACTGCCCTTAAGTGAGGCTCGGGCAGATCTTTTGGTTTATTTTGGTTTTTAATAGGCAGTGGTGAGAAGGGCAGGTTGGGTGGGATGTCTGGGAATTCCTCTGTGGGAATTCCTCTACAGGAAAGCTTTGCTGGAAGCTGAGGAAGGCACGCTGGTGTTTCCGTTGAGTGTTTTGGGATATTTGAGGGCAAAACCACTGGAACGGACGGGGATTTGCTGTGTAATTGATGCCTGTGCAGTCAGAGCACTTTCCCACATGCTCTCCCTGTCTCCTCCTCTTTTGGAAAGATTCCTTCTATTTGCATTTTTGGTTCTGGTTTTGGCCAGCTAAAAGGTGCTCCTCCACTCCCTCTGGGATTTATCGTGCTTTAGAATCAGCATCGTGTCCTTGCCTCCCTCACCTGAACGTCGCCTTTTATCCCTGCGAGTGCAGAAGTTGTTTCCGTGGTGTTTACGGCCAGAGATAAAATTTTCTGTTTCAAATACACAGAATCTCGGCTCGGTTGGAATTAACTTTGCAGGGAGGTGCCAGCTCCCCCATCCTTTGATGTGGCGGTGGTTTGACCCTTTGGCTCTGCATCCCAGGACAGCGGATCCTGTCCATGGAGCCGGAATTCCCGCGTGCTTTGTTCCTGCGCGATCGTATTCCTTGCCTTTGTTTTTGTTCCCTTTCCCTACCCTTCGTGCTGCCCCCATCCCTCCCGGAGCCGGGGGTCTCTCGGGGTGTGTCCCACGGCTCGCTGAGATTTCCTGGGAATGCCCCCCGCTCCCCACAGGGCAGGACGGAGCCCGACTGTCAAAATAACCCCGAGCCAATAAGCGCGGCTTGGGTGGAGCTACGGCGGTGCGGGCAAAACTAATTCTCAATGAAAGCCTCGGCTGCGCGATTCCCGGCGCCGATTCCTGAAAACCCAGCCGTGTTCCCGTTCGGGATTCGGGAACGGAGCGAGCGGAGCCGGGGCTGATGAATTTTTCATGAGCGGCTGCGCGGGGCTGGCGCTGCCACAACAACACCGGGAGCATCTTCCCAGGAAAGAGCGGCCTGAGCCGGGGCTTTGTCACAGCGCTGCCGGCTCCCGCTGCTTTTCCAGGCGGGATTTGCCTTTGGAGCGCAGCCTGGTGAGTGCTCCCAGCGCGATGCTCTCCCGTGGCCAGCCCTGAGCGGGGCCAGCTCGCCCAGCTCCACAGGCGGAGCGATGACGGCCAGGGAGGCTTCCCGGGAGCTCGCCACTCCCGAGGCCGAGCTTTACATCAGGACTTTCAAAGAGCAAATGCACCTGGAGCTGGAGCTGCCCAAGCTGCCTGGGAACAGACCCACGTCGCCCAAGATTTCTCCTCGCAGCTCGCCCAGGAACTCTCCCTGCTTTTTCAGAAAGTTGCTGGTGAATAAAAGCATCCGCCAGCGCCGGCGCTTCACGGTGGCTCACACATGGTAAGGTTTGCCGGGCTTTAAACCGCGTTGAGACCGGGTTCAAAGCGGTGTGGCTGTGGTTCGAACGCGGGTCCTTCACGGGTTCTCCTGGCCGTGAACAGAGCAGAGAGGCAGCCAGGGGGGTGTTGGCTGCGGGGCCCGGGTGTTGTCGTTCAGCCGCTGTTCTCCCGGAGAAATCCAGCCCTTTATTCCTGAGAGCCGCGGCTGATCCCTGCGAACAAAGGCAGCAGCCGGCAACTTTCCCTGGCGGGCTGTGCTTGTGTGTGAGAGCCCCTGGATTCCCTTCAGAGCCCAGGAATTCATTTCGGGACCTGGGAATTCGTCTCAGAGCCCATCGGTTCATTTCAGAACCGATGAAATCATTTCAGGAGCCATGAATTCATTGGAGAGCTCATCAATTCATTTGAGAGCCCAGGAATTCATCTCAGAACCCAGGATTTCATCTCAGAACTCAGGAACTCATCTTGGAACACATTTCAGGACCCAGGAATTCATTTCAGAGCCCTTGAAGACATTTCTGAGCCCATGAATTCATTTCAGAGCCCTTTATTTAATTTCTGAGCCCATGAATTCATTTCAGAACCTATGAATTCATTTCAGGACTCATTTCAGAGCCCTTTAATTAATTTCTGAGCCCATGAATTCATTTCTGAGCCCATGAATTGATTTCAGAACCCATGAATTCATTTCTGAGCCCATGAATTCATTTCTGAGCCCATGAATTGATTTCAGAACCCATGAATTCATTTCAGGACTGATTTCAGAGCTCCTGAAATCGTCTCAGAGCTTTCAGGACTCGTTTTTCCCTTCCCTCTCTCAGCACAGGGTGATTGGAGCAGGGCACTCTTGGAGTTAAACCCTGGAAAAGGCTTTAACTCCACCATGAGGGGCTTTGAGCAGTTTTTGCCGGCTACAAATCTCCCTCCTTTCCACCTTTTTTTCCAAGGGAATCCTGGCTGAGATCCTCTTTCCCCTCCCTACAAATTGCCAGCCCCAAAGAGTCCATTTGGGTGCCATCCCAGCTGACCGGGGCTGAGTGTCACTTACCCTGCTTGAACCAGAAACACCATCAAAATATAAAATCCGGGAAAATCCCTGACAATCCCACTGGTTCATTTCCCAAATTTCCTCTGGATGTGCCTTGCACCATCCACCTTTTAAATCCCAAAACTCGCCTTAAATACGCACCAGCTGAGCGTGGGAATTGAAGCAGAAAACTTTGAGTAATGTGAATTTATTTAAACCCTCCTCACACAGCCATATATCCTTTACTTTCCCATTCCGTCAGAATTCGGGAATCGTGCAGATTCCCTGCTTTTCTTTTGAAATCTAAATCCCAGCTGGTTACGGGCTGCAGCAGCTCCAGGGTGCTCTTCAGGATTTTAATTGCTTGGAGTCACTGGTGCTTCGGGTTGTTCACGTTAATTCCCTGGAACATCTGTCATGGAGCTCATCTGATCCCACCAGCCTGCCCAGGGAAATGATGGTCCAGCTGGGAATTAGGGGAGCGGGATGTGGCCGGACTCAGCGCTGTGTTTGGTGGAAAAAAAGAATTCAAATGTTTATTTGTAGATGGAACTTGGACCAACCTGTAAAGGAGGTGGGGTGGAAATGGATTTCTAAGTGGGGAAAAGGGAAGGTTCTCAGCTCAGTTTTGGAAAGTTTCGAGTATCAGGTGATTTTGGCAGTATTTGGGAAGTGTTTTAACCTGAGACGAGCAAGAAACTGTTGCGGAAATGGAGAAAATCACCTTTAAAAAGGTTCGGAGAGTGTTTGAGCGCCAACACAACCCACACGGCAAGCCCAGCCGCCTTCTCCATTTCCCTGGAGTCCTTGCCCTGTGCTCCAGCATTTCCCTGGAGTGTCTGGAGGGAGGTCCAGCCTCACCCCTGGATTTGCTGAGGAGGCTGGGATTGGGATGCAGGGCACGGAGCAGCCTCACCTGTGCCCAGCCAAATGCCCTTTGGTGGGAGCCGGGCAGCGAAGGAACGGCCTCGGCAATGAACGGGCAGGAAATGCCGAACGGACCGCGGTGCCAGGCCAGGGAATTCATCCGCGTCGGATTTTATGGAATCTCTAACTTTCCCAGCCTCCAGAGCAGGGAACTTTCTCACTTTGGGGGTGGTAAATCAGAATTTCTCACCACGCTGATCCCGTTGCTTGAGGAATCTCCTGCTCCTTTTCCTTATTTTCACTTTTCTGCCTTCCCTCGTTCCTCTTTCTTTCCCTTTGCACCAATTGCCTTTCCCAGGCATTTTCCTGCTTTTGTGACCGAATCCGTGGCAGCTTCTTTCTCCTGCTGGTGCTGGTGGAATCTGTGTCACCACAGGCTGCTCCCATATCCAGTCAGCAGATCTTTCCCAGGGAAAAAAAAAAAAAGAAAAAGCAGGTTTGGAGATGGTTTTAAAAACGTTAAGGCCATGATTCAAGTTGTTCCATGCTCCAAATGATTCTTTCCCTCAGGGAAAGGCAGTTCCCACTGGCCATGATCCACATGTCACCACCAGACCTGCGTCAGTCGGATCCCTGCCTGCTCCAAACCCGGCATCCAGGCTAAAATGCCTCATTCCCGGAAAACAGCAGCACAAAACCCCTCTAGCTTTGGGATTTTTCCTCCAGCACAGTCCCCCAGTCTCATTATTCCTGTCTTGCGTCTGTCAGTTTTGCCTCCGAGATCCTGGAATTCCGTATGCTCCTTCCTGTGATAATTCCCCTCATATCCCTCGGTGCATTTTGGGGGGTTTCGTGGGAAAAAGAGCAGGCAGAAGCCATGGAAATTTTGGACGTGGAGATTTTCCCTTGGAGTGACTGGAGAGGGAACAGCATCTCCTGGAGATGCTCCTCAGCCTTTCCTCCTGCCAGCCAAATCCCAGCGTATTCCCATTCTCCATCCCACGATCTCCTCTCCCTCACCCCATCCATTACCTTGAGGATTCCAAAGGAATAGTTTAAAAATATCTTTTATTTTCACACCTCTTCCGTCTTATTTTTGCCAAGGAATAACTGTTAATATTGGGGTTGCACCCCTCGCAAGGCCCTCTCCTGGAAAATCCCAAAATTCAGTGTTTTCCAAGTGCACTCTGCAGTTTTTAACGCAGACTTACTTGTTTTGCTTTATTATCCTCAAAATCATAAATTTTGAGCTCCTCAAGGCCAGGTTGGACAGGGCTTGGAGCATCCTGGGATAGTGGGAGGAGTCCCTGCCCATGGGAATGGCATGAGCTTTAAGGTCCCTTTCAACCCAAACCATCCTGGAATTCTGGGAATATTTCTCCAGCCTAAATCATTTATTCCGTTTTTAATTTACAGCCAGGCTATGCTGAGCTTTTAAAGAAGGGATTTCTACAACATGATGTTGATGGTCTTTTCTTAATTAAGACTTTAGTGGGGTTTTCCCCAAATTAATTAACATTTAACTTCATTAATTTAATAATTACCTGTTCCCTCGCCGATGAAGCAAACACAGGACAGAACAGAAATTAAATAATGGGAAATTTTGCTCTGCTTTTTCTCTTGGTTCTCCCTCAGTGCAGCTAAAACACAGACAGGAATTTGCTTTTTAAGATACAATATCAAATAGAAATAGGTTCATTTTATATCCATAAATTTTTGCAAACACGCTCTGTTTTCATGGCACAGCCGTCTCCCGTGGTGGAATTCAGGAAGTTCAATAGAATGGAACAATCCAGTTGAGATTTTTCCAAGCCTGGTGAGCTGCTGAATTCCTGGGAGAGCTGCAAAACTTAACGGAGGCGAATGGAAATTCTCCAATTGTCGCGTTGGGTTTTGGTTTATGGAACCAGCTGTGGAGGAATTCATGGGAATGGTGCTTCCGAAAGGTGGCATTTTGGACTTGGAATTCCAATTCTGCTTGGAATTGCCGAGGAGAGCAGGAATTGCTGAGATCCATGGATTTCTCCAGTGGTTTGGTGCTGGTGCAGGAACTCGGGTGCTCCTGGTGGGTCCCACTCTGCCGAAGCGGCCCTGCCCTGTCCTGGCATTCCAAGATCCCAAATCGGAGCTCTCCTGGCCACCTTCTCCCAGGATTCGGCCTGGAGGAGCTGATTCCTGTTTTGAGCCAACCTCTGTGGCTCTCCCTGGTGCTGGGTGATGCTGACTCACCCATCTCAGGGGTCTTTTCCGACCTCGGTGCTCCTGGAATTCTCCCAGAAGTGCTTCCGGAGCCGTTTCTGTATTGAGCCGGGTGCATTCCCACATCCCAGTGTTGGAAACACCCTTGGCTGTGCTCCGTGAGCTGCTCTGCTTGTGCTTCTCACCCTCTGCTGATGCCGTTTCAAGCTTCTTTTCCCACTTTGGAAAAACCCGGGATGATTCTCCTGCTTCCCTGCAGTTTCTCTCCCGGGCTGGGGCTGGGATTGGACACCGTGCGTTGCTCAATTCTCCCCCGAAAGTTCCAGGAGAAACAAACTGAAGGGAGTGGGGAAAAGGATGGGGGGAAAACCAGAAGGTTCCTCTCTCTTTCTCGGCTGAGTATGTTCTCCCATCTGTCTCCATCTCCAAGGAGAATTCCTTGGAGCGCTCGCGGGAGGGATTGCAGAGGACGTGGAGGTGAGGAGGAGACACAAACAAGCCCACACGGCAAACACAGCCCCAGCTGTGCCATCCCTGCATCTGCTCTCTCCGGGGAAATTGGCTCCCAGCCCTGGCTGAACCCATGGAAGACGGAAAGGAGCAACTTCCTTCATCCCCCGGCCACATATGTGGGAAGAGATGGTGTCAAAGGAGTGCCCAGCTGTTCGAGATTCCAGCAAAACACAACAGAGCCTTGGATTCATGAGGATTGGGATTTGGTGGATTCAGGCCTTTCCTGGGAAGGGGAGAGAGGAAGGGAGCAAATTCCTTCTCAGAGAAATTATTCCGGGAGGTTCCAAGAAGTTTTAACACCTTTAAATGAGTCTTTAAATGTTTGCAGTGTCCTAATCCCTGAGGAAAAGAGATTCCCAGAGGATCTGTGGTGCCTGAGGCCTGCCTGGAGAATCCACGGCCTGGAGAATCCATGGCCTCCAACCCTCACGCGTGGGCTTCACTGAAACGGAATTTTCTGTGGCAAAAAGGGTTTCTCCGGGAGGTTTTCCCGTTGGATTTGGCTTTGCTGGAAGTGTTGCTGTGTGAAGCTCCCGTTGTGGCAGCATCCACACATTTGGGCTGGGTGTTTTTGGGATGCACACTTGGCTTCTCCCGGGCTCCGGTTGTTTGCCAGGACAGACTGTGGCAGACGCATTCCGTGTTTATCATAATTTATGCGCTGAAGGTTGGCTTCCCTGCAGATCTCGACATTCCCTGGTCCTTTTTTTGGGTTTATTTTTTTATTTTTCTCAGCTTTTTGCTTCTGAGTATTCCCAGTGTTTTGCTTGCGTTGTTTGGTGTCGCCTTGTGGGTTCCACAGGGTTCGGGGGATCGTGGAGTCATAAAACTGGAATGGTTTGAGATGGGAGGGACCTTAAAAATCATCCCATGGGCAGGGACACCTTCTGTTATCCCAGGGTGCTCCCAGCCTTCTCTCCAGGGGCAGCCTGTTCCGACGGATCGCAGCCCTTTCCATGAAAAAATCACCCTGGAATCCAATTTAGACATCCCCTGGTGCAGCCTGGGGCCGTTCCCTCTCCTCCTGTCCCTGTTCCCTGGGAGCAGAGCCCGACCCCCGCTGTCAGGAGTTGTGCAGAGCCAGGAGGCTCCCCCTGATCCCCCTTTTCTCCTCCCGTCTTTTCCTAGGATTTTCTGTATCCTCCCACAACGTTTTGTGCTGCAGCTCCATCTCCAACAGCTTTAATGAGCCCTGCAGGTAAAACCTGTGGGACGATGGACAAACTCCTTAGGTGAGAGTTTCCTTCCATAACAATAACAGAAACTTGGCTTTTCCATGGTCCTGGATTCGTTGTTCCTGCGCTAATTGTGCTGAGCCCGGTGCGTCCTGGAGCTCACCCTCCAAAAACGAGGTTTACAGGAGCTCAGCAACGCTCAAAGACATCCAGGCCTTGTAGGTTCAAGGGTATTTTCAGATTTCTGTCCCTTAAAACATCGCAGGAAATCAAATTACGCGTTATTGTTCGGAGTTGTGAACGCTCCAAGCCTTGGGAACATGGACAGTGCTCCCAGGACATGGATTTGGACTGGATGATCCTTGTGGATCCCTTCCAGCTCAGGATATCCCATGATTTTATCCTGCTTGGATAAACGATCCTAGTGCTTATCTAGGGATTATTTTATTCTGTATTTTTTCTGAGGAGGCTGGCAAAAGAATGGAAAAGTTTCAGCTAGGACACATGGGAATTCAGGAAGGGGGTGACAAGGAATATGGGACAAGGGAAAGGGAGAAAAGTGAATAAATCCAGGTCCCGATGCTCTCCATGCATCCTCAAACTTTGGGAAAATAAGCAAAATTCACAGCAGGAGAAGCTTGTGTTCCTCATCCTGCCTTATCCTCAAACCCTGGCATTTTATCCTGGAGTTGCTGGCGGATATTGGAGCGCTGGGCAGCCTTTTATATTTGGGGATTTTTTCAGTGCTTGGCTTCAGGGGGAAAGCTCTGAAAGCAAATGGCAATTCCAGACCCGGGATCACCATAAATTAATGATGGCAACGTCGGAGTATCCGGCTGTTTTCCAAAGCTTTCTCTTATCCCTGGGGAATGTGTCCTTTCAAATCTGCATTGTCAGCCCGGCTCCTCTCAAACCGTTCTGTGGAGCTGTGGGGCTCAGGCTGGGACAGGAGCACAAATGGCTCTGCTGCTGTCCCCACCGTGGACTGAGCTGCTTCCAGGTTGCTGTTCCCCTTTTCCAGGAGTTTCCCACTGGATTAAACCCCTGGATCCATTTGTAAACGCACTCCTGGGGAGGTCACAGCGTGCTCACGGATCACGGCTTTGGGTTTGATACCGTTTGATATCAATTTCGTCAGGAGCCTGCTGCAGCTCCACGGGAGATTGATAAAAGCAGCAAATGGATTTCTGAGGCAGAGCCAGGGACAGCATTTATGGATTTGGTTTTCCTCTCAAAGACAGCTGGGAACAGGGGAGAAATTATGTCCTCACCGCAAAAAAAATCCCAAAAACCTCAGACAACTCGGTTGTCGTGCAAATGTTTGGAAGGGAAATACCCACAAATACTGAGAGGAATGTGTGGGGAGCAATCCTGCTGTCTCAGGAGATCTCTGCACCATCCTGTTGGCCCTGGGATCCAGGTGATCCCCTTGGGATAATGGCAGGGAAGGAGCAAGAGGGGTGAGGTGGGATGGGATGGACAGGGAAGGTGCCCATGGAATGAGCAGCTGGGGCCGTGAGCAGCTCCCACTTTGTACAGCCCTGATCCGGAAGGGCTTCTCTGGAGCCCAGGGCCTTGGCAAGCTCCAGCCTGGCATCCAGACTGGGCTGCTGCCGCTTTTCCCAGCTTGATCTTCCCCATAAACACAAGGTTGTGTTCTCCCACTCCGCCTCCGGCAGCGACACCTTCCCAGATCACCCAGAGCTCAGACTTGACTCCGCTTTTGCAAGCAGAGAGTGACGAAAATCTGCTCTGCTGCACTTGAGAGCTGCCTCCAGAAGGAAGGAGAAAAATCCTGAAATGTCAGCCTTTGCTATTTTTACAGCCTTTCCCAGGAAGCGGCTCCGGCTTTGCCGTCTGCATCCTCAATCGGGATCCGACGGAGCCGATTATCCCTGTTTGTCTTGGACTTGTCAGTTGTTGTTTTACAGGGAAAAAAGCTGTTGTAGCAACTTGTAAATGCCTTCAGCTGGTCAGCCCGGGGTGAACGGAATGGGAATAATCCTCAGCCGTGCGTGGAATGCGTCGGGAGGTTTTGGGGATAAGCCTTGGTTTGGGATTGCGTGGATTTGAATTCTAGGATGCTGGAATGGTTTGTGTGGGGAGGGTCCTTCAGGCTCATCCCATTCCATGGGCAGGGACACCTGCCGCTATCCCAGGGTACCCAATCCTTGTACAATTCCATAGGGAATCCACACTGCGGGACTCCTCGAGGACTCTGCTCCAGGTCTCCGAGGAGGGTTAAGGAAAAAATGCCAGGGCTCCGTGGGGTGGGAATCCCTCCTGAGAGGTTGTTTCCTGGTGTTTGTTTGGATTGTTGGGAATTCCCATATTCCCCACAGACAGCCTAGACAGGGCCGTCCCTCCCTTTTTAGGGAATTCACTCGGAATCGCCTCCAGCCGGGCTTCAGGAATGGCTTTGGGTTTAATGGTGGCTTCAAAGAAGCTAAAATTCATTAAAGGGACTTAAATTGGCCTTAATCACAAAGCAGCATTTGCAAAATGCTGTGAACGAAGCTCACGGATGTATTGTGTCGTAATGGATACGGGAAAAATTAGGAATTCTCCCCATGGGCCGGGCTGACAATCGGATTTTTCCGAGTATTCCTGTGGATCCCGATCTGGATCACTCAACTTCACCTCTGGCGCTGGGCACCATTCACACTCAAGTGTCAGGATTTTAACTCGTTTTGCTGTTCATTAATTTATCTTCCCGTCTTATTTAAATCTCAGAAGAGCAATTAAATGAAAAACCAGGATTTGCTTCAGTGCCCGAGGGGTGGGAGAGGAACATCAGTGGTGGGACTTGATCTTGGAGGTCTTTTCCAACATTTCTGCTTCTGGGATTTTTCAGGAGCAGGGAATAATCAAGGACAATAATTAGAGGTGCCTCGTTAGTGGTGCAAATAATGAGGATGGAAGCAAACTCAGAAATATTTGGAGTCAGGTCTCAGCCGTTTCGTTGTCTCTTGGTTGGGTTTTTGTGTTCATTTAGTGCTTCCCACTGGATTTTATTGTTAAAAATCTGATTTTCAAGTTGCTCGGGATAAATTGCTCTGCTAAGCCAGGTCTTGGCTTATTTCTGATTTCTCTTAATGAAGGCAGAGAGAAAGAAATTCCAATTATTTCAAGGCTTCAAGGAAAACGTTTCCTGTGCAGTCAACACCCCAGGCTCCTTCATTCAGATATCCTGAGGTGGGAAGCGATTCCACGGGGAAGGAGCAATTTGGGAATGAGTGGCAGCAGCCATCGTCCCATCCCGAATTCCCTCCTTTGGCAAGGGAATGTCCCAGGGAGCGCTGACACAAACTGGGAATGGCGCTGCCCGAGGCGGAGCAGCCGCTGTCGGGATGGATTTGATCTCGCAGGGATAACAAGGCGAGCTGCGCTTGTGCTTTCGCTTCCATTCGTGGCTCAAGGAAAGGGAAGAGAAGCAAGTGGAACAGATCCTTAAATGTGCCTTTTAGCCCGGGATCACTCCAGGCTGACGCAGGGAAGCCTTGAGGAATCTGTGAGGGGGAAAAACCCGCGGCGTTTAGAGAGAAAAATCGAATATTTAATGTGGTTTTGTTCAGTTGAAAACAACTGGGGGCTCGGGGAGAGCATTTGGCTAAATAGCTGATGAATAATTCAGGGTCACTAATTTAGGAACTCTGTCGTCTGGATGAAAACCCAGCGGTTTTGGCTGTAAACAAAGAGAATAAACACCCAGCATTTAACTAAACAACAAATTCCGAGGTTGCTGTGGAGGGAACCTTTGAAGGGCACCAGCTCTTGGCTGGAAGAGGGGCAATTTAATTATCATGGATTTTTTTATTAGTCAATATGAAAATCTCTCCCCGGAAGCTGTAATTCGAATTCCGTGGTGTTGTATTCCCAAACTGCCAGGATTTATGAGGAGAAAAGTTTGGATCCAGGCACCCCGGGGGGAACTTCAGGAGCTTCTATCCCGTGGAACGGTTTTGCTGATCCGAATTCCTGCTGCATTCTTGGTGCTGTCCCTCGGATGTGGAGCTGCAAAACAAAGGGGAGGATGTGTCCCTGGTGAGCTCCAGCCTTAATTAACAAGAATTAACAAATACAAATTAGCAAATTACCCCAGATAAAGGCTAGAAAGAGATAGGAGAGACAAAAGCAAATCTCAAAGAGGGACAAGGCTTCAAGCAGGGATATTCACGTTCCAGATGCTTTTCCCGCCTCCAAGTGCCCTATTTTGATCCTGGATCTCTTGATCTGCACTTGCAGAAATGGAAATGCTGCGTTTCAAAGGCAAAGCAAGAATTCCTGAGAGTTAAAGAACAGAGGAGTGTAACAGATGTCACCTTTCCAGGCAGACACCTTTGGAAGGCGTTCGGGATGAACAGGAATGCAGGAATCTACAGGAAATATTTGTCGCAATTGGAAAAAACCCTTGATTTCCCATTCCGGTGCGATCCCAATATAGGGAATTTCCTGATGTTCCCTTTGACCAATGACCCTTTATTTCCCATTCTGATGCAATCTCAGTGTAGGGAATTTCCTGATGTTCCCATTTCACAGCAAGGCCCTGGATTGGGAATCCTGTAGCTCATCAGAGTTGAGTGGATGCTCCCACTCCCAAAATCCCAGGAAATTTTACACGAGACAAAAACCCCCAGCAGTGATCAGTCAGAGTTTCAGAGCTATCCCTCCAGTGGCCTTTTTTTGGGACAGACTTCTCCTTCAAATCCCTTTTTCCTTTTGCTGCTCCGGGGGTGGGTTTGGAGTTTAATTCTATTGATTCGTTCTGTTTTAAGAGGCAGCAGGGATGTGTTGTTTTTTTTTTTTTTTTCCTGAGGATCTGCGCTTCCGTGGGGCTTTCCTTTGGATCGGGAGCGGGGCCGGGGAGGATTTTGTGGCGCTGGCGAATCGATCCCGGCAGCTCCGTGCTCGGAATTCAATCCATGGGACAACTGGGGCTGGTTTTGTCCCCGATAATTCCTGCCCTGAGCAGGATATTAAAGAGGACAAATGAATTCCAAACAGAACCACCAGCAGCAGCCACATCTTTATTTGACTTCCTCAGTGTTAAATTCCTTGTTGACAGAGCTCCTTTGGGTGGATTGGTTTGGGGCTGCTTTAAACGAAGCTTTTGTGGCTTTGCTTTGCGTGCGGGGAAGATCCTGCCCAATTTTGAAAAGGTCACCACTGTTAATCATTGCAGCAAGGCAAGAAAACACTCTAGTAATGACTCAACTTAAAAAAATAACCAAGATTAAAAGCTTCTTGGTGCCTCATAAGCGCCATCCTGATGGATTCGTGTTTTTGTGACAAAGGTTCAATTACTGAGCTGAGAAATACCATTTTTTTGGGGCGCTGTTTTTTTTTTTTTTTTGGTTTCAGGGTTTTTGGCTCGTTTTTAATATTTTAATTAAAAAATTAAAGATTGATAAGCGCAGATCAAAATGAGGAACAGCAAGTTCCTGATGCAGCCATTCCTGCTCTGGAGTTGTCACCAGTTTATTTTCCAGGAGATCCTTTGTGGACGGAAAAAATTGCCCCAGCCCTCATAGGAACGAGCTCCTGTTTTCACGTTCAGGCTGCTCTGTTTGTCACCGGTTTTAGTCATCCCTTCAGCACCGCAGAGGGATTTTTGAAAACGAGCCGTCAGATTTCCATACGGCCTGAAACGGATGTTAAATAGGATGCATGGGCGTACTCCGAGTGGAGAGCTGACCATCTCTGAAGGAACTCAGGGTTACTTGCTCTTGTTTTCCTTCCCCTCACCCCAGAATTCGTGATTCCCCACTAAATACTGAAGGATTTATCGTAATCATATTCGTTTATTATGTTTTTTAATCTCCAGCCTGTGTTTAAATGTATTTTTTATACACCAAATTGTCAGGACTATTCCTACTTAATAAATATTATGGTCTAGAAGTTTTTTTCTAACAATCCACACTCCCATTCTGCGTTTCATTCCATTATTCCTGCTAATGCTTTTATCTTTTACCACTCTAACATGATTTTTTTTCTCTTTGCATTAATACCTGCAAACAAATGTTGACAATCAGCAGAACTATTTGAGCTAAAAGAGGGCTGTTTCCTTATCTTAATCCTTCTGTATTCTAATCCCACGGGCTTTTCATGCTGGTTTTTTTATTTCCTTCCAAACCCATCTGGTTTCTCACCCTCATTTCAGGTGTGAGCGCCGAGTTTCCGGGCCTGGAGTGTCCCGGTCGTGCTCATTTTTCCTGATAAACAAGGGAATTTTGAATGCTTCAGACACATGATCCTCAGAATCCAATTTCACCCGAGCGTCCTGCTGCTCTTGCATCTCTCTAATGCATTTTCCTGCAGACAGTTTGTTTAGCCGAGGGTTTAATCAGCTGGAACATCTATTTTTGGTCCTGCTTTTACCAAGCCAGGCCTCGTAGGGAGTGGATGAATTTGCACTCGAGGTGAGGTGAAAAATTCCACATTTCTAACCTTGCTCTTGGTTTTTAGAATCAGGGGGTGCGTCTCGGTGTTTTTCAATATTTTTAAGGGCCTGGCTTGAGCTTTTAAAGCATTTCCCGTGGTTGCGCTGCACTAATCCCTGGCTGAACTGCTTTGGGTCGGTGTGACATGTGTGGGCCTCCCGCCGCCATCCCTGGATTTACGTTCCCGGCACAAGATTAATCTCCAGGTCATCCAGCTGGAGTCTCCTGAGGACAGAGCCAGAGGAATTTTCTGTGCTGGGTGTTTCGGAGTGGCCGGGGCTGCACCAGCATCCAGGTGGTGGCTGTTCCCCCTCTTCCATGGAGTTCCAGCAGGGAAAACCTTAGGATTGAGTGGCGCTGCTCTGAAGTGGCTCTTCCTCCCGTGGGATTTCATCCCATGGATCGAGGATCCTCAGTGAACACTGTGGGAAGAGCTGGGGTTATCCCTCAGCTCCAGGCTCTTCCTCCCATGGGATTCCATCCCACGGATCGAGGATCCTCAGTGAACGCTGTGGGAGGAGCTGGGGTTATCCCTCAGCTCCAGGCTTTGGGATTTGTGGGCTTGGGAGGATTCAGGGCCTTGGGGACTTGGTGCAGTACCTGGGCTCACTCTGGGTGTGGGGAGGAGCTGGTGGCCAGGGGGACAAAGGGAGAGGAGCCGGAGGGAGATGGAGCAGGAGAGGGAGGCTGAGGGCAGAGGGGAGGATCCACGAGTTCGATGGGATTGAAGTTAAGGGGCAATGGCTTCCAAAGGACAGGGATGGATGGGATTTTGGGAAGGAATTTGTGGCTGTGAGGGTGGAATAGAATTCCCAGAGCAGCTGTGGCTGCCCCTGGATCCCTGACAGCGCCCAAGGCCGGGCTGGAGCAGCCTGGGACAGGGGAAGGTGTCCCTGCCATGGCAGGGTGGCGCTGGGTGGGCTTTGAGGTCCCTCCCACCCAGCCCATCCCAGGGGCTGCGCTGGAGCTGTGCCAGCCCGGCTGGGCATGGGAATCCTTCAGTCCCGCACTCATGGAATGGTTTGGGTGGGAAGGGACCTTCAGGCCCATCCCAGCTTTTGTTTGTAGGGGCTTTTTGGGTTTTCTTTTCCTGGCAGACCGATATTCCAGGGCACCACGCTGGGTTTGAAGCAGTAGCAGACCCAATCCAGTAATTACACCAAAAGATATTTAGGTTCATCTCCTGGTTTTAATTGGGTTTTGGTCCCTTAAAAAGCTCCCTGTGGATAACTCTGTGAAAAGGTGCAGCCCGATCACTTTATTTCTTCATCCTCAAAATGTCTTTGTATGGATCCACCACAGTTAAAGCTGCGATCCCTGATGATGTTGGATTTTGGGGAGCTGGATTTTAGGAGTTTGGGGGAAACAATTTCCAGTTTCCTTCAATTAATGCATTAAATTTTAATGGCTGAAAATATCCATGGAGTGTCCTGATGGAGTACAAGCGAAAATTGTTCCAGTTTTCTTGGTGAATTAAGAATTGGAAATCTGTCCCCTGATGGAGCAAAAATGAAAATTGTTCCAGTTTTGTTGGTGAAATAAGAATTGGAAACTCGGCCACTCTGAAATTTGAATTGTTGTGTGGCTGTGGGCAGTTGATCTCTGATAAAAACGAGGCTGCATCCCAGGAATTTCCAACATAAATCCCAATTCTTTGTTCAGCTTCCAGCACAAATTGGCCAAGGGTTCTTTTCAGTGTCTGTGGCTGAGCTTTGAACTCAGCACAGCATCAGGGGGAGCCTGCAGTTTCCATGAAATGTTTGATTCTGAAGGGTTTTTTTGGTTTTTTTTATTATGGAGGTTCACAGTCATCCTCTAAATTTTCTTTTCTGGATTTAATAAGTTTTTCCCTAATGGAATTAATAGTATTGCAGGTAGGAATTATTTGTGGGACTTTAGGGAATGGTGTGGTCAGGATTTATGGCCTGGAGTGGATCTGGTTTGTTGATGCCCAGTCAAAACCATGGAAAAGGGTTTGTGGGAAACTCTCTTGGCCCTAACCGCAGTTACCAGGCTCTGGTGTAAATTGTGATGGGAAAAAAGAGGGGAAGGACACGGAATTTGGAGATTCCTGCCTCATCTTGGCAGCTGATGACACCCAGGACAGAGAATTTCCTTTCCATGGAGAAGGGACCATCCCAAAATCCCACTGCTTCCCGTGGGATTTTGGGACTCTTTGCAGGCACCTGTCAGGTGAAGCTGCTTTTGTGCCGGATCCCGTGGGTCACCTGGAAGCTGTGGGGAATTCTGGAAGCCAGAATCCACGAGAGATGGATTTTCCCCCTTTATTTCAGCACATTCATGGCTGATTTTTCCCTTTGAGGAGCATGACTGTTCCGATGATTCACGGCTGCTTTCTCGGAGGCATTCCAGCAAGGAGTCACAACCACCCCGCTCCTGGTGCTGCTTGTTTACTGCAGAAAACATCCAGAACACAAATTGGAATTCATTAATCGGCCTGCATCTTCCCAGCTCTAATTGTTCAATTAATTGGAGGGGATTTGGAGCCAATTTCATGGGATGATCTCCGTGTCGGGGCTGTGCGTGCTCATCACTCCTCGACACCGGCCTTGTGCCGAAAGCTGAGCTGCTCTCAGGTTGAAATCTTGATTTCAGGCCAGCAGAGAGGATTGATAATTTCGCCTCCAGCGCCAGAAAAGAATTGTTTTGTGCTTTGTAATCTGTTACAACAACAATTCTCTCCTCCTTGCAATACATCTCTTCATTTGGCTGGCTGAGCAATATTTGCAGTTCGAAACTCCGCGTCCAGAAAGGAAAATGTAACATCAGAGCAGCCTGAGGAAACACCCTCGGAGCAAATAATTCCATTTTCACAGGTTAATTTTAGGAGATGGGAGAGAATTTTGCTGTGAACAAGTGTGGCGGAAGCGGAGTCAGATTTTCATCAGAAAAGGAGAAGGCAGAAATAGCAAAACAACGGGCGGGATTTAAAAACTGGTGTTATTTACACTCCAGGCGTTGGCATTATTTACTCTCCAATTGCTTTCTCTTAGTTCCATGGAAATTGCAGGAGAAGGAAACTTCTTTCGGTGCAGGGCAAGGAATAATGAGCAAGAAAGGCAGCGAGGGAGACAATCAGGATCTGGGCACCTGGGTGGGAGGATGGAGCAGAGCCAGAGCTCCATTCCCTGGGCAGGCCTCGAGCCTGAATCCTTCGCTGAGTGAGGCAGGGAAGCTTGGGATTCATTAGGAGCAGCTTGGGATGGTGGGAAGGGATGAGGTGACTTCAGACAACCCCTCACAGGAGGGGTTTCGGTCCCTTAAGGTACAGTGGAAATTCCAGGGAACAGATTGGGCCGGGAGGATCCTCAGGGATCATCCAGTGCCACCCCAGGGACACCTCCCACCATCCCAGGCTGCTCCAAGCCCTGTCCAGCCCGGCCTTGGGCACTGCCAGGGATCCAGGGGCAGCCACATCTTCCCTGGGAATTCCATCCCAGCTCCTCCCCACCCTCCCAGGGAACAATTCCTTCCCAAGATCCCATCCATCCCTGCCCTCTGGCAGTGGAAAGCCATTCCCTGTGTCCTGTCCCTCCGTGCCTTGTCCCCAGTCCCTCTGCAGCTCTCCTGGAGCCCCTTCACGCCCATAACAATGGAGTACAAACACTGAAACACCAGCTCTGAGCAGAAACGAACGTTTCTCTTCAAAACCATTACTCACTTCTCTATTTAAAGCCCTTTTCTTTCCCTGCAGGTGAGTACAAATCTCATTGTATTCCCTAAATCCCGGGAAAAGGAGGCGCTGCCAGCAGTGCCGGGATGTTCTGCGCTGCCACTTGTACTCCGCCTCCCACTCGTGCCTCTCTGGGCTCTGTTTGCCCACACGACTCCAACGGTAGGAAAAAAGCTGGATCTGCTCGAAAAAACCAAAAAACCCCGGAGAAGGTTAGAGCGGAATGTGAAGGGAGGAGCGGAGCAGTCACATCCTTGCTTTGCCTGGAGGTTTTTTTCCTTCGAAACGGCTGGGTTTGGTGCGGTTGTGGTGCCACAGGCTGATCAGTCACTGCAATTAAAGCTCAGCCTCCCTGAGAAGGCAGAATTCCCCTTCTTTCTGTGTCTGCTGTTGGAGCTGCAGGTCAGGGAGGGAAGGAATTGCTGGAGAATCGATGGCTGCAGTTCCAAAATCCCGGATCCCGCTTTGCTCGTCTCCTCCAGAGAGGGGGAGCAGCTGCCGCCTTTACGTCCCCCAAGGAGCAAATCTCCCTAAAAATCTTGGCCCCCTAAGTCATAGCCATGTTTTTATGGAACAGAAATGGATTTTTTTTTTAAAAAAAATCCCATCAGAATTTTGTTGGCCGCTGGAGTGAGATTGAGACTGCTTTATTCCAGTTATTGGAATGAGTGATCTGTGAAATCCAGGAAATTCTTATTTAATTCCATTATTTTGGATTAAATTGAGGAACTGGCAAATGGTGCAGCTCTCCCTCAGGGATTTTCACCTGCTTTCAGTGCTGGGAAATGGTTCCAGTTCTGCCTGAATCCCCGAATTCTGGATCTCCAGCTCTCCAAAACCCAGCAGGATTTTCCTGGGCAGGATTGAATTTCAGAGTTGTTTCTTACCGAGGTATAAATCTTGGTGCTGTTAATCCAATTCCTTGGTCTCCTGGCTTACACAACGGAATAAAAGCAGCCCTTTCTGTTAGGCAGGACCTGGATCCAAGGTTAATCAGAATTTTATGGATGATCCCTCATTCTGTTCCGGACACAACTGGATAGACCTTCCCGGAGTTTGAACATCCCATCCTTAATAAGCTTTTCTTCTGTCTATAAAGCTTTGGATGAGTGGATGAACGTTCCCTCTCAGGTGTCACCTCAGGAGTGTATGCCTTGATTATTTGATTTCTAATTTATCAGGACATTACTTGGCCTTGGGTTAAAATCTCCTTTGCTTCCTGGGACACATTTTCCCTTCACCCAGGAGTTCATTCAGGGAGATGAATTCTCACTAAAAAACCAGAAATCTAATTTTTATTCGTTCTGTTATGCAAATTACTGACCGCTTTCAGGGATTAAAACAAAGATTATTTCTTTTTGCTGTCAGCTTCTCTTCTTCAATCCCTCTAAATGTCATTTGTCCTGTAAGGATATTATGGAATCATGGAATGGTTTCCTTGGGATAGAACAGGATGAGCTTTAAGGCCCTCCCACCCCAAACCAGGAATTCCGTGTTCCTGCCGAGATGATGAAATGAATTTAGGAATGGAGTGAGTTTTGTCCTGCTCCTGGGAATTTCTGCTTTGCTCCAGAGATTCCCTGAGTGCACGGGAATCCCTTCTGCTGGAATCCGCTGCTCGTGGATGCAGATCCTTATTTTTAAACCGATTCCCTCATTCCCAGCTTGGCAGGGCCGTGTCTCCTGCCTGCGGAGCAAAGTTCAGTGCCGGCAAACCCAGAGCGAGAGGAAATGATTGGATAATTCCCGGGGTCAGCAATAATGGGAGCTAACTCAGGGCAGTTTGGGAGATTGAATTAGGATTTGAAGTGGATTCTTTATTACGAGCAATTTCCGAGGGTGCCCTTCTCCATCAGGCAATAATTCTTAGGGAAAAACGCTCCAGACACACAAAAAGGGATTTTCTGGGCTGTTTGAAAGAGGGAGCGCTGGGAGGTTTGACCTTTAAATGGAAACATTTTTGTGCTTTTTTGATATTTAAATCAAGCAGGGTTTTTTTTTTTTCTTTTCTGTGTTGGGTGTTGCACACGCGTCGAAGGAGGTGCCAGCACCCAGATCCTGTTCAGTTGTAAATAAATAAGAAATAAAGACTGATTTGGGGTTGAATTGCCCCAAAGAGGGGTTTGCATGCAGGGGGGAAAAAAAAAAATCCTTTTTAAGGGGATGGCACCAGCAGAGCCCAATAAAGGAAATAAATGCCTCCCATTAAAATAATTCCTTTTTTTGAAGTACTTCCAGGAGTGGAAATTTCCATTCTGTCCTTCAGATTGACATGGAGGTGACTTTGTGAAAAGCCAGATATTCCACCACTGGAAAAAGCAGGAGCTGCTCCTCTTCAACCATCGGGAATCAAGAGATGTTCCCTTAATTCTGACAACATTCGGTTCTGACAGGGATTTTCCATAGGATCTCCTGGTGGGATTCGCTCTTGGAGGCCTCCTCTAACCTAAACAACTCTGCTGGAATCTTAAAAATCTGCTTTTGTGGGAGCTGTAAAGGTTTGAAGTGGGGAATGTGGATGTTGTTGGGATGTTTTTCCAAGGAATCTTTCCTTGCTTTTATTTCGGTCTTGCCTTCCTCACCCCATACCCTGATTTACTGAGAAAGGTTCCACTGGTGGCTGAACTCCAGAATTCAGACAGATTTCACCAGAAATCGAGGAGTTTTAATTGATTTGAGTTTGAATTTTTAATTTAATCACACCAGAGACTCAGCATCTTTGACTGCAGACACATCCCAGGCATTCAGCTGCTGATAAAACCCAAATAATTTTATTTTCCACCAAATAAAAGGTGGAAAAGGGCAAAAAAACAGCTGAAAACAGCCAAATTTGGGGTTGTTTTGCCTTTCCCAAGTTGTTTTAATTGGTTTGAACTTGGTGGGTGCTGTGGCAGGGAGTGGCCTGGAGCAGCATCAATCCCAAATCCTTGGCTGTCATTCCCAGCTCCCGGTGACATTTCGTGTCTGTCACTCGCTCACGGCTTCAGAAACAGCGGTGGAGGGGAAAAAAAAACTGGGAAATCATGGGAAAGCAAGGGTTGTGTCAAGGAAAATGCTTGAAATTCCGCACTTTAATAATAATTATTGCCTTCTGCCATGAAAGGCACAGGTGGGAGTCACTCACTCCAAAATAATTCCCCAAAAAAACCCAGCACACCCCAAAGCAGCCTCTTGGAAAACAGATAATGGGGAAATTACAGGGGAATTCGGGAATGAGAAAAATGAGAAAATTGCATAACAAGGAGAAGGTTGACAAGAGCAATCTTCTTCTCAGGAAGGACCAACAGGGAACAGAAAAAAGGGGGAATGTTTTGAAACGCCAGTGAAGATTTCAAATCACACAAAGCTTGAGGCGCAAGCAAGTATTGTGAGGGAAAAACCACTGGAAAACCCAGCTGTGGATATTCCTGGCTGGAAAAGGGTCTCTTATCTGCATTCCTGGGCTGGTTTTGGGGTATTAATCCAAGAAACATGTAGGAATCCTAATGGAAATTTCAAATGGCACACAAGGCCTCACAATTTGATATAGTTGGTATATTGCTCAAATTATGAGCAAACATTGTGAGGGAAAAACTGCTGCAAAACCCAGCTGTGGAAATTCCTGGCTGGAAAATGGTCTCTTGTCTGCACTCCAGAGCTGGTTTTGGGGTATTGATCCAAGAAATGTTTAGGAATTCCAATGGAAATTTCAAACTGCGCACAAGGCCTGAGATACGAGCAAATACTGTGAGGGAGAAACAACTGGAAAACACAACTGTGGGTATTCCTGCCTGGAATGGGTCTCCTATCTGAAATCCAGAGCTGTTATTTGGATATTAATCCAGTAAATGTTTGGAAATTCCAGTGAAAATTTCAAATTCCACACAAGGCCTGAGATATGAGCAAATATTGTGAGGGAAAACCCACTGCAAAACCCAGCTGTGGAGATTCCTGGCTGGAAAAGCATCTCCTATCTGCACTCCGGAGCTGTTACGTTGTTATTAATCCCAGGAACGTTTTGGCAAGATGGAAAATGAGCGGCTTTGGGTTTGGAAATGAGGGAAAACAGGATGGAGAGCAGGCTGGAATTACACCTCGCAAGGGAAAAGGTTGAAAGGCCCCTCCTGGAGCTTCCAAGAGTTGCTGAGTATTCCTAGAGTCAGGAATATTGCTGCTTGTTCTCTGTGGCATGGAACGGGGAATAACAAATGCCGGAATAATCAGGAGAGCTCGGAGGAGCCTTTGGAAGTGCTGAGTAACTTTTGTAATAATCAAATCCGTGGAAATATCATGAGGAGAAGGCGGGGTTGTATCCTGGCAGATGCCGTTGTTTGCTGCTGCGTGGGGGCAAATTTCCCTTGGATTCTTCCCGGGATACTCAAACCCGGAATGTTCCCTCCAAAACCCCCCTGGATGTGGGATTCGGGCTGGGAAAGGGATCGGTGCCCGGCTCAGCTGTTCCCGAGCGGGAGAGGCGAGGGATGCTTTTCCTGCGGCATTGTTGTAACCATGACTCCACGGACGTCATCCCGGGAAAACAGCGCCGGCAACGTTTGTGGAACAAAGCCGAGGGTCCTGGCGGAGCGCTGCCATATGCACCGGGCTCATTTGCATATAGATTAACTCCCAGCTTCTCCCTGCCCTTCCGAAAACACGGGGCAAACGGGGATCGGAGCGGCAGAGCCATCCACGGGAATCATTTCAGGTTTCAGGGAGAGGTTTGGAAGAGGTTTTGGGATGGGGATCGGGCAGGTGCCTTCCCGGGGATGCTTTGGCTCTGCTGATTCAGCAGCTTTGGTCCTGCCCTCTCTGGGATGATCCTGGCGGGAGCTGGGATGGAAAAGCATCAGAGCCCTGGGAATGCTGCTGAAGGCATTTTTATGGCTCTGCTGAGCCCCTGTAAATAAAAACATCGGGAAAAGGTGGGAAACAGAGGGAAAAATAGCCGAAAGGTAAAAGAGAGGGATGAAGGAATTCCTCTTTTCCCAGGACACTCCATGCTGTAGTTGGGATGTTTTCCACTGGGAGAGCTGGACAAGGTACAGGGATTGCACCCGAGGGCTTCCTTGTGTTGGTGCCTTAGGATTTGTCACGAAAACACTTCAAATTGGATTTTTTGGGGTTTATTTTTTGGGGTTTTTGGGGCCAAGGCCTCCCAGTTCTGTTCCAATTTCCCCTGGAGTGGAATGAAAGAAGAAATACAGGGATTACACACCCAGCAAAGCTGATTCCTCTGCTTTCCACCTCAAATATTCCAGGTTTTTCTTTCCTTTTTCTGGCTTTCCCCCAGAAATTCCCGAGCTTCTTTAAAGCCTTTAAACCAAAATTTTAATGAAATGTGAATAATGCAGAAGAGTTTATTGTAATTTGGGTTTTAAGAATTCCTGGAATATCCATTCCAAGCTTAGGGAATACCACAGTGGTGTTGCCACAGAATTCCAGTGGTGTTTTTTATCTGTTTATTCTCTTCCAGAGCTGAATTTTAAAGGATTCTGATCCAGAGGCACTGAAAGAGCTAAAATCCAATGTTTTATTCTCTTAGAGGCTTTAAGTGACTTTGGAAAAGAGCTTTGCCATAAATTATTCATTAATAAATATATTTGGGAAGTGTCCGAGGGTGGATGGGCCTTGGAGCAACCTGGGATAGTGGGAGGTGGATGGACTGGGATGGGATTGAAGCTCCTTCCCATCCCAAACCACTCTACAAAATACGGATTTTACCTTTTCATAATAAATGTGAAATCCGTGGTTTTGTTGACTTGACGTATTTAACATTTTCCCAAAATCTTTACATTTACGGGAAGGTTCCTAATTGCCAGCCATGGGATTTGGTTGTTTCCTTGAGTTTCTTCCCAAAGAAGTCTGGAAAGATACAGGATCATAATTAGGCTGTATTTAATTATATATAGGTATAAAAATTACAAATCTATCCGTAGAAATTGATGGATATATGGATATAAAATCCCGGAATGACGAACACATCCACACCCAGGATGCAGCTGCTTGGAAAAAACCATCCCTCAATCATGGAGACAATCGGGAAAACAAATCCTGAGCCGTTTTTAGGCCGTCTCCAGAGGAGGCCTCATCAAATGTGCATGAATTCCGTGCCAGAAGTGGCTCCCGGTTCTCCCTGAGCCCGGGTTTTTGTTGGAATGTTCTGCACATCCAGGCCGGGTTCAGGAGGGTCACGGCTCTGACGGATTGCACTTGGCAGCTCCGGGCCCCTCAGGGCTTCCTTGGGAAGCAGGCGAGAGGAATTGGCCTTTTGCGTCCCTCCTGGAGTTTCCCCCCGGAAGTTTCTCTTTCTCTCCCGTTCCTCTGGATTAGTCGGTGATTTTTAAAGATCCGTCAGCGGCTCCGAGGGTTGGAGCAGGCGGAGCCCTGTGGGAGAGGAACTTGGGACAAGGGATGACAGGACAGTGGGGAGCGGGTATTGGGAAGGAATTCCTGATTGGGAGGGTGGCGAGGCCCTGGAATGGAATTCCCAGAGCAGCCGGGGCTGCCCCTGGATCCCTGGCAGTGCCCAAGACCAGGCTGGAGCAGCCTGGGATAATGGGAGGTGTCCCTGCCACGGCAGGGACTTGGAATGGGATGGGATTTAAGCGCTTTCCCAACCCAAACCATCCCGGAATTCTGCGCTGCGCAGCTGAAGCAGGGAGTGCCGCATCCCATTTTTCTGGATATTTTACCTGGAAAACAAAAGTGAGCATTTACACCAGGCAGGGAAGGATCCCGGAGTTCCCGAGCTGCTTCCTTTTCCTGGCAGAGGTTTTTTTGGGAGCTGCCATGGGATCAGCGCTCCTGGAATGCTTTTTAATCTCCTGGAATCAAATCCATCGTCAACACCATGAATTCCCATCCTGCTGCTCTCCTTGCTTCTCATGGAAAACCATCCAGGATTGCTCAATTGCTCCTAATTCAGGGGGAGGATTTTCCTGAAATATTCCAGATAATTCCCTTTTGATCCAGGTGCTGAATGCTCATCTCGGTGCTGATGGCTTTTGTTTTACCTGGAATTACCTTTTCCCAAAGTTTGGAAAAGCTGCTTTGGCAGCGAGGCCTCTTTGCATAAATGTAAACCCTGGAGAGGATTTTCCTGAACATGGAACTTTTTGTGGAAGTGTTGGAAGTTTTCCATGGTCAGCTGGGGCTGGAATTTCCTGCGAAGGGTGAACTTTGCATTCCCGTTTGATTTCCTGATTTTAGCTGAGCCTTTAATTACCCTGTCTGAAAGTTAATGGCCGGGATAACGAGCTCGGGGCTGTTCCCTGCGCTGCTCCGTGGGGATATCCAGATATCCTCGGGATGAGCAGCTTGGATCAGCTCCAAGCTGGGAATAAAACCCTCCTGTCCCCCAGCTGTGGATGTTGGAGGAGGAATGGAGGGGCAGGTGCCAATCTCCCCTCCTGGTGGGCAGGAACAGGATCCAGGGAATGGCTGGAGCTGTGCCCGGGATAGTTTGGGGTGGATATTGGGAAAAGGCACCGAACAGATCCCGTGGGAATGGTCACATTGCCGAGGAGCTCCGGGAGCGTTTGGAAAACAGGCCCAGGGTGGGAATGTCGGGGTGTCCGTGCAGGGCCAGCAGCACCTGAATCCATGCATTCCATGGAGCATTCCACGGTCCTTTCCCAGCCAGGATATTCCATGATCCCAGGATCTGGGTTTGTGCCATTCCTCTGGTCCCTGGTGCTCTGGACTGGCACCATTTTGTTCCTGTCCCTCTCCACCCCTGCACGGCTCCTCCTGCCCTTGGAAGCCCAGGATTAATCCCAGTGCTGGGAAATCCCAGTTTTCCATCCTCATCTCACATTCCCTATGAAACTTCCCAAAACCTGTTGAACTGGCTGAATTCAACCCAAATTTTCAATTCTTCCCCTCAAAACCCCGGAACTCATTCCGCAGCAAACCCCTCTGCCTTCCCCAAGTTCTTTCCCTGTCGCTTTTCCATGGAAAAAGAGGATTATTCTGGTTGCAATTTTGCCTTGCCCAAGTTGTTTCCCTGTCACTTTTCCATGGAAAAGGAGGATTATTCTGGTTGCAATTTCCATGGAAACAATTACCGTAAAGTATCGATCGCCCAGGATAGATTAGGCAGCACGAAAGGATAGGGGTTGTCTCCATGGAAACACGGACATTCCGAGCTTTTCATTCCTTAAGAAAGGAATTTTTGTGGCTTTCCTCCGAACAAGTTTCGGGTCCAGCTGGAAAGAATTTGAATTAAATTCTAAAATTTGAATTGAATTCAGTGAATCGTTTGAATTCAAATCGGTTGTGCAGTCAATAACCTGCTTTAATATCATTCCTGCATTCCAGGGAAAGGTCTGGAACAGCATTTTCCTTAAAAAAAAAAAAAAAATAGCACGGTCCAAAATTGGGCTTTTTTCCCTGGAATTTAATAATTTGTAGGATTTGAATGGATTGCCGATGGAATCACCAAGCTGGGACAGTTCCGGGTGGGTTTGGTTCAGGAAGGGCTGAAGTTGGACCGGAATTCCTTGGATTTAAAATATTCCATTGCTCATCCTGAGAATCTGCAAAGCTTCGGCTGCTGGGGCTGTTTGAGGCACTTCGGAAATTCCTCGGAGAAATGATGGGAGGATGGATCCTTCAGGGATGGTTCGGGAATGGTTTGGATGCTCCAAGTGTGAATCCCAGAATCGCAGAGTGGTTTGGGTTGGGAGGGACCTTGGAGCCCGTCTCATTCCGATCCTGGACGCTTCCCATTATCCCAGGCCGCTCCAAACCCTGCCCAGCCCGGCCTCGGACCCCTCCAGCTGGAAAATCCCAACACCCAGGAATTCCTCCTGAAAATACTGCCTGGGAAGGGATTTTCTATATTTCGCTAAATACTCTTAAAAGCTGATTTCTGCTTTTACGGCTCCTTCCCCATTTTTTGTACCAGGCTCCGGTGAGTTTTCCATAATTCCCTCTTTAAAATGAACGCTTTGGAGCTGACCTCACTCTGGATTCTGCTTCCCATCCCTCTCTGCATCATTCCTTGTGTTTAGATCTCAACTATTCCCAGCAAATCCAATGTTTTCCCTGCCGTATCCCAAAACCCTTTTCTTTCTGTGCTCTGTCTCCGTGGTCTGGTTCCCTTCATCAGCCTGAGAGCTGACAAACATTTCCTGGGATGTGAATGAGCACCTGCATTCCATCAATTAAACATTCCAGCAGTTGAATTTCCTGCTAATTGAAGGCACAACTTGTCAGTCGGAAGGAAAACAATTCCATTAAGGAAAAATGGGATTTAAGAAGGAATGGGATTGTTTTGGCAGCTGCAAAGCGATTGAAGTTTTTCAGACTGCATTTAATTATTTTTTTTTTTACTCTTTTTAAGCCTTTTTTCCATGCAAATGGAAGGGGAGACCTTGCTGAGGATTTGGGAATTCCCCTGCCAGCATCCAGAAGCAGGAATGTGCAAATTTCCTCCTTTTCAGCAGGACGCAGTCAGGCTGTGCAGACTAAACAAGTTTGTTTATTTATTTTTTTTTTCATTCCAGGATATCTTCCCCCCCCTGCCCCCCTTTTTAGTGGTATCAGGAATGCCTGGGATTCGTAACTTTGATTCCAATTGTTTCTCTTTGTACTTGAATTTATGGAGTCGATCCCTGCTTTAGAATCCCAGAATCCTGGAATGGTTCGGGTTGGGAAGGACCTTGAGGATGATCCCGTCCCACCCCTGCTCCCACTATCCCAGGCTGCTCCAAGCCCCATCCAGGAATACCGGGAATACTCCGTGTCTAATTTTAGAATCGAGGGAAAAAAGGAATTGCCTTTACACAGCAGATCTGGAGCGAGAGGAAGGGGGAAGTGCCGGGATCCAGGGAAAGCTGAGGATGACAGAGCAGGGGAAAAGCGGGAGCTGGAAGATCCGTGAGCGTGGGGGCTGGCGGTAAACGCGGATCAGCAGGAGCCGGAGCATTCCGGGGCAGGGCCTGGGGGTGACAGGGCAGGGATTTAAAGCTGGAACCTGACACCCGCACAGGGATTTGCTTCCCGAATTCCCGGTTTGGCAGCAAAAAGCAGAGCCGGCGGCGCGTGCCTGGGAGCGGAGTTTGTCCCCGGAGATCCGCAGGGAAAATCCGAGAGTTTGGGGTGGACCCGGAAAGGAAGGACTTGGAGATGCCGGGGGAAATCATGAGGAGTCGAACATTCCCGTTCCGTGTCCCTTTTCCTGGGAAAAAGCAAACAGATGGATTCTGGGGAGGGGCACCAAGGGTTTTGTGTGGTGGGATAGGAGATGGATTTGGGCTGCGGAGTTCGTTGAGTCAGGGGAGGGATCACCTTGGAATTCGGGATATTCCCAACGCTCCGCGATGCTGCTACTTGGATGCTTTGGTTTCCTTCTGCTCCCTGAACAAAGGCAGCGAGAGCTGGACCTCGGCCCCACGAGGGGGAGCAGCACTGGGAAAACTCCAGCTGGGAATTCCTGGTTTTATCCCAGACGTGTCCCTTTGGAAGCAGGAGGTGCTTGGGAAGGAGCGTGTTCAGTTCCATCCGTTTCTCCCTCATTTAGGCAGAGTTTCCTGCCCAATGATTCCCAATTTTCCTGTAGTTCTTGGAGGCCTCGGGAAGTTTCCTCTTGGACTCCCTTTTCTGGAAGAGCTGATTAAAAATCCCTGCAAGGTGCGGAGCAAACCTCTGCCTTGCTTCCACATCATTCCGTCGGCTCCATCAGCTGGAATTGCAGCCCTTTCCCGCAGGAAATCCATCTGGAATTTTATTTTCCAAATTCAAAGCAAACCCTGTAATCTCCTGCTGCCCCGGTTGCTGCTTCCCTGGAAGTTGAGGCGTTGTTTTTGTGTTCGTTTGGAAGGAATACTGGAAAATTTCAGGATGTTCTCCATGTGTGACAGCGAATTCCAGAATCCCAGGGTCACTGAGGTTGGAAAAGCCTTCCAAGACCGTGGGGTGGTCTCTTCACAGAATTCCAGGATGGTTTGGGTGGGGAGGGACCTGAAATCCCATCCCATTCCAGCCCCACCATCCCAGGCTGCTCCAAGCCCTTTCCAGCCTGGCCTTGGACACTTCCAGGGATGGAGACTCCACAACCTCCCTGAAATCCTCAACATTCAAAAACAACCCCTCCCAGCTGACAGCCTGGAATTCATTCCAAGTCTCCATTCCACGGAGACTTTACAGGAGCTTTTAAATGGATTTTTAAATCCGGTGGAATAAATGGCCCAGAGGAAAACCTTGGAACGCCCAAATCCCCATGGAGGAGTTCTTGCAGCAAGCGGGGAATGCCGCGGGTTATGTGACCAAAAAACAAGGATGAAGCTCCTCAGGGAGCAGCTGGATGTTCATTTTCCAGAGTTTTTCAGGGAGCGCTTCATAATCCATCCATAAAACACTCAGCAGATTCTCAGGAGCATTTGTTTAGGCAGAAACTCCTGGATTTTTTGGGATGGTTTGGACAAGAAGCGAGAGGTGGATGGGGCAGGTTTGGAGATGGAAACACCGGGATTTGGAGATGGAAACACTGGGATTTGGAGATGGAAACACCGGGATTTGGAGATGGAAACACCGGGATTTGGAGATGGAAACACCGGGATTTGGAGATGGAAACACCGGGATTTGGAGATGGAAACACCGGGATCTGGAGATGGAAACACCGGGATCTGGAGATGGAAACACCGGGATTTGGAGATGGAAACTCGAATAAAACCGCATTCACTTTGAATTATAAAACTGCGATTTGAATTTATTATCCCCCAAAAAACACCACTTTCCTGAAGAAATGCCTGGCATCCTTTTGGAAGCAATATGAGAGAGGGGAATTTCGGGATTTAATTTGCTTTAGTGCGGCTACAGGGAACAAATACCATAAAATGCATTTATCCCTGTGAAATGCTTTTCCATGCATCCATTTCCGGGCGGATTTGCTCTTTAAAGCCCAGCAGATCCCACCTGTTCCAATTTCCACACAAAAACCAGGAGCAATCATCCATTCCTCCTGTTCTCCACCAAGCTAGAAAATCACCACCCATTGGAAGAATCTGTAATTATTTCGAGGCTCTTCCCAAATTAAAAATGCCACCCAGGAGCGCTTAATTCCGCTGGGAACTGCTTCCCTCTTGGAAAAATACAGGGGGGAAAAAAAAAAAAAAATTCCCGAACTCCTCCACTCCGCGGCCGCTGTTATTTTAATTTCTTTGTGTTGTGTTTGCACCGAAGCCTCGCAATTCCTTCTGCTGCCTCCCACGCACGGCACGGAGCTGGCGCCTCCCGAATGCAGCAGCAGGTTCCTGTGGATCCTGGAGAAAATCTGCCCGGAATTCCAGAAAAAAAAAAAAAAAAAAAAAAAGGGAATATCCTTGCAAGGATGCACAGGGATCATGGATGCAACTCCTGGCCCTGCGCAGGACAATCCCAAAATGCCAGCCCGTGCCTCCCTGGGAGCGTTGTCCCAATGCCCTGGAGCTCTGGCAGGTTTGGGAATGAGCTCATTCCCTGGGGAGCTGTTCCTGTGCCCAGCACCCCCTGGGGGAGGAATTTTTTCCCGATATTTCGAAAGGAATCAGCTCCAGTGGCTGAACTGGGCCAAACTGCTCCTGGTTTTTCACTCCTGTGCTCCCATTCCCCTTCCCAATATCCGTGCTTTTACCTGAATTCCAGCCTTCCCCGTCACCCACGTGAGGTCACCTGCGGGATTATTTCTTAGGAAAAATTCCCTGAGAGCTGCGGGAACGCCGAACATTCCAGCGGCTCAGCCTCCCACCCTCCCAGCACGATGCTTTTCCCGCCAGCTCTGTCATTCCATGACAATTTTCCTTCCCAGCAGGTGGATGGGCTCTGGCAGGGAGCAGAGTTTTGGAGGAGAGGGATGCGTGGAGCTGGAATTAGGCTCTGGCTCCGCTCGGAATAATGGGATCTTTTCTCTGGGAGCTGAGCTGGATCTTAATGAAGCATTCCTTGGGAAATGTCGTTTATCAGCCATAAATTGTCGCTTTTAAGGGCCTAGAACCATCCCAGAATTCCTGTGTTGTTCCAATCCTGTCAGAAAATAGGGAAAATTTAATATCCCAGCTGCTCCTCGGGGGAAAACGCCAATCCCGCGATAATTTGGATTTCAGCCGGCTGGGAATGGCAGGAGTGAGGGAGGGGACACCTGGAGGGTCACACCTGGACATTCGGGAATGTCCCGCTCCAAGCAGGGAGATCCTGACCCAAAAGTGAGCCCCAAAAAGCAGAGGAATTTTGGGATTGTGCAGTGTCTGAGTCCCTCAGCCCTTTCTTTCGAGGGAAAACGCACCTGGGTGAAGAAGGGAGAGGATTTATCCTCCTCAAATCCACTGAAATAGAAAACCAAGGAATTCTGGGCTCGCAGGGGTTTGCTTCAGTGCCCAAGGCACAAAACCTGGTGCATTTGGAATTTGTTCCCCGAATCCTGGTGTTCCCAGCTTCTGTGGGATTCAGAGAATCAGAGCAAGGAGCAGATTTCTTTCCAGGCTTTCTGCATTTCCTTGGATATTACGGCAGTTTTACTCACCCCGGACTGACAGGAACAGCAGATTCCAGAACTTTTTCCATAGGATCTTCAAAAGGATGCTCGTTCTTGTCCCCATGACCATAAAATCACGGACTCATATAAATTACAAACTCCATGGCTGGGGTTGGGAGAGGCTCAGTGAGGCTTTCTGCCCCAAAAGCTGTTGAAATATTGCCCTAAATATAGGAAAGGCTCATTCCTGGTTAACGGGGATAACGGCTGCTGCTGCTGTCCGGGGTCATTCGCGCTGGGATCCGTAAAAACCCACATCCAAATCCCACCATGGAGCCTCTCCTGGCTGACTCAGCAAAATCCATTTTTTGTGGATAACAGGAGGTGAGATTCAGCCTGATTTCCTTTCCTTTCCTTTCCTTTCCTTTCCTTTCCTTTCCTTTCCTTTCCTTTCCTTTCCTTTCCTTTCCTTTCCTTTCCTTTCCTTTCCTTTCCTTTCCTTTCCTTTCCTTTCCTTTCCTTTCCTTTCCTTTCCTTTCCTTTCCTTTCCTTTCCTTTCCTTTCCTTTCCTTTCCTTTCCTTTCCTTTCCTTTCCTTTCCTTTCCTTTCCTTTCCTTTCCTTTCCTTTCCTTTCCTTTCCTTTCCTTTCCTTTCCTTTCCTTTCCTTTCCTTTCCTTTNTCCCTTCCCTTTCCCTCTTTCCCTCTTTCCCTCTTTCCCTCTTTCCCTCTTTCCCTCTTTCCCTCTTTCCCTCTTTCCCTCTTTCCCTCTTTCCCTCCCCTTCCCTTCCCTGATTTCCATCCATCAATATTCCCTTTTGACCCTCTCGTGGCTTTGCCCACTCAGGATCTGCTCCTGATTCTCTGTGAATTATTTCAGGGAATTTGCTGCCATTAAAACCCATGAATTTCCTTTAAAAGGACACTTTGGACACATGAAAAATGCGATTTTCCAGGGCAGTTCTGTGTTTCCAAATGGTCATTCCCGATTTGACTCCTCTCAGGAGCTGGGATTGTTCCCAGGGCACTTCCTTGGTGATGAAGAGATTAAAACCCCGTTTCAGCAAGAAATGGAAGCTCATTCCCAGCATTAAGCACAATCATCTTTCTCCATAAAAGCCTGAAAATTCCCTGCCCTGTGCTTCACCTCGGCTGCTTCGACTCCGAAGTGTCCTGGTGCTTCCTTTGATGGAAAATCCCTCCATTTATGGTGGAAAAAATGCAATGTTGAATCCAAAACCGCGACGGGCAGAGGATAAATCCTCCTCATTTCCAAACATTTACACAAGGAAAAGGAAAATCCATCCAAATCCGAGGAAAGAATCTCCAGAGAACAAACAAAACTCCAGGGCTGGGGAAGGATTTCACTCCCAGGTTCCTCTTTGCCGTGTGAAACACCGAGTTCCGATTTCGTAACTCTTGTTTTCCATCTCCGTTTTGGATTGGGTAAATCTTGGGTTTAGTGTTTTCATTTCCCCAGGCAGCCTGGTGGAGGCCTTGAACAGAAATCTTGGATGCTCTGCTCAGTGCACAGCAAAAATAATTTATCCAAGCATCCAAGGATCGAACCCGGCAACGGAGCGGGAGAACGATCCAAAATCACGGATTTCTGGGAGGAGCACAGCTCTGGGTTTTGATGGTTTCTTAGGAGAAATTAGCAACTTCTCAGCAGAAATTCAGAGGGAATTCTTTTCCATTTCAGAGTGAATTCTTTTCCATTTCAGAGTGAATTCTTTTCCATTTCAGAGGGAATTCTTCTAAATGGATCTCTTCAGGTGATTTTAAATAGAATTCCGTTGGCATCTCTTGAATTGCAATGCCACAGGGATTTTCTCCAGGAAAATCCGGAAGGAATAGAACTGACCACTGTATTTCCAATGAAACTCTCCAATTCCTTGATCTAATTCCACTATCCCAGAATCATTAGGGTTGGAGAAGAGCTCCAGGGTCAATTCCAAGCTCCAGGGAATGAATCCGTTTTTGTTGTTTCAGGTTTGTCACCTCAGGGTTTTCTTTGACCGTCTCGGGTTGGTCCCCTCACGTTTCTCTTTTAACCCTGGTCTAGAGGATCCTAAAACCCAAATCTCCCAATTTATTTCTCATTTCGAAAGGGCAAGAAATTATTTTCCTCGGCGTAATTCCCTGGATTCATTGTTTGGGTGGATACAAAGATTTACTCCTCCAATAATGGAGATAAATGTGCTTTCCTTGGGTTCTATTCCTAATAAAACCCTTGGGATTTCACATCCCAGGGGCTAAAAATAGCCAGGCCTTGGGTTTAATGGCAGAGTTTTCTTTTCCCGAAGATTGTGTGCGCTGGAGGTTGGAAGGGTTTTGTTTCCAAGGAAACAAATGCTCGGCACTCGCCGCGCATCCGATGTTTCCTGCAGGAAAATGCCATCGCCAGCGAGGGGGCAGTGGCCTCTCAACAGCACCTGCACTCCCAGGTTCCTGGGATTGGGAGCGCGTGTTTCCCATTGCTGTCGGAATGGCACGGGAGGGGTGGTGTCCCCATCCCCGTGCCGGTGTCTCCGGTGTTGTCACCCCCTGGGGTCACTTTGGGCTCACTTGGTGCGGGTGTCCAAGGGCTCTGGGAAGGAGCCCAACACTCCCGGGTTGTGTTCCAGCGCTGCTTTTCCATGGAATATCCAAGCCCATAGGAAAGAAAGGAAGCCAGCGTGGTTTTACACTTCTAAGTGTGGTGAGACGAGGGATGAGGATTTTACGCTGCCAGTCAGGGATGGATGGGATCTTGGGAAGGAATTCCTGGCTGGGAGGGTGGGGAGGGGCTGGGATGGAATTCCTGAAGAAGCTGTGGCTGCCCCTGGATCCCTGGCAGTGCCCAAGGCTGGGTTGGACAGGGCTTGGAGCAGCCTGGGATGGTGAAAGGTGTCCCTACCATGGCACTGGATGGGCTTTGAGGTCCTCGTATTCCCAGTTTTCCTTTGGCTGCTGTAGGGATGTGACACCTGGAGATGGGATAACGGTGACTCCAGCAGCCTTCAGGAGCTGATGGTGGCCTTTCACCTCCAATCCTTGGCAAAAATTTGGGATCTTCTCCTCCTGGGACTCACCTGGGATCACTTGTGAGTGAGGAAACCCGTGGAAAATGGGATTCAATTTCCCCATCTGCCCTGGGGCTTCCTCGCTGTCACCAAACCGGACATCACGGGCAATACTGGGGAACATTTCCATGCGGATGGGATGGGAATGAGGGATGGTGGGAGCGAGCATTAGGGGAGAGAGCAGAAAGGAGCAATCTGAGTGCCTGAGCGAAGCGCTGCTTCCCCCGGCTCCTGGCAGGAAATCGCTCCCAAATTGTCAGCTGCTTGTTTTAACACCAAATGTGTAAAATTCCCCCTGCCACGCTCCGGGAGATGGGAAAGCTCTGGAGAGCTGCAGGGAGACAGGGAAAAAAAAGTGTGGAGGGTTAGAAGTCAAAATATTGTGGCCTGTTAGAGAGGCAGGGATTTTATTCCTGGATAAATCAGGGCTGTGCAGGGAAAGCAGGAAGGTTTGTGGATGCTCCCACCCCCATCCCGGTCCGTGTTGCACGTCTGGAGATCCGGATCTCTGGGTTGGGATCTGAATCCTAATCCATCCTGGGATGCTCACCAGGGCTGTTTGTGGGGTTTGTTCCTCATCCAGGAGGAATCCAGGGCCTCGGATTCCCTGCGGGCTGCAGGTGGGAGTGGGAAGAGGGCAGAGAATTCTGGCCTTGGGCGTTAATTCGACATCTGCTTCTCCAGAGGGTGGAGGGGGGACCCAGAGTCAGAGCTTGGAAAGCTTGGGAAGCCTCAGGATGCTGGATGTGAGAGTTGGTTCATCCCTGCTCATCCCGGAGCCACAGGGGGTCTGATCCACAGGGAATTTGGAGCTGGAGCACAGGAGGCTCTGGGGGAGCCTTGTGGCTCTGCACAGCTCCTGACGGGAGCAGGCAGCCGGGGGGGTCGGGCTGTGCTGCCAGGGAACAGGGACAGGAGGAGAGGGAATGACCTGAAGGAGGGATCAGGTCGGACATCAGCGGGAATTTCTCCATGGAAAGGGTGCTCAGGATTGGCAGGGGCTGCCCAGGAAGGTTTGGAGTCCCCATCCCTGGAGGTGCCCAAGGAATTCCTGGACGTGGCACTCGGAGCTCTGGGCTCAGGAGATCAGGCACAGCTTGGACTCGATGACCTTGGAGGGCTTTTCCAACTTCAATAATTCCATGAATTCCAGCACTTTTCTCCTGTTACTCCATGTAGTTTCATCCAGAGAACAGCCAGCACTGCTGCTTCCCCAGCTGAGGGGAAATCTGCATTTCCAAGGATGTGCAGCATCAAACAGATTTCATTTTAGGCCTAAAGTCTGTGGTGGTTTCCGCTCCTGTCGGACAAAGGAGGCGGGGTTTTCCTGGAATCCCTTCCCGAGCTGGGAACCCGCATCCCCGGCAGCAGCTCCTCCACAAACTCTAAAAGTTCCAGAGGCCGGAAGGAGCCAAAGTGGAACATAAAATCCCAGCTCCCTGAAGATCCAATAAAACGGGAGGTCAGGACTGAATCCAGATGGGAGCCTCGGGAGCTGCCGGGAGCACGCGCTGCTCATTCCCCGCTCCTGGGGTTCGCTCCCATCGCTGTGTGCTGTCGGCAGGGATGGTGTTGATGGAAAATAGATCCAAACATTCATTAATTGCCAGCTCAGCGAGCCTCAGACCCCTCGGAGCTGCTCTGCACGAAGCAGCTGCCGCTGCTGAGTCATTTGGTTGGAAACTTTTCAGGAATTCTGCGGGGATGGGATGATTTTCCTCCTTTTCCTTCCGTGTTTTAGTTCCCGCTGCTCCTTGTGCAGCTTTTCCTGCCTCTGTCCCAGCCTGGGGCTCTGTCTCTGAGCTGAGCTCCTCTGGGGCAATTGTTCATCAATTCCTTGGATGGAGCGTTACCCGCCGGAAAGTGGGATTTGGTTGGTGGGATGAGGGGAAGGGAAGTGAGCAGGATGGAGGGGATGAGTCTGCTTGGGAAAGAGGAATGGTCCTGGGAAGCACTTTGGGGTTGGATTTGTGGAGCATGGATCAGGGGTGGGATGAGAGCAGCATTCCAGAGACAGCAAATTCCTGCTGCCAGGCGGATTTAGGGGTGCCACGTTTGGAAAGCAGCGAGTGCTTTGTGCCATCTCCTGACAGCTTTGATCCAGAGCTGTGAACTCGGAGCAACATCCTGGAGAGATTCCAGAGGAGGCCCCGGAGGTGCTCCAGGGCTGGAGCCCCTCTGGAGCCAGGCTGGGAGAGCTGGGGGTGCTCTCCTGGAGAGGAGAAGGATCCAGGGAGAGCTCAGAGCCCCTGGCAGGGCCTGAAGGGGCTCCAGGAGAGCTGGAGAGGGACTGGGGACAAGGGATGGAGGGACAGGACAGAGGGAATGGCTTCCCACTGCCAGAGGGCAGGGATGGATGGGAGATTGGGAAGGAATTGTTCCCTGGGAGGGTGGGGAGGGGCTGGGATGGAATTCCCAGAGAAGCTGCCCCTGGATCCCTGGCAGTGCCCAAGGCCAGGCTGGACAGGGCTTGGAGCAGCCTGGGATGGTGGGAGGTGTCCCTGCCATGGCAGGGGTGGGATGGGATGGGCTTTGAGCTCCCTTCCCACCCAAACCATTCCATGATTCCATGGTTTAATGCTTCAGCACCTGGCACACCGAATCTCCTGTCGCTCACCCTACAGCTCATTGTTTGCTGGATAGAATTCCCAAATTCAAGTTAAAACCAGATTATCTGCCAGTGAGGGCTCATGAGCTGATTACTGCGAGTGGGTCTGTGTTTTGTGATCCTCAACAAGTGGATTTTCCAGTGTTTCATGGAGAATGGGGGTGTTCACTGGAAGGCTTGGCAAAATGACATTCCTGGAGCTGCTGGGCAGCCTGTTCAGGAAAAAGAAGGGAATTAGAATTGCAAATCGGGATTTCATCATCCTCAATCAGCGTGGCCAGCGAGGAGGGATGAATGAGGAGCTGCTGCTGCCTGAGGAGCCCCAGCAATCCCAGCCTTCCCAAATCCGCAAACGGCTTTGTGCTCCCCAGAGCGGCGCTGGCATGGCACAAAAAATCCCCAGGAATTTCCGTGTTTGGGAAAGGCTCGATGCTGCTCTGCAGAACAGGGAATAAAACAGGAGCAGCGTGGGGGAAGCTTCTTTTGGGTGGTTTTTGATGATCAGCTGGGGTGGTTCTGACTTATCCCGATTATTCCATTCCTAGCAACAAGGAGGGAGAAAAATATCCCTGAAAACTTAATTAGGATTTATTTATCTGGGGACAAACCCCATCATCCGGGGTGAAAACCCCAATATTTCATCAGGTCTTGAATCTGGGAAGACAGAGCACGGAATAAACTTCTTTTTCTATTTATTTTTACGCTCCGCGCTCCTGGTTTGTCTCAGAATTCCCAAAATATCCGCTGCTGTGAGGCCAGGGAACATTCCTGAGCCTCCACAGGAACCTGCTGATGATTGAGGGAATAAAGGACCTGAGCGCTGAAGGGCCTGGAGTGTTTCAAGGCAGCAGCAGAGCTGCCTTATGTAACTTCGTGGGGGGAGAAAAAAAAAAAAACATTCCGGGCTGGTTTTCCGGTTTCTGTGCGATTTCTCGGGAAAGATTTGAAGTTTCCCTGGAGAAGCATCAATGTTGGGGCTGCCAGGGTGGCCCGGTGGGAGGAGGGCTCCTCGTTAGCACGAGGCTAATTAATAACCAGATGGAATCTGGAGATCCAAATGAGCAATTTGGGGATTTTGGAAGTGTGGGGGAGTGGGAGGCAGGGTTCTGATCCAAGCCCTGCGAGTCTGATTTCATTCCGGTCCTGTTGATCCTGCGATTCCTGGGTTTTCACTCGGGGTAACTGAACTGTCTGTGAAACTCCAGGGGAAGAATTCCAGGGAATGCTGACTGTCCTTCCCAGCCAGCCCCTGTGTGGTCACTGCCGTGCTCCCCGCAGTCAGCCACGGCAAACCCGGGATGCTGGATGCAGGGAGAGCTTGGATTGTGAAGGAATCGCAATCCAGGAAAATGGGAATGGAGAGGGAAAATGCACAAACTCAGCCTGGTGGGGCAGGAAGAAAGCAACAGCTCCTGGAATTGTCTGCTCCAGAATCAGCAGGGAATGAATTTTTTTCCTTGAGGAGAATGTCGATGGCCAGTGTGGCGGATGTTCATTCCTTAGGGTGGGTTTTTCCCAGGTATGGAGGGTGGAGGGACAGAACGCAGGGAATGGCTCCACACTTCCAGAGGGATTTTGGGAAGGAATTGTTCCCTGGGAGGGTGGGGAGGCCCTGGGATGGAATTCCCAGAGAAGCTGTGGCTGCCCCTGGATCCCTGGCAGTGCCCAAGGCCAGGCTGGAGCAGCCTGGGATGGTGGGAGGTGTCCCTGCCCATGGAATGGGATGGGCTTTGAGGTCCCTTCCAACCCAAACCGTTCCGTGATCCCATGATTTGGCCGTGTCTCTGGGTCTGTGTGTTTATCTCCATCCTTTTTCACGGATAAGATGCCGAATTCCATGGTATCCCAAAAATCTCGCACCACCAGGTGAAGCTGGCTCCTGTCCAAGCAAACTGGAGCTGGAGCCAAGCCAAGGAGAGGTGCAAACTTCTGGAGTTTGGATCATCCCTGCTCCGTCTTGACCTTTTCCTTATCCCTTTAATTTGCCCCTGCTTTTATAAATATTTGATATTTTTTATAAACAACATCAATAGAATAAAAATACGGGTTTGTGTCTCATGTCCCGGAGATTAGAGGAGATTTTTCCAGTCTGGAAGAGCCTTCCCTTGGCTTTAAGTGCGTCAGAGCAGGCTGGGGAGTCGGGAATGAGGATGGAATGAGGATGGAATGACACTGCCACTCTCCCCCTTCCCGTGTATTTTTAAATTGGATTTGGCATCTTAATTGCTCCAACAGCTCCTCATCCTGCTCAGAGTAAACTGCAGGGAAAGGCTCTTGGATTGTGGATCCTCCCAGATCCATGGGGGGTGACCCCTGCAGCTTTGGGCACCTCCTCCTTGGGAATAGGGAATGTTATGGATCACTGATGGAATTTATACCTCACCTATAGAATTCCCACCCTTAAAAATCCCATTTATCCATCACCGATACAAATCCACCCCCTATAAAAATCCCCTTTTATACCCATTCCCGACACCTTTGATTCCAGCTGATGGATCAAATCCCTTCCCTCGGTTGTCAAGGTGAAACGTCTGGAGACTTCAGGGAAAAAATTAAAAACCCGACCCGGCGAAGGGAAAATTTGCCGGGGGCTCCTGCGCGTTCGGAACTTTGTGCTTCCCGCAGGGGAGGCAGCGCCGCACCCGCCCGGCCCCACTGTCCCCCCATTGCCGTCCCATTGCCACCCCATTAACACCCCACTGCCACCCCACTGCCACCTCACTGCCACCCCATTGTCCCCCCACTGTCCCCCCCATTGTCACCCCCGCGGGGTGCGGGTGGGGCAGGGGCGTGGGCAGAT